>JAVIAB010000125.1:64858418-65458418 GCA_032433765.1 Megaustenia siamemsis | reverse complement strand
CAGCTTCAGAATATGTAAAAATGGCACATGCCTGTTTTTGAAGTGGGAAGCCATTTCAATCTAACACTGCCCTGGTAATGTTTTATTAATACTCCACTCATTAATTTTCTGAGAAGTAACAAACTGCTTCATGTAAAAATATTCATAATACATTTCCTTTTCTGGAAAGTCGACTGAAGGTACTGTTTCACTCACTTATGATGAGGATTTCTGAATATCTTCCCAAGTTAGTGTTCTGTTCAACATTATCCAGCTGTAGGCCTCAAAGTTTTGAAAATTATTTGCAGTCCATTTCTTCAAATAACGTAAAGCTGTTTCATAGAATGAAGAAACACTGGCTTTAAACTTGTTCACATCATCCTGGGAAATTCCTTCCATTTCCAGCTTGTCAAGAATTAGCTTAACTCTTGATGACAAGAAACATCTTCCAGTTTGGACCCCAAGATAGTTCTCAACTCATTAATGTTGTCAATTACTTTTAAAACAGTGACCACCTGTGTTCTGCACTGCTTCGTGGAAGGAGGATACTTGACTGTGAACAAAAATAAGCCATGCTTCAGAAAGGGGATTTTCACAGAATTTCTGTATAAAGACTAGGCATTTGTCGTGAGACTGAAAATATGATTTTAAAGGTAAGAACATGTGAATAACCCTTTCAATAGCAGGCAGCAGTGCAAGCCACCTAGTCTGTGCATAACCTAAAATCATCTGGAAGCTGTGTCCACAAACTGGCAAATTTCCTTGAGACGTTCAACTCTAACTGTATATGTTTTGAAGTGCGGATAAATTTTAGCCTTAATAATCTCAACATCAACAGGTAATATATCTGCAGTTGCTCGAACAGTGTTGTGGAAAATATGGCATGTACAACCAACATCTATCAAACCATATCCAAAGTTTTCTTTCAGCTTTATGAAAACATTGTTCTTTGCTTTCCTTTCAGCGCCTCCAAAATTAGATCTTGTGTTGTCTGCACATATTGCAATTACTTTCCTTTCTAAACCTTTTTCCGGTAGACAGTCATTAAGAAAACTACTGACAATATCATATGTTTCTCATGGCAATGTCTTCAATTCTAATATTTAAACTTTCAGCCCCTTATTGTGATCAAAGTATTTGACAAGCAAAGGAAAAATCTTAATTTCCTTGTGATTGGAGGTATCTGTCAGTATGGAAATAAATGTTGAGTTTTCTAGGACACATCTCAACTCGTTTTGAACATGGGGTGTGAACACATTTAAAATAATGGCTTCTGTTTTCGTACGTGCACAAGCAAATTTTGGTTCTAAAGTAACCTGAAGTAATTTTGATGCGCAGTCCACAGATCTAAATGTATGATTGTGTATCACTGTATGATAGGCAAATGCACTTTCTGTAGCAGCTAATTGTTCTTCTTTATCACAAATCTGTTCAGCTCGAAAAAATGTTGTTAACGACGAGCTTGATGCAGCTGTAGCGATGACTCTATTATGTTTCGCACTATTTATGTGACTCTTAATATCACTACGTCCACTATGGTTAATCGAAAACCCAGACCACATATGAGCGCATCTTACAGTGAAGTTTGATGTAGACTATTTTTTTAAGAAAGGGGTATTCCTTTTGTAAATCTTGATTGAAACTGCATTTACGTTTTGATGTCATTTGTTGCAACAATTACAAACTAACTATAATTTAAATAATAATTTTCTATGACAATACCATATGCATAGCATAAGTTCTTTAACATTAAAATGTCACTGAATGTATGCATGTAACTGAATAACAGCACAATGTAAATAAAATCTAGTGAAATCAATATACTTTATCACTAAACAACACAAGGAAAAGAATTAGTTCGTCGGTAAACGAAAGTAACAATGAATATAGAAGAATATGAAATGTCGTGGCCGTAAAGATGCTACTTGTTGAGTTTAAGTTTCAGTATACAAGATTTAAAACTTGGAGCGCATTTTACTGTTACTGTTTCGCAAAATAAACAGCCAGTACAGCTTTTTAAACATTTTCTACAAAACAACGGCGTAATGTATATTCTTAAGATGAAGAGACGTTTTCTATATTGGCAAAATTTGTAAACATTTGTGTCCCTAATGTATTTAACAAATCCGAGACAAAAGCTAAAAAATCGGCGAAAATCGGGACAATTCGGGACAGTTACAAATCAGGGACAGGTGTTGAAAAAACAGTAAAAAAATTGGGGCTGTCCCTGGAAAAATCGGGAAGTCTGGTCACCTTACTAGTTTGGTATAACTTCAAGTTCTTCGTTACTGATAATTTTTTTTTGGCTTTCTGTTTTTCCAGTGAACAGTTTTCTGTATAATTAGATACACATTTTGCCCTCAGTGTGTTTTGTAGCAAACTCAAATGTCTCTGTTAATCCCTTTGCACTGTTCTAGAGAAGGGCTATGTCATCAACTTCCCTGAGTCATGGAATAATTCTGCATTTATTGTCAAAGGGTCGAACTTCACAAAATTGTGAAAACAAACATCAACAAAATATTTCTATCGGCCCACCGTGTACAGACGGTGTTTTTAAAGACCGCTACATTATAGCTTGTTTCATAAGTCGTGCCCAACTTTTAAAATCAATATCTTTTAAACCACTTTTTGTATTTTTTTCAAAATTTGCATGTAAAGTTATAATGATTAGAACCCAACAAGGAATTAATTTCATTAAAAACAAACATTTGGTTATTATTATTGCTTATTTGATTTATATAAATTTATAACGACCCATTGATGTAGTCAAAACTTAGTGTTTACAGTATTTAAGTTAAAAATAGCGATTACAAATCTATACACGGTTAAATTTACGACTTTGCACGCTTTAAACGTGAGCTGTCTGACACAATTAGACACTTTTAGAAAACACGAGGCATTGTGTGTTCCATTTCCGTTCTTTCATAGGTGTAGACGTGGAACGCTAACATTTATCATGAGTCTTAAAATGAAATTCTGCAGTTTACAAAACATCGCAATAAAAATGTATGACTATTTTTGCAAAGAGGCTAAACGAGGAAGATTATTTCATTCTTTAGAAAACCCTGAGAATAGGACAAGACACATTTTGGATTTATCTAAACGGTCATTTAATCGCTGGATTCAAGCACGTGACCGTCAATGTTCCAAATATACAAAATCACAAGGAAGAGCAAAAATGTTGGATAATTTCGACAGTGAACTTATTAGAAGTGAAATTCGCAAAATGTTGGGTATGAATGAAACTGTTACAATAAGAAAATTAAAAGTATCGCTGAAAAAGAACAACAGTATTGAAATATCAAAGTCTACATTATGGAGGAATGTGAGAGCTGCAGGCTTTACATTCAGAAAGTATTCCAATGGACGAAACATCATCTGTGAGAAGCCACATATAGTAGTCATGAGAAGCAAGTACTTACGTGAAGTAAAAGAGGTGCGCAAGCAAGGTTATGATATTGTGTACTTGGATGAAACATGGATCAATGTTCACCACACTAACCAAAGGGAATGGCAGTCATCAGATGGAAAGATTAAGAGATTAATACCTAGCAGCAAAGGACAGCGCTTGATAATTGCTCATGCAGATAGTCGACAACATGGACTAATACAGAATGCAGAGCTCATTTTTCTTTCAAAATCCATAGACAATCGGGATTATCACTCTGATATGAATGGTCACATATTTAGACATTGGATTGAAAATTCTGTTCTCCCATCACTAGATCGACCATCTTGCCTAATAATGGACAATGCAGCGTACCACAACATTGTTGCACTTGAAGATAAAGTCCCGACGTCATCCAGTACAAAAGATGCTATTAAGATATGGCTCACAAAGGAGCACATACAATTTAATAACATGTACTTAAAACCTGAATTACTATCTCTAGTAAAGCAAAAACAGAGGACAAAGATTATCCAAGAGCACGGTCATATAAGTTTGAGGCTGCCACCTTACCATGCTCATTTAAGTTCAATAGAACTAATCTGGGCAAAATTAAAAGGACAAGTGGCAGATGAAAATACAACATTCAAAATATGCGATGTAAAGACTCTTGCTAATCTCGCTTTATTAAATATAGACAAAGATTTTTGGGCTAAATGTGAAGACCACGTCTTAAAACAGGAAGAGGAATATTGGAAAAATTATGGTTTGTGGAATGTTCAAACCCAAACAGTTATTAATCTTTTAGACTCGTCTGATTCAGAATGAAAGTATATAGCCCCCACAATGTTGGCCCCTATATTACCTTAAATTATTTCAACAAACGGTCCTTTTCAGGACCACACAACTATGAAAATTAGACATACATGTATACCTTGATATTATCGTCCGTCCTCGAACTGAGCAGACAATAATTATCCTGGTGTTTTGTTTTATCCAGTTATTTCCCCATTACGGCCATGCCTTTACCTAGTGAAAATTAATCGTAGATCAGCAACTACGGTAATTTCTATTCTTTAGGGCTTCACAATTTACAATTTTGACTAACATCAAAGAAATATCGCCGCTTTAAGAAAACTGCAGCTGCAAGATATTTGTTAAATATACATTTAAAGGGTCTTTTGCATTCTAATAACATTTGGAAAATTTCAAAAGTATTTAACAAACGGTTAGAGAGTAATAGCGTTTTGAAGTTGGGCATATGTTTTGAAACGAGCTAGTAAACACTGCCCATACATTGACGATAGATTGAATAATGAATGAGATATTCATTAATATTAATAAATGTTAAATTATAAACATAGGGTCTTCGGATTCCAAGATGGATGTCTAGGTATTTTGTCTGTGATGTGGTTTCAGCGATTCTTTCTTCTACTTTCTTTCAACTCCCAGTGGAGCATCGGTCTTCAATAAACACTTTCCAAGACTTTCTCTTTCTTGATATATTCTTTTAAGACCATTTCAAGACTACCCCATCGTCTTCATCTCTGCTTCCACCTGTCTTCTCCCAGAATATTTTGGTCTTTCTCTTTGTATTTTCCACTGGGGATTCCAAAAAGAGTATGACGTGTAATACTCTCAGTTGTGTTTGGAGTGCAATGATGATGACCCGCAATAACTCAATAACACTCAGTTGGCTTACGCAGTGTATCCCATCCAGCGCCGTCGTCTTCGTTGTATCTCTTTGTCTTCTGGTATTTGACTAGTAATTTTCCAGAATTCTACTTTAGTGATTTTGTTTTACTATTTACATCCTTTTATTCTGCGCAGGCATCCATTAATGAAGGTCTGTATTTTCGTGATTGCTATTTTTGTTGTTCTCCAAGTTTTACATCCACATAAAAGGTTTGACTTAACGTTGGATTAGAAAATTTTTGTTATTGTTATTGTTATTGGCTATGGAAGGCCTCGGTCTCACAGCAAACGAATTAAAATCCATAATTGCTCAACCGCCCGTGCCAATGGAATCATCCGAATTACCAACTCATCTCCCAAACAAAGAAAGGTAACTGTAGTCCCCATCGCAGCAGTCTCAGCACACGCCAAAAGACATAAGGCGAAACCGCGCAGAAAGTGAACACAGCCAACTGTTCCCCGTCATACGATATCATCATTCATCGCAAACAAGCGGGATATCGAAGCAGGATCAAAACGGATGAGACACACAGCTCACGGTGTGCACAGAGCACTTAACTCAGTAGCTCCTGCAACAAGCCGGACTTGGAATATGAGGAAACTGCAAGAAGGAACACTTTTCAGACATAGCCCTCAATGGTTCCCGCCGCCTATCCACCATACACCATGGGAGTTTACGTCCTCCCGAAAACGATGATCGTCGTAGCACCTGATGATGTTAGGCCATCATTGATGACTCCAATTCCAAACATATAGACACACAAGGGTGGTAAGTTATCATTTCCAATCCAACAGAAGCCACATGACCTGTAGTTAGTAAAAACACAATTGATGATGTTCTCCGCTCCCTTCTTGTAGCTGCCGCCACACAATTCTGATGTCTCACTATCTTGGACATCATTCAAGAACAATGTCAGATGAACATTCCATAGATATGGCTTTGCTGATGAAGTGCCTGGTGCAACAGTTGTATCAATCATACTGGAGGCTCCTGGTCTGTGGTCATTAATATCACAGAAGGCACATGATGTTGTTATATTCAGAATCTCTTTCTGTGGTGTAAATATGTGGCACACACATGGAGCGTGGTCTGTGGTCACAGTAATCCCATTAAAGGCAATTCCAGGGTAGCATGGCATAGCTGTTTCAGAACAGCACAATCCTGTGATGCTTTCTGTGTTCGCCACAAAGCTGCTGCTGCTACCCAATCCTGACCAATTACAGGTGTGGACACTATTCACCTGCAATGACAAAACTGCTTTGTTTACATCATAAACCACTGGAAGCGAATCATTTATGGGATTAATAGTACAATTTATTCTTCCATTGGGGATATCTTCATTGAGTCCCAAAAAAAAAAGTCTTTGGTTAAAAAGCACATATGCTTTTGAGTCAAACACAAAATGAGCCCACTTCACAGATCCAAAATGATCTTTGCCAATGTCGTCCGTTTGCACAAGTTAGGTCCTTAGCAACCAAGGTCACAAACTAAGCTATCAATTTAACGACTTTATCTACAGCGAAGGTTAACGAACTGTGAACAAACATTTATGTTCAAACCCCTGAATACATTTTCAAAAATCTGCCAACTCGCCGCAATAATATATATCGTGGTATTCAAATTAAACATTGCTTAGTCCATAGCTCGAATGTAAACAAGCTGCCATTTTGGTGCGTCCCATGACGTCAATTTTTGTTTTTGTATTTAACCTAATTTTTTTGGATTTCCATATCTTTTTGAGTTATTTGCGGGTCATCATCATTGCACTCAGAACATATCCATAGATGCTCCCCTCCTCAGGAAGTCTCGCAATGTCCAGGGACTGACGACTCCACTAAGTATCTCGTTTCTAGCTGTGCCCATCTTTTAACTTCTATCTCTTTCATCCGAAAGAGTGACTTAGATTCATGGATGTCGAAGTCTTGTGCATTTCCATATCTCGGAGGGCATTGATAATGTCCGCTCGATCCATTGGTTGACCTTCTTCAACGACAACGCAGCTAGCCACCCTGTCCGCTCTTTCATTTGCCCGCTCTCCCGCATGTCCACATACGTAGACAAGGGTGACCCTATTATATAAGGTATTTTTTACTTCTGCAATGATATTACCCATGACATTACCCGTACAGATCCCGCTTCTATTTTTCTTCTCATGCTCATAAAATCACTCAGTATACATGCGTGGGTGTAGTTTTGTGACTCTAACCAGATGCATGCCATGGTCACTGTCATGCTACTCGTGGTCATAAGTTATACACCACTGTCTTGTTTGACTATTCTGCCAGCCGAGCTTGCTGTAAATACCCAGGCACTGCTTTGGTGTCGTATTACAGTACAGATCCGTCTGTATATATGACTGCATCTTTCCCATCGGTGTTATCCCCGATAAGACCGTTGACCTCTGCAATGACCACGACTGAGTTCTGTTCCCTACATTTCCTGTGGAATGTGAAAATACACGAGAATGTCCCCAAAATGACGTAGGCACCGGTATCCACGCCTCACCAACGCTGATATTGGTAAGCCCACAGGCCTGTTTGATGATATCTTCTGCTCAGCCTACCCATGATTTGCCTCTTTTTAGCCTGACACCTTTCCCTTTGCTGAGCTCATGTTGCAATGAATGCTCTTTATCTGCACTTATCTTCAGGTATGCTCGTGCTTTCCAAATCTTGTTCTGTCATCCATAGTTGGAAAGTCGAGAAGATACCTCATTACTACACAGGGAGTGTCACTCGTACACCACAATATAATGCGCATAGCTCATTCATTATTTTCTCCAGCCTCTCAATGTGTATAGCACTGACAGAAAGAATTGCTAGGGCATACTCGATTGGTGCGTGGACTAGACCCTGGAACAGAAGGGTAAGTAGCCTCTGCTCCATGTTGGTACCTGTCATGACCTTCAAGCCGCCTAATCCTTTAAGGTATTTTGTTATGACATGGTCGATGTGGTCTCGAAAAAAACAGGCTGCGATCAAACTTAACTCTGAGGTATATCAACACCTTGTCCATGGTCACCTCATCAGCCCCTATTCATACCACCAATGTTTCCGTGTTAACGATATGATTGAAAAGGGAGAACCATGCAACTGATGCTTTATTAGGGTTAACTAATGCACCTGATACTCCACACCACAAAGAGATGAGATCGAGTTTGTTTTACAGTGTAACGGCGATGTCCCGTCTCTCTATTACTTTCGATATACCAGAATGTCATCAGCAATAGTTCTTCCCCACTCATTCAGCTGCTGTTCCGTGATCGTTATTGTATACACGTTAAATAGAACTGGTGTCGATGATGAACCTTGTGCCAGCCCTGGACAAACGGATGTTGGCTCGGATGACCAACTTCCACATCTGAGTATTACCTTCCTCCGAAACAGTGCTGCAGCAATCCATCTAATGAGTAAAGGGTGCGCCGCCAGTTTGTGGGGAATGTGCATGAGATATTCAAATGGTACCTTGTTGTATGCATCCTCCAGATCTTTAGTAGCAGCACATGTCTCCTCTCGTCTGTGGAAGCCATCAAATACGTCATAGGCGAAGTAAGTATCTGTGTAGCCACTCCTCCTTAATCTGGCCACTCCGAATGCTGGCATTAAACTATTTGGACAGTTTTTTTTTCAAGTCGTCGTCAGCTAAATCGCCTATGTCGTCGTACCGAACACCATCTGGACCAGAAGCAGTGTTGTGTGGCTTGTAAGTGTTGTGGTCGATTGTGATTTTGAGATCTTTTCCAAGCACTATATCCTCACACAATTCTGAGAGTAATCCCCGTATCTCATTCTGACAGCCCCATTTCTTTGCTCATTGTAGCGGGCAGACAAGGGCCTTCCCTTTGCTCTTATCAGATTTATGCCATTTCTGGCCTATGCTCAGGAAGTCGGGTTGCCTCTTTATCGTGTTTTGCCATTCATGCTCTGATGAGGACGCCATAATGTGACTAACGATTTTTCTGATCCCATTTTATTCCAGAAATCATCCCACTTGGCATCCTCAACCTCCTTAGCACAAAGTTTAAAGTGCATGATTTTATGGTCGACATCTTCTTTCAGACGCTTGAAGAGCCCAGGTTGTATTCTTCCGTTCTTTCTGGCTTTCTTTTATCTCTTGGCCTTTGTCTCTTGTTCCGTCAAACTTACTCGACTTCTACGTTCCTCCAGGGTGGCTGCGTCCATCTCTCTTGTCTTCTGCGAGGGGCGCCCTATTTCCTATGTGTGATTTTGCTAATGAAGTCCTGGTTTGTGTTCTCATATTTGAATGTGTTGATATTGTCTTTCTGGCTCTTATTTCCGCCTTTCTCAATTAGGATGATACATTGATAGTGATCACTTCCTTGGAATCTCAGTACATTCCATCTGCAAACCGATGCAAAGGTGGAAAACACAAATTCCAGATCTATGACACTTTCCCCTGTTCGAGTGGCCATTCTGGTTTCCCTTGCATTATTCAAGCACAATAAATCGACCGACAACAATGCGTTCTCTAGGTCTTCCCCCTGATTGTCTCTAGTATTAAAGTCTCCGCAAAAAATGACGTTCTCCTCCTCAAACGCGAAAAGATTATGCCATTGTTGTGTGTCCATTTTCCTATTACAAACATAGACATTTACAACCACGAATGAAGATGTCATCAAACAAGTCTGTGGGCTTACCAATATCATCGTTGGCGAGGAGTGGCTAACGGTGCCCACATCACTCAAGGGGACATTCTCGTGTATTGTCATACTCGACATGAAATGTAGGGAACAGAACTCAGTCGTGGTCAATGCGGAGGTCAACGGTATCATCTGGGATAACACTGATGAGTAAGGTGCAGTGATCTATACAGACGGATCTGTAAGACGACACTAAAGAAGTACATGGGCATTTACAGCAGGCTCGGCAGGCAGAATAGTTAAGGAAGACAGTAGCACATACGTCATGACCACGAGTAACATGACAATGGAGGTGACGGCAGTGACCAAGGCATTCATCTGGCTAGAGTCGCAAGACTACACCCACGCTTGTAAACTGAGTGATTCGATGAGCATGATACGAAAAGTGGAGGCGGGATCTCTCTCTCTCTCTCTCTCTCTCTCTCTCTCTCTCTCTCTCTCTCTCTCTCTCTCTCTGCAATAAAGACTCAATCAGAGTAGGATTCCAGACTCTCTCATGAAGTCTGTTTAAGGGATTCGATTACCCCATATATTTTCGCTTCCAGGGAGGTGGGTGTGGACCACATTGCTATTCTCAAGACTGTGTACGGAGACAATCCTGTAGAACATGTTTTATAGTCATATGTACAATGGCATAGGCTGGTTGTACCTATTTTGAATTTGGTGAACATTTGATTTCTCATTCTATTGTGGCCAGAGCGTAGGCGAAGTATGATGATTTGATCCCTCCTTCATAGTTGATGGTATATGTCCCTCTCGTTATACTTTGGGTGTTATCGTTTCTATTTTTCATGGTACTGACCCTTGAGGATGGATTTGGCTTCATCATAACTGAGCGGATGGTTCTCTTGTGGTAATCTCCCTCCCTCTTTAGCTAATTTGTCTGCGCGTTCGTTTCCGTGTATATTACAGTGTGATGGTATCCACTGAATGACTACTCTATGGAAGTTATTGCATAGTTGGTCCAGGGCTGTTCTCAAGTCATCTAGTTCATTGTTCTTAGGGCTTTGTAGAGCTGATAGTATCAGTGCATCAGTCAGAATCACCAATTTATTGTGCATGTTATTTTTGTGTTGAGTAGCCAGTGTTGCAGCATCTATGAGGGCCTCAGTTTATGCTTTAAAGTTGTTTGAGAATTTCCCAGTAGCTATTGACTTGGTGATCTCGTCCTGGTTACTCAGCGTCAAGAACATACCTCCCCGTCCATTTCTGGTGGCATTTGTAGCAGAGCCATCTGTGTATATGTGGGACCAAGAGTCCTGTGGGTAGGTATCGTGTATGTGTTTTTCTGCTACGTGTTTTCTTTCTGTGTCTGATTGGGTGCCTTTTTTCATGTTTTCTGTTATATTTTCATTAATCCCTGATACTGTATGTTTCCTCATGAGGAGACATATCAGATGGGCCCAAGGGTTTCGTTATTGTTTGGAAAAGTACTGAGTCTCCAGTAGTTAGTTATTTGGCGATTGCAGCGAAGTTGATCCTTTTTAGTTGTACAGGGTGTTTCTAAAGTCGCAGTGCAGTGAATTTATACTCTCGGAAGAAAAAACGTCACGTCACACAAATTGTAAAATAAATGGTATTATTCAAATATACTTGACTGCTATCGGCGAGCTTATAATGGGTAATGTTGGTATTAACACAATAAAGTTGTGTTAACACCATTGTAAGCCAGATCTATCATGTAGCAGTGATGTTTAAATGAACACGTAAATGGTGCTTGAACTATTACGTCATACATAGATACAATTTAGGTGCGTAATTATTTCAACAACAAAAAATGCACAGTCATTAAAGAGACACCCTATACAATTCCAAAACCAGTTATTCTTTGGTGCAAAGAAGTATGTGTTAGCACTCGGAAAAATTGACAGACAAACAACAATAGAAAAAAACGAAGAACAATATATGGTCCGAAGTGGGATCGAACCCGTACTCAGTGGCACCGCGCCTTGCCACGAGAAGCCGAACGCTTGGTACACTGCCACGCAGCCAACTAAAAAATTGGCTATTGCAGTAGTGTCTTCCACGAAAGGCGATCTCAATGACTATAGCATAGGGTAACGATCACAGACCGGAAATAAATTGTATATTAGTACTTTCCTATTAATGCAAGTATCTCCCAGTAGGGCTGAATACTTGTGTTGTAGACAAACATTTATTGGACGAAACAGCACGAATAGTAGTTCCCAGTGGTTATATACTGGGTACAAATAATAATACATAAATATTATTATATGGGGAACTTCCGAGGCGATATTAGGGAATAATAGAACAAAGAAGTATGTGTTAGCACTCGGAAAAATTGACAGACAAACAACAATAGAAAAAAACGAAGAACAATATATGGTCCGAAGTGGGATCGAACCCGTACTCAGTGGCACCGCGCCTTGCCACGAGAAGCCGAACGCTTGGTACACTGCCACGCAGCCAACTAAAAAATTGGCTATTGCAGTAGTGTCTTCCACGAAAGGCGATCTCAATGACTATAGCATAGGGTAACGATCACAGACCGGAAATAAATTGTATATTTGTACTTTCCTATTAATGCAAGTATCTCCCAGTAGGGCTGAATACTTGTGTTGTAGACAAACATTTATTGGACGAAACAGCACGAATAGTAGTTCCCAGTGGTTATATACTGGGTACAAATAATAATACATAAATATTATTATATGGGGAACTTCCGAGGCGATAATAGGGAATAATAGAACAAAGAAGTATGTGTTAGCACTCGGAAAAATTGACAGACAAACAATAGAAAAAAACGAAGAACAATATATGGTCCGAAGTGGGATCGAACCCGTACTCAGTGGCACCGCGCCTTGCCACGAGAAGCCGAACGCTTGGTACACTGCCACGCAGCCAACTAAAAAATTGGCTATTGCAGTAGTGTCTTCCACGAAAGGCGATCTCAATGACTATAGCATAGGGTAACGATCACAGACCGGAAATAAATTGTATATTTGTACTTTCCTATTGATGCAAGTATCTCCCAGTAGGGCTGAATACTTGTGTTGTAGACAAACATTTATTGGACGAAACAGCACGAATAGTAGTTCCCAGTGGTTATATACTGGGTACAAATAATAATACATAAATATTATTATATGGGGAACTTCCGAGGCGATAATAGGGAATAATAGAACAAAGAAGTATGTGTTAGCACTCGGAAAAATTGACAGACAAACAACAATAGAAAAAAACGAAGAACAATATATGGTCCGAAGTGGGATCGAACCCGTACTCAGTGGCACCGCGCCTTGCCACGAGAAGCCGAACGCTTGGTACACTGCCACGCAGCCAACTAAAAAATTGGCTATTGCAGTAGTGTCTTCCACGAAAGGCGATCTCAATGACTATAGCATAGGGTAACGATCACAGACCGGAAATAAATTGTATATTTGTACTTTCCTATTAATGCAATTATCTCCCAGTAGGGCTGAATACTTGTGTTGTAGACAAACATTTATTGGACGAAACAGCACGAATAGTAGTTCCCAGTGGTTATATACTGGGTACAAATAATAATACATAAATATTATTATATGGGGAACTT
Source organism: Megaustenia siamemsis (assembly GCA_032433765.1). Classification (NCBI taxonomy): domain Eukaryota; kingdom Metazoa; phylum Mollusca; class Gastropoda; order Stylommatophora; family Ariophantidae; genus Megaustenia; species Megaustenia siamemsis. The sequence continues at coordinate 65,445,139 of JAVIAB010000125.1, read as the reverse complement.
CCAATATACAATTTATTTCCGGTCTGTGATCGTTACCCTATGCTATAGTCATTGAGATCGCCTTTCGTGGAAGACACTACTGCAATAGCCAATTTTTTAGTTGGCTGCGTGGCAGTGTACCAAGCGTTCGGCTTCTCGTGGCAAGGCGCGGTGCCACTGAGTACGGGTTCGATCCCACTTCGGACCATATATTGTTCTTCGTTTTTTTCTATTGTTGTTTGTCTGTCAATTTTTCCGAGTGCTAACACATACTTCTTTGTTCTATTATTCCCTATTATCGCCTCGGAAGTTCCCCATATAATAATATTTATGTATTATTATTTGTACCCAGTATATAACCACTGGGAACTACTATTCGTGCTGTTTTGTCCAATAAATGTTTGTCTACAACACAAGTATTCAGCCCTACTGGGAGATACTTGCATTAATAGGAAAGTTCAAATATACAATTTATTTCCGGTCTGTGATCGTTACCCTATGCTATAGTCATTGAGATCGCCTTTCGTGGAAGACACTACTGCAATAGCCAATTTTTTAGTTGGCTGCGTGGCAGTGTACCAAGCGTTCGGCTTCTCGTGGCAAGGCGCGGTGCCACTGAGTACGGGTTCGATCCCACTTCGGACCATATATTGTTCTTCGTTTTTTTCTATTGTTGTTTGTCTGTCAATTTTTCCGAGTGCTAACACATACTTCTTTGTTCTATTATTCCCTATTATCGCCTCGGAAGTTCCCCATATAATAATATTTATGTATTATTATTTGTACCCAGTATATAACCACTGGGAACTACTATTCGTGCTGTTTCGTCCAATAAATGTTTGTCTACAACACAAGTATTCAGCCCTACTGGGAGATACTTGCATTAATAGGAAAGTACAAATATACAATTTATTTCCGGTCTGTGATCGTTACCCTATGCTATAGTCATTGAGATCGCCTTTCGTGGAAGACACTACTGCAATAGCCAATTTTTTAGTTGGCTGCGTGGCAGTGTACCAAGCGTTCGGCTTCTCGTGGCAAGGCGCGGTGCCACTGAGTACGGGTTCGATCCCACTTCGGACCATATATTGTTCTTCGTTTTTTTCTATTGTTGTTTGTCTGTCAATTTTTCCGAGTGCTTACACATACTTCTTTGTTCTATTATTCCCTATTATCGCCTCGGAAGTTCCCCATATAATAATATTTATGTATTATTATTTGTACCCAGTATATAACCACTGGGAACTACTATTCGTGCTGTTTCGTCCAATAAATGTTTGTCTACAACACAAGTATTCAGCCCTACTGGGAGATACTTGCATTAATAGGAAAGTACAAATATACAATTTATTTCCGGTCTGTGATCGTTACCCTATGCTATAGTCATTGAGATCGCCTTTCGTGGAAGACACTACTGCAATAGCCAATTTTTTAGTTGGCTGCGTGGCAGTGTACCAAGCGTTCGGCTTCTCGTGGCAAGGCGCGGTGCCACTGAGTACGGGTTCGATCCCACTTCGGACCATATATTGTTCTTCGTTTTTTTCTATTGTTGTTTGTCTGTCAATTTTTCCGAGTGCTAACACATACTTCTTTGTTCTATTATTCCCTATTATCGCCTCGGAAGTTCCCCATATAATAATATTTATGTATTATTATTTGTACCCAGTATATAACCACTGGAACTACTATTCGTGCTGTTTCGTCCAATAAATGTTTGTCTACAACACAAGTATTCAGCCCTACTGGGAGATACTTGCATTAATAGGAAAGTACAAATATACAATTTATTTCCGGTCTGTGATCGTTACCCTATGCTATAGTCATTGAGATCGCCTTTCGTGGAAGACACTACTGCAATAGCCAATTTTTTAGTTGGCTGCGTGGCAGTGTACCAAGCGTTCGGCTTCTCGTGGCAAGGCGCGGTGCCACTGAGTACGGGTTCGATCCCACTTCGGACCATATATTGTTCTTCGTTTTTTTCTATTGTTGTTTGTCTGTCAATTTTTCCGAGTGCTAACACATACTTCTTTGTTCTATTATTCCCTATTATCGCCTCGGAAGTTCCCCATATAATAATATTTATGTATTATTATTTGTACCCAGTATATAACCACTGGGAACTACTATTCGTGCTGTTTCGTCCAATAAATGTTTGTCTACAACACAAGTATTCAGCCCTACTGGGAGATACTTGCATTAATAGGAAAGTACAAATATACAATTTATTTCCGGTCTGTGATCGTTACCCTATGCTATAGTCATTGAGATCGCCTTTCGTGGAAGACACTACTGCAATAGCCAATTTTTTAGTTGGCTGCGTGGCAGTGTACCAAGCGTTCGGCTTCTCGTGGCAAGGCGCGGTGCCACTGAGTACGGGTTCGATCCCACTTCGGACCATATATTGTTCTTCGTTTTTTTCTATTGTTGTTTGTCTGTCAATTTTTCCGAGTGCTAACACATACTTCTTTGTTCTATTATTCCCTATTATCGCCTCGGAAGTTCCCCATATAATAATATTTATGTATTATTATTTGTACCCAGTATATAACCACTGGGAACTACTATTCGTGCTGTTTCGTCCAATAAATGTTTGTCTACAACACAAGTATTCAGCCCTACTGGGAGATACTTGCATTAATAGGAAAGTACAAATATACAATTTATTTCCGGTCTGTGATCGTTACCCTATGCTATAGTCATTGAGATCGCCTTTCGTGGAAGACACTACTGCAATAGCCAATTTTTTAGTTGGCTGCGTGGCAGTGTACCAAGCGTTCGGCTTCTCGTGGCAAGGCGCGGTGCCACTGAGTACGGGTTCGATCCCACTTCGGACCATATATTGTTCTTCGTTTTTTTCTATTGTTGTTTGTCTGTCAATTTTTCCGAGTGCTAACACATACTTCTTTGTTCTATTATTCCCTATTATCGCCTCGGAAGTTCCCCATATAATAATATTTATGTATTATTATTTGTACCCAGTATATAACCACTGGGAACTACTATTCGTGCTGTTTCGTCCAATAAATGTTTGTCTACAACACAAGTATTCAGCCCTACTGGGAGATACTTGCATTAATAGGAAAGTACAAATATACAATTTATTTCCGGTCTGTGATCGTTACCCTATGCTATAGTCATTGAGATCGCCTTTCGTGGAAGACACTACTGCAATAGCCAATTTTTTAGTTGGCTGCGTGGCAGTGTACCAAGCGTTCGGCTTCTCGTGGCAAGGCGCGGTGCCACTGAGTACGGGTTCGATCCCACTTCGGACCATATATTGTTCTTCGTTTTTTTCTATTGTTGTTTGTCTGTCAATTTTTCCGAGTGCTAACACATACTTCTTTGTTCTATTATTCCCTATTATCGCCTCGGAAGTTCCCCATATAATAATATTTATGTATTATTATTTGTACCCAGTATATAACCACTGGGAACTACTATTCGTGCTGTTTCGTCCAATAAATGTTTGTCTACAACACAAGTATTCAGCCCTACTGGGAGATACTTGCATTAATAGGAAAGTACAAATATACAATTTATTTCCGGTCTGTGATCGTTACCCTATGCTATAGTCATTGAGATCGCCTTTCGTGGAAGACACTACTGCAATAGCCAATTTTTTAGTTGGCTGCGTGGCAGTGTACCAAGCGTTCGGCTTCTCGTGGCAAGGCGCGGTGCCACTGAGTACGGGTTCGATCCCACTTCAAAGAATATATTGTTCTTCGTTTTTTTCTATTGTTGTTTGTCTGTCAATTTTTCCGAGTGCTAACACATACTTCTTTGTTCTATTATTCCCTATTATCGCCTCGGAAGTTCCCCATATAATAATATTTATGTATTATTATTCTTTGGTGCATAGGGTGGCTAAGGAGAATTATATTTTTCTCCGCTTGTTGCAATACTTTATTGACCCGTCTGTCATCTAAGGGTTGTAAACCTGTTACTGTTTCTAGAGTCTTGATAGGTGTAGATTTCATAGCACCAGTGATGATACGGGCAGTTTGGTTCTGTGTTCTGTTAATTTTGTTAAGGTGTGATTTGGAGGCTATGGAGCAACATTGGAACTATGAAGATCTGTACGTAGGCAATGAGTAGAATCATTGTAGAAGTAAAAAAACGCGTAAGGTCACCTTTGTCTACATCCCAGGACATGCTGGAGTACGGGGAAATGAAAGAGCGGACAGGTTGGCTAGCTGCGCTATTGTTGATGACGGTCAACCAATGGATCGGGCGGACATCATCAATGCCCTCCGGGAAGTGGGAAGGACACAGGACTTCGACAACCATGAGTCCACGTCACTCCTTCGGATAAAAGAGATGGGAGTTAAGATGGGCACAGCCAGAAATGAGAGCCGCGATAGCTCAATGGTTAGTGAACTGGACTAGAAAGGACAGGGGGTAGGGTTCCATCCCAAGCGACGGCTTCCGGGTTCACCCAGCCTTAAATGGGTACCGGATTTTTTTCTGGGAAAGGAAAGCAGCACGTGCGTAATACCGACCACATTATCCCAAAAATCATGTGCTGAAGGTCTGTAAAATATAGGGTCACTAACACCATATTTCCCTATACGCCACTTGGCGTGACGGGGGTACTTTACTTTTTTTTTTTACTTACAGCCAGAAATGAGAAACTTAATGGGCGTGTAAGAAGTCTAATCAACCAACACAGAACTGGAGTCATCAGTCGTTGGATACTTCGAGACTTGCTGAGGAGGGGATCTGAGCACCTATGGACATGTTCGGATTGCAATGATGATGACCCGCTAATAAGTCAATAACCACGAATGGAACTGGGGTCTGCACCAAATCCGCATGTACTTGCAAAAATCTTCACTGTCCTACGCAGACATATCAACCTCAGCTGCCATCATATTGTTTCGTACAGGGTTGACCTGTCCAAGGTGCCGTCTATTGTAGAATCAGTGATATTCAGGGGCACTAACTGTCCTATCACCAAGAAGTGCAAAATCATTATAACGGCGCCGCGCCGTTATTTTATCAATAGGCGATCGTTGATTTATGGAAGCACAGCTCCAATATGTACTGCGACAATATGTTACTATGTTCCAATATGTAATACTTTAGGTCTAGCCTCTCGCACATCGACCGTTTCTTACACATTCCAGTATGTTTGCCTTTTCTTATTTTCCTTTTTTGATGCGGTTGTTTAGGCTTCATATGTATCGTGGTTGCAGGAGCTACTGTGTTAAGCGCTCTGTGCATACCGTGAGCTGTGTGTTTCATCCGTTTTGATCATGTTTCGATATTCCAATTGTTTACCATGAATGATGAGATCGTATGACAGGGAGCAGTTGGCTGTGTTCACTTTCTGTGCGGTTTCGCCTTATGTCTTTTTGGTGTGTGCTGAGACTGCTACGATGGGGAGAAAGCTACCTTTCTTTGGGAGATGAGATAATAATTCGGATGAATCCACTGGCAAGCGCGGTTGAGCAATTATGGATTTTAATTCGTTTGCAGTGATACCGGGGCCTTCCATAACCAAAGAACCAAAGAACCATGTATCCTGGTCCTTGGGCGGGCTGCTCTTGCTTTCTGTATTCTTTTTTGGTATCATTCTTTGTTCATCCTTCTGTGTCTATATTACTACCCAGATATATGTAAGATTGTACGTCTAGCAGATGTATTTCTTTTAATGTTATTTTGGTTACCGCCAACTGCATTAATTCTTATAATTGTGGTCTTATTTCTGTTTATCTTCAGTTCCAGCTATTGTGATCTCTCATCAAGTATGCTCGTTTTAACTTGCATTTGTTAATGATTATGTGATAGGAGGGCTATGCCAACAGCAAAGTCTAAATCATTAAGTTGTCTGGTCAGTGTCCACTGGATTCCATTTCTCTTGTTTGAAGTTATTTTGATAATCAAATATATGACCGGCAGAAAGAGAATGGAGATAGAAGGTATCCCTGCCTACCTCTTGTTCTTATTTCAAATGCTTCTGTAAGCTGCCCTTCGTGCACAACGCTGCATTTCATTATTCATACATTGTCTTTATCAGGTTAATAATCTTTATTGGGATTCCGTAATTACTCAGCAATTTGCAAAGCATTCCTACGCATCAATCCAAGATAAAGAGGGGAATAATTCTAAGCTGTGTTCAACTTTTATACGTAAGGTAGTTATTTGATCAGCGCAAGATCGGTTTTCCTAAAACCTGCTTGTTTGAGCTGCGCGACATTTATACCGAATACTGCACGTTCAACAGCATGAATAACATGAGCGTAAATTTGCGCCACGTTTACAAAACGCAACACGCTCAATATAACATATGAGCTATCAGAATGAACATTTAGTTGGCTGCTGGAACGGCGCAGAACAGATAGGAAAATGGTCCATCTGTATTACGGCCATTCAGTTCGTTCTAATGTCTAAAGTCTAGTCTAAATTAAAAACAGATCCACTCAGAAAATTACAGAAGTAACAGATAAGTAGTCTAATCATAATATTAAAATATAATAAATTATAATACGCGTACTATTTGAGTGAATTATAATGTGACCTTATGCTAAGTGAATAAATTTCAGTATAATTATATATAAATGTGATTATATTCTACTGCAAACATCATCATCATCAAGTACCGCCCTGCTGGCGTAGGTGATCATGACTCTCCACAACTTTCGATCTGGACAGTTATTTTTTATTTCTGTTGTTGACCTTCTGCCAAGCCATTCTCTTAAGCTGTCTGGTATTTTTTCTCCTTGCTTCCCTCCATCTCTTCGTCCATCAATTTTTTCTGTTGTTACAATATATTCCAGTTGTTTTCTTCTACATGGCCAAAAAAATGATGATTGTTTCTTCCTAATATTGGAAATTAGCTCTATGTTTGCTTTGACCTCTTTCAGAACATTTTCATTACTCTACTTAGCTGTCCATGGTATTCCCAATTCTTCTGTAAAACCACATTTAACAGACTCCAGTGATTTTCTTGTCTGTTGTCCTATTGTACATGATTCACATCCATATGTTAAGACTGGCTCTACATAACATTTAAGAACTCATTTTCTTGTTTCTATTGTTAAAAATGGATTGCATAGTATCCTCCTCATTTTTTGGAAAGCTGCTTTTGCCTAAGCCATTCTGCATCTCACCTCTTTTGTACATCTTCCGTCTGAGGTTAACAAAGTTCCCAAATATTTAAATTCATTTACGAAGGCGAAGGCGCGCCTCCCAGCACCAGAGCTGGAAGTTGTCAGCGATCCACAGCTGATGGCTTGCGCCAGGATCGGTGAACCAGAACCATCCAGACCCTGCTCCACCTCTCCGTGGTGCCTCTAGTAACAGACTAACCTGTCTAGTCTGGCCAAGCGATTAGGGACGAAGAGGGAAGACAACCCGGTACTCAAAAATGTCATGCTGAAGTCGGATGTGTTGGGCCGAAAGGCGTAAATATCACATTTATACTGTAAACCACAACACAACGCAGACACGCCTACTTAACGTCCTTTTAAGGGCGGATGATGACGAGGTATACTCCTTAAGTCATCGAGCGAACGCAAGCAAGCAAATTCATTTACTTTTTAAAATATTGTTCCACTTGTCTTTAATTTGCACTGAGGTGATGTCTTTTTTGTTGTTGTTACTATTACTTCTGTCTTTTTGCTATTAAGGCTGAGTTCTTTATTTTTGCTCTCTTTCACTATAATGTCCAACATTTCTTGTAGCTCATTTTCACTCTTAGCGATTGAAAACTACTAACATAATCTGCTGTAAATGATCTCTATATGAAAGTCTCTGCTGTGGTTAAGTCTATAGTGAACATATATTGATATGATTGAAGTCTACTAGAATGCACATTAGTAATTGGTGATGTACTCCTAGTTTCACAAAGAATGCATATGTAAAATAACAAAGACATTTTTAAAAGTGTTTTTAAATTCACATTATCCTTATTTCCATAAGAAAATCTCTGAGACTTGAAAGCAGAAACCGAAGCTTTTAAAAGCAGCCACGGCAATTATAGAAAAACAATGGAAATAATGAAGATAAAAATAGCATTCCTAACAGACTGTTTATCAGTAATGTCACAAGAAAATCAATAGTAAACAAGGAAGCCTGCCACAGTATTATTAGAAACCTGCCTTAAACTCAACGAAGATAAAGTACAAATGCTACAATGCATCACTGCTCACTGCGGCACGTTATGAAATGAGTAAGCGTAAATAAACGCGGAGGAAAGAGACAGTAAAACTCAAAATGAAGAAGACCAAAGAATTAAATGAAGGAAATCAAAGCTAATTCAAATTACTTTGAAGGAGAAAAAAATAACAAAAAGAAGAACAGCCAAAGGCTGATGCAACCATCTCATGTTACTTCTTGTTGAGAAGAGATGAGGCTTCAGTTTGAGAACTGACCACAGAAGATTCGGTGATGAGATGTCATGTAGAAGGTATAGTTTTGACAAATAAACAGTTAAACATGTTCTCCTGGACTTTGTGGTGAACTGGGGATGGAGATGAGGGAAGTTTATAGACTGATGAATGGTTACATGCAAAGTGACCGGTTGTTTGAAATGAAAGAGATCAGAGATCTGGTTTCGAAGATTGACTTGGTTGTTTATGTTTGATTGAATAACGAAGGAGAAGAAACTGGTCAACCTGAGGGTGTATCTTTGAAAATAGTTATTGAAGAAGGTGTCCACTAACCGGCGAATATGTAAGGGAATACCGTACTAACTTGCTTCTTGGCACAAAAAAAGATAATGCAACTATTGTTAGAATGAATTGATGATTTCAAGACCAAATGTTGGTGACTCCTAGATGCGTGAGTTATTGTCACATACGCGCATGCTCTGTGGTCCAGAACAATCATTAGTTTGAAACGTTCTACCACTACACTATTTTTCTTTACCTATCAGGTACCTTGGGCAGTAGTCCATTAACAGTAATGTGCATCGTATCATTGTTAACTGTAATAAACATCGACAAGTTATTAATCTACACTTCAAAACGTCGATGCCGTACATATATTGCGTGTGGAGTCTATATTTTTTGGATTAGTCTCTTGCTCTATCGGTCAAGATATTAACTGGACAAATATTACAACTCGGGCCCTGCTACTCTGTCTCCCGTGACTTTTGACCGCCAATTGCATTACGTAGTTGATGAAATCTTTCGCGTAATAGCTCCATTTACTACTTAACTCGTTGATCTGGCCGCCTCTCTTTTTGACCTGATGTATTTGTCTAAGTCTACATCGTGTTTAACTCTACGCGGTCTAAAGTTCTGTTCTTTCACCATCGTGGTTCGCATCTAAGTCTCCATATGACTTGGTTTATCTATTTATACTGGTCAATGTTTCTATTTTCACCAGCAAATTGTTTTCACAAGAAAATTTCGAGCATCTGCCACATTTGTGGACTCAAGTCAGAGTTTATACCCTAATAAGAAATCCCACGAAGGTTACGAACGTGGGCGAGTTCAATTCACGGGGTATGGAGGGGAATTATAACAATCTTGGGGCTTTCCATTCTAGTAGAGGTATTTTTGAGCTAATTTCGCTAACTTCAAATATTTGCTTGTAAAAATGCATTAGTCTTAATCCCAAGCACCCAGTCAACTCTAGGCCAAATAGTAGTTCATTGAGAAGATACATTCCAAACGCAACAAAAGTTCTAATCCTTTGTTCTTGCTAGAGTCTCTATGTGACTGACTATACTCATTTGTTTACCTTCCCTATTGATCACAAATATTTGCTTAAACCTATGTTAGCTGGTGATGTTATTTTCTTTCTTCACATGCTCCTATCTACACGTGGTAACAACGAAGTGACATGTACATGCTCCCACATAACGGAAAACAATATTCTTCTCCAAGTTTCTACCTCTCGCTACTATTTGTGAGCTGGCGAATTCGAGACACCTACTTTTCTGTTTATTTTCATGGCGGTTCTTCCTTTGTTTGCCTTTACATCCGATCGATCCCTCTCGATTTTTCTTGCTTTTAAGTTTTTGCGAGCTTGAATAAAAACTAAAAAAAACTGATTGAATGGCAGTACCAACTTCACTTTTGTTTCTTTACTGCAGTGAGAAAATTGTCATTTTGTAATAAAAGTAAAGAGTCCGTCACGCCAAGTGGCGTATAGGGAATATGGTGTTAGTGACCATAAATTTTACAGACCTTCGGCACATGATTTTTGGGGTAATGTGGTCGGTATTACGCCCGTGCTGCTTTACTTTCCCAGAAAAAAAATCCGGTACCCATTAAAGGTTGGGTGAACCGGAAGCCGTCGGTTGGGATCGAACCCTATCTCTTGTCCTTTGTGGTCCAGTTCACTAACCAATGAGCTATCGCGGCTCCCGGCTAATTGCATGGTTGACCTCAATTGCTGCGATCTTCAATAATCAATTACTGCATCAACTTAGTGCAGTTAACAATAATTACCACAATCATTTACTACAATGTCTAACACATCAACTAAATTAATCAGTCGTGGTGTGCATCTGGACCTGGCCCAGATAATATAACTAAAGAAGATTGAAGCCATGGGTGATTTTTTAATAGAAATAATAACAAAAATATTGAATGATATCTACAACAGCGGATATATACTACACGACCTGCTGAAATCAATATTCCCTACAAAATATCAATATTTCCCTAAAAATCATTATGCCCTTCCAAAGAAATCTGGTGCAAGTGAATGCGATAATCATCGCAGAATAAGTCTTGTGACTCACGTGACTAAGATATTACTAAGAATCATCATGCGAAAAAAATTAGTCCAGAAATTAGTGATGAACATTGTCATTTTGTTGGAGATAAAGGAACGAGCAATGCCGTATACATTATATGATATTTAGTAGAAATAGCCATGGAGGTGAAAACAGATCTATACATATGTTTCATAGGTTACACCAAAGCATTTGACAAAGTAAAGCACCAAGAAATAATCAAAAATTTTAGAAAGCATTAATGTCGACAGCAAAGTTCTAAGAATAATAAAGAACATGTACTGGCAACAAACAGCGGCCATAAGAACTGGAAATCAATTGGGAATGTTTTAAGAAATAAAACAGGGGTGTTAAACAAGGTTGTTGGCTGTCACCAGATTCAGATTTATTTAATACGTAAAGTGAAATTATTTTAAGATCGATAATGAGCATGCCTGGAATAACAAGTCAGAGGTCATAATATAAATAATCTAAGTTATGCTGATAATACAGTCTTAATCGCTATGATTGAAAATCAGTTACAAGAAATGTTAGACATTATAGTGAAGGAAAGCAAAAATAATGGACTCAGCCTTAATAGTGAAAAGACAGAAGTATTGGTAAAAACAAAGAAAAAGACATCATCTCAATGCACAATAAAGACAAGTGGAACGATATTAATACAAGTAAATGAATTTAAATATTTGGTGCAATACTGTGCAATTTTGGTGGATATTGTGCAATCCATTTTTGACAATAGAAACAAGAAAAAGAGTTCTTAAATGATATGTAGAGCCAGTCTTAACATATGGATGTGAATCATGGACAACAGACAAGAAACTCTGGTCTCTTCAGAAATGTGGTTTTACAGAAGAATATTAAGCATACCATGGACAGCTAACAAGAGTAATGAAAAATTTATGAATTAGGCTAAAGCAAAAAGAGAGCTAATATCCAATATTAGGAAGAAACAATCATCATCTTTTGGCCATTTTATGAGAAAGGAACAGCTGGAATATATTGTAACAATTGGGAAAATTGAGGGACAAAGAGATAGAGGGAAGCAAAGAGAAAAAATACCAGATAGCTTAAGAGAATGGTTTGACAGAAGGTCAACAACAGAAATGATAAATAACTGTCGAGATCGAAAGTTGTGGAGAGACATGATCATCTACGCCAGCAGGCATGGTACTTGTTGATGATAATGATTTTGCCCCTATGCCATAGTTGTTACAGAAACTACTACCATGGAAATAGTGCAATCACTGCATTTTAGAACTTACTCTAGCAAGAATAATGACCAGGTACTCGTTATGAACATCAATCAATTATCCGTGCATGACACCAGATTTCAGATTTATTTAATACGTAAAGTGAAATTATTTTAATACCCGATGAACAGATGTATTGGGAGACACGCTACACACTGTATGTCAACGAAAGGTAATGGTAGACAACTGTATCCTAGTCACATATCTATTGTATTCACGGAATCAGTTTCATTGCAGACCGAGCATTCCCATACATCCTCTACAGCCCGTACTGGCATTTCTCGAAGTCTATGCAGACTGATTGTTCCTGTAAAGTGTTGATTATAGATACATATGCGTCTCCCACTAAACACTCCGGATCAACTTAATACCTTTTCTACCTTTAGATTTATCAATCTCTCAATAGATACACACACCATTGTCCCACCCATACACCTCCTCTTCACTTAAGGAATGACGAAAAACCTTGGTGATGTCCTCTTTGCCCAGAATCAGGCCACACTCAGTGCAACAACTGCCAGGAAGCTTATCAGCTGAAATTGCAGTGTACACCATCTGTTATGAATAATACACCGAGGTTAACGCGCTCACTGTGGAATCATTCAAGAGCTGCATCCACTCCAGCTGTAGTGACTGTCTGTCAATCTTCTGTAGCATACTTTGTGAGTCCGTCACCAAGACTGCGTGATCTACGATCTATGTTACCAACCATGCTATCGTCGCCGTTGCTGTTTCTATCTCCATTTGCATGCCGGACACCGTAATGCTACAGTTGCAGATGTTTAGTCACTTCTCTGCCATAATCTTATACCATAAGACTCGAACAGCTGCACTGTCCGCATGATACCATCCGTGTTGATGACTGTGTCATGAGGTGGCGACACTTTTATCTCGATGAATTTTCTTATTACAACCTCGGTAGTTCCATAGGAGCATGAGTGACATGAGTCAATGCCAACAGATATGGTACTTGATGATAATAAGCTCCAGAATCCCAGTTGTGACCTCATACGGACTCTTCTGCTCCGCCACCAAAGATTTCCACATTGAGGCACCTGCCTTTGGTCGCACCTAATTCAGAATGCAGGGGAGAGAGAGCCTCAAAGAAATCAAAATAATTGTCAAGCAAACTAGGAAAACAAAATGGATGGAGTTACATGAAAAATATGAGCCAGAACACACACGACAGCTTACACAAACTCAATAGACTAAGATATCTAATTTCAGAATGGATCATTGCGGCCTTTGAGCACATCTACACAAGATAGGACTCAGCGACTTCGCAACATGTGACTGCGGATCATCCAGACAAATTCAAAAGTATATACTACGGGACTCCAGTACACCCTAAGAACACAAATATGGCCCACAGAAACAACCCTGCATGACAAGTTATGGGGAACAGGTGATGACCTAAAATAAAACTGTCTTGTTATGACCCAAAGTGGTCTAAATGCATAGCAATAGCTGATCGCTAAAGTAAAAGAAGAAGAAGAAGAAAACAATAATAATAACAAGAAGAAAAAGGTACCTCACTGAACGGATAGATGTATCTTTGGTGCATCCAAGAACTGCCCGTAGGCCCTCATTCTGAACAATATCCAATCGATCTGAGTTGACGAGAGAGTGAGACGAGAGAGTAAGGCAACTAAGGTCATGTATTTGGAGAGCATTTAACCAACGACCTACAACAACATAAAAAAAACGAATTGTGAATAAAGTGCAGGAATATCCATTATTTAAATGTTATAATAATTACATTAACTTACTTTAGACTTTAGAACCGAATGGCTTTACTGTAGGCGTCCCGCCTTATGTTGTTGTAGCCCCCGTACCAGCAACCAACAAAGTGCTCATCCGATCGTCTATACTGTTCTATTGAACGTGTTGCGTTCTGTAAGATTGCTCGTTTTGATGTTCATAAAAACTGTTCTGTCCCAATTCATCCAAACTTTTGTGGCATCTTTTATTAACTTTGACTAGAAATGACATATTTTCTTGCTGCTCTATTAACATTGTGATGAGCCAGTCATAGCCATTAAAAATGCCGATGAAGGAAATATTTTTACTTAATCATTTCTTGATATTTGTCTATTTTTATCCACTTGTTCCAAGCAGAGTTATTTGAAATGGTGAGAACTAATCAGGCGTTGCACTATTTGTTAAAGTAGCGTTCTGAGAGTTTGATGAGGCAATTAACAGTTCTCCGCTGTCTGTTGCAGTTATATCAGGGATGTGATGATTATCAACATGTAGTTGTGTTCAAGTTGAAGGTGATCGCTCCAAATGGAGTCATGTATTATTTTTCTTGTTCTCAAATATTGCCGTACCTCGGTAGACATACTGCTGCAGGTTGAGCAGCAGTGATACTTCAAGCATTTAGTAATATCAATTGTTGAATAATTTATATTGTCCATCCTGTTATCTTTCTACCATTATGATGTTTGCCATAAAATAGTTTCCTTGAAGATATTGCATTGATCCAGCACGTAAATACCGTGTACACGATATTTTAGCTGCGATCTAAACAACAAAGAGTGTATATCTGTCATGGCAGATACTGTGCCAAAACAGGCCAATTTTCTACCATCGCACCTTATACAGTTGCTGCAGGCAGTACTTTTGAAGTTGGCTAAGCTTCCAGGCTGTAAATAGTCCAGGTTGTGCAGGCACATTTTTAAGTAAACAGAATTACTGCATTGTGTACCGATAAAATGAATACTCAACGGGACGGTAATATTCGTGAGAACGATAATACTGTCTTCATGAGTTAAATCAAATTAGTCTCCTTGTTGTTCCTCTCTTCTGTGTGAATGATGCAAAGTCGGTAACTGTTTATTAAGTTCTGTTTTATTGGCAAATCAAGGGATCATCATCATCTTGTGCCATAACTGTTGGCGTAGGCGATCATGTCCTTCCACAATCTTCTATCTACAGTGCATCGTATTAGTTCTATTGTTGACTGTTTTCCATGCCATACACCAAGCTATCCAGTATTTTCTCTCTTTGTCATCCGCGATCTCTCTTTCTTTTATTTTGCCAGTTGTAACCAAGCATTCCAACTTTTCTCTTCTCATGATGTGCCCGAAAAATGTTGATTGTTTCTTTCTGATGTTTTTAGGAGCTGCCTTTTGTGTTGGCCTCTTTGAGAATTTCCTCATTGATCTTTTTAGCTGTCCAGGGAACTTTCAACATTCTTTTGAGAAATTTGTTGCATAAGATATTTTTCCTTTTCTGAAAGGCTATTTTGGCATGAGCTATTCTGCTTTTTATTTGCGTGGTGCGTCGTCTATCCGATGTTATTATTTATTGCGTCCATGTATTTGACGGGGAGCCGCGATAGCTCAGTGGTTAGTGAACTGGACTACAAAGGACAAGAGGTAGGGTTCGATCCCAACCGACGGCTTCCGGTTCACCCAGCCTTTTAATGGGTACCAGATTTTTTTCTGGGAAAGTAAAGCGGCACGGCCGTAATACCGACCACATTACTCCAAAAATCATGTGCCGAAGGTCTGTAAAATTTATGGTCACTAACACCATATTCCCTATACGCCACTTGGCGTGACTGGAGTTCTTTACTTTTTTTACTATGTATTTGACGCGTTGCACTTGTTTCAAATTTGTCATGTTTTTTTGTGCTGCATGCCGGTGATGATTGTTTCTTCGATAGGACCATTACTTCTGTTTTCTTACTATTCAGACTGAGACCTTTCTTGCTGCTTTCTTTAACTATTATGTCCATCATTTCTTGTAGTTCATTCTCTGTCTCTGCTATTAAGACTGTATCATTCGCAAATAGCAAATTACTTATGTTGTGACCGTTGATAAATTCCTTTTTTTGTCTACTATTGATCTCATAATATGTTCACTGTAAAGTGAAAACAAATGCGCCGACAGAACACAGCCTAGTCTGACACCTTGTTTTATATATTGAAATTGTCCTGTTTGGTTGTTAATTCGTATGGCTGCTGTTTGTTTGCAGTACATGTTTTTTTATGATTCGCATATCCTTGCCATCATTGTCTAATTTCTCCAGCATATTGATTTTTTCCACATGCTTTACTTTGTCAAATGCTTTTGTGTAGTCTATAAAGCACATATATAGATCTTTCTTTACCTCTACAGATCTTTCTATCAATGTTCTTAAGATGTATATTGCATTATTGGTGCCCTTTCCTTCCACAAATCCACATTGTTGATCACTTATTTCTGGTTTTATTTTGTTTCTTACACGTCTCATGATAATTCTAAGTAATATTTTCGTCATATGGCTCATGAGACTAATAGTGCGATGGTCTTCACAATAAGTGGCGCCCGACTTCTTCGGTATGGCTACAAAGATAGATTTTAGTAGATTTTCGGGTATGTGTCCAGTGTTATATATGTCATTGAGTAGTTTTGTTATGACTTGTACTCCCAGCTCTCCTAAAGCATTTATCTCTTCGATTGTTATATCAAAGGATAATCTCATTTATTATCATAGTTTTGGTCTTCTTACTTTGTATATCCAATATATGTTCTCTATTTGTCTTGTGTTTATTTTAAATAGGTGTAATTCTTTAGGACTTTCTGCAGTAAAACAGTGGCATCGGTATATGTCTTATTTTATAAGTTATACATGAGTTAATGTTTAGAATATAAAGATAGCGCTTGATGATGTTAGGCCATTGTTGTTGACTCCAATTCTGAACATATAGACACACAGTGAGTCGTCAGATTATCCCCGTCTCACATCAAACAACAGACCGTTAGATTAGCGTACGGTCGGTCTAGGGATCTATTATTATTATTATTATTATTATTATTATTATTATTATCCGCACTTGTATTTTGATATTCCAGACTCACTTTACGCCACAAAAAATAAAAATTAACTGTATCATCAATCTATGAATTTGTATATTCCACTATTAGACCAGACCGCAGCAATAAAAATTGTTATTTCAGTTACCGAGTTCCATGAGACAAATGAGTGGTTATCTGATCTGATTGAAATTGAAGTACTAAACTAAAACTGTAAACTGAAAAATGTTCAGAAAATTAACAATTGTAGTTACAGCAGCACGTGGCTGGTAATGATTTAATTTATGATATCAAAGTGATGTGCAGTCATATTCGCGTTAATAGAAGAATGTGTTCTATTAGAGAACTAACTAGCAGTGAGTTTACACAACAAAGCAACATTGAAACGTTAAATAAACATTTTACTCTTGGCCCGACACTCGACAATGTCAAGTAATTCAATGTAAGCATAAGAACATCAAGATTGAGAATGAACTCCACCAAGGAAGAAGTGGTCGAGTTGGGTGGTGCGGGGTGAGAGGAAGAAGAGGAAAAGACAATAATATCTCTGCAGGCATCAAAGGCGATGTGACCATCTAAGATGATCACTTTCGAATACAAATACTTCTGATGAGAGGTTGTCTCAGCTAATTAAACTGAGTAGAAGAAAATTATATCTATGGTTGTATTCTACAAGCATATGTATTCCTAGCACGGTTCTCTAGTTTTGTGTCGTGAGTCCCAAATTATGCATTTTTTCCCTCTGCCCCCCCCCCCCCTCTCAACCGCCGCACAAAAAAAAAAAAAAACGAGCTCCTCGGGGAGTCCCCGTCTGAGAAGC
Organism: Megaustenia siamemsis; assembly: GCA_032433765.1. NCBI lineage: Eukaryota > Metazoa > Mollusca > Gastropoda > Stylommatophora > Ariophantidae > Megaustenia > Megaustenia siamemsis. Next base: position 65,427,594 of record JAVIAB010000125.1, on the reverse strand, counting down.
ACTGGTCTGATCTATGACGATTATCCCCTGATATCGCAATCTCAATGCCAAATTATATCGATGCCATGGCATTGTCTGCAGCAGCAACTAGCCTACATGCCATATTTTTTCAATCATACCAGAATTTATAATTTAATTGACTTCACTCTTGCTTTCATATATATTTAAAAATAACATACATTTTTGTGTATTTGGGCCAGTCCGATCTTAAGTCCATGGTACCTAACCATAACTGGAGGAAACAATTGCAGGCATTTTCTTTCAAATTATGCGGGTATTGTCGATTAATATTAAATTTGGAGTGAATACATTTCTGGGTTCGTATACAAAACAAGGAAGACATTATTGCAGTCACAAACTATTATATGCGAGGAAAACGTACATTTCTTGTTCATGTATTCTCTACTTATAGAAGAAACGAGCTCAGTTCCTTTGATTGTTGAGTTAGCGCCATGTTTGAACACGACGAAAGAAAACATCATAGAAGAAAGCCCCTTTTTATCTGTTGGACAGGTCAAAGTTTAACTGAAGTCATTGTTCAGATGTTTGATAGTTCATGTTTTATTCAGTCTAAAATATTTCTTCTGCACCTCAGTAACTATTGGTGGCCGTAAACTCAATGAATGATCATTATCGTAATTCACAATGGGACTAACCTCTTTTTTGTGTACAAAATTTAAAGTAAATGGTTACAGTTAAAAAGTACCGTGACTTAAAACAACCACGCAGCCTTGTGGGTGAGACGTTTTAGTCAAATGCTAGCGGAACCAACCGTAAACAAATCGACGGAAAGCAACAGAAAACCACCGTTGTAAAATCATGGATCGCTACAATAACAAAATTAACAACAACAACGTTATAGCTCGTTTCAAATCACGTGCCCAACTTCAAAACGCTATTACTCAGTAACCGTTTGTTAAAAACTGTTGAAATTTTCCAAATGTTATTAGAATGCAAAAGACCCTTTAAATGTATATTTAACAAATATCTTGCAGCTGCAGTTTTCTTAAAGCGGCGAATTTCTTTGATGTTTGTCAAAATTGTAAATTGTGAACCCCTAAATAATAGAAATTACCGTAGTTGCTGGTCTATGATTAATTTTCACTAGGTAAAGGCGTGGCCGTAAAGGGGAAATAACCTAATACGACAAAACACCAGGAGAATTATTGTCTTCTCAGTTCGAGGACGGACGATAATATCAAGGTATACCTGTATGTCCAATTTTCATAGTTGTGTGGTCCTGATAAGGACCGTTTGTTGAACTAATTTAAGGTAATATAGGGGCCAAAATTGTGGGGGCTATATACTTTCATTCTGAATCAGACGAGTCTAAATGATTAATAACTGTTTGGGGTTGAACATTCAACAAACCATCATTTTTCCAATATTCCTCTTCCTGTTTTAAGACGTGGTCTTCACATTTAGCCCAATAATCTTTGTCTATATTTAATCAAGCGAGATTAGCAAGAGTCTTTACATCGCATATTTTGAATGTTGTATTTTCATCTGCCACTTGTCCTTTTAATTTTTCCCAGATTAGTTCTATTGGATTTAAGTGAGCATGGTAAGGTGGCAGCCTCAAACTTATATGACCGTGCTCTTGGATAATCTTATCTATTTGAAAAATCTTTGTCCTCTGTTTTTGCTTTACTAGAGATAGTAATTCAGGTTTTAAGTACATGTTATTAAATTGTATGTGCTCCTTTGTGAGCCATATCTTAATAGCATCTTTTGTACTGGATGACGTCGGGACTTTATCTTCAAGTGCAACAATGTTGTGGTACGCTGCATTGTCCATTATTAGGCAAGATGGTCGATCTAGTGATGGGAGAACAGAATTTTCAATCCAATGTCTAAATATGTGACCATTCATCTCAGAGTGATAATCCCGATTGTCTATGGATTTTGAAAGAAAAATGAGCTCTGCATTCTGTATTAGTCCATGATGTCGACTACCTGCATGAGCAATTATCAAGCGCTGTCCTTTGCTGCTAGGTATTAATCTCTTAATCTTTCCATCTGATGACTGCCATTCCCTTTGGTTAGTGTGGTGAGCATTGATCCATGTTTCATCCAAGTACACAATATCATAACCTTGCTTGCGCACCTCTTTTACTTCACGTAAGTACTTGCTTCTCATGACTACTATATGTGGCTTCTCACAGATGATGTTTCGTCCATTGGAATACTTTCTGAATGTAAAGCCTGCAGCTCTCACATTCCTCCATAATGTAGACTTTAATATCTCAATACTGTTGTTCTTTTTCAGCGATACTTTTAAGTTTCTTATTGTAACAGTTTCATTCATACCCAACATTTTGCGAATTTCACTTCTAATAAGTTCACTGTCGAAATTATCCAACATTTTTGCTCTTCCTTGTGATTTTGTATATTCTGAACATTGACGGTCACGTGCTTGAATCCAGCGATTAAATGACCGGTTAGATAAATCCAAAATGTGTCTTGTCCTATTCTCAGGGTTTTCTAAAGAATGAAATAATCTTCCTCGTTTAGCCTCTTTGCAAAAATAGTCATACATTTTTATTGCGATGTTTTGTAAACTGCAGAATTTCATTTTAAGACTCATGATAAATGTTATCGTTCCACGTCTACACCTATGAATGAAAGGAAATGGAACACACAATTTCTCGTGTTTTTTACAAGTGTCTAATTGTGTCAAAAAACCACGGTAAAAGCGTGCAAACACGTCAATTTTACCGTGTATGGAATTTTACTCGCTATTTTTAACTTAAAATACTGTAAACATTAAGTTTTGACTACATCAATGGGTCGTTATAAATTTATATAAATCAAATAAGCAACAATAATAACCAAATGTTTTTTTTTTAAATGAAATTAATTCCCTGTTGGGGTCTAATCATTATAACTTTACATGCAAATTTTGAACAACTTACAACAAGCGGTTAAAAAGCTATCGATTTTAAATTTGGGCACGAGTTATGAAACAAGCTATAAGGGGGATTCCAATGGAATACCCTCGTTCGGTGGGAGACAGCATGTGCTACAAGTAATACTCGCTCGTCATCAAGCTACTGTAAGCAAGATAAAGATAAAACAGATTCTGAAGATAGGTACTTGGAATGTAAGAACACTCATGCAGAAGGGAAAACTGGAACACCTCAAATAGGAAACGAAAAGGATGGGAAAAGGATTTACATTTATTAGGACTGTGTGAATTGAGATACACTGGATCAGGGGAGATATATTCTGATTTAAAATAATCTTTTCTGGAGGTACTGAACACCAAAGAGGAGTAGGTATCACCTTGGATGCATAAAAAGCCAGAACAGTGAACGGCTTTTGTGCAATATGTGACAGAGTCATTTCAATAAAATTGAATGGAAAGACAATAGATATTGACCGCATACAAGTCTATGCACCAACAGCGGACAGTCTAGAGGAAACAGTTGATAAATTTTACCACGAGCTTAATATGTCACTTCGTGAAATCAAACCACATGAAAACACCATAGTTCTAAGGGATCTCAAAGCAAAAGTAGGAAGGAAAGAGTTGAGAAAGTTGTTGGTTATTACGGCTTAGGCGAGAGAAATGAAAGAGGTAACAAACTTATTGACTGGGCAATAATACACAACATGATGTTCACATAAACCTGGCTTAGGCAACATCCAAGACGTCTGTGGACATTGAGAAGTCCAGAAGACAACGCATGTAATCAAATTGATTACATAATGACAAGCAATAGGATTAGAAACAGTCTGGTGTGTGTGAAAACTAGACATATAGCAGATTATAATAGTGATCATGTTCGAGTTATGGGAAAGCTTAGAGTAAAATTAAAAGCAGCAAAACAAGCCTCAGTTAATATCAATTTAAATATAGATTCACTCAAATCAGACAAGTGGGTACAAGGCAAATATAACATCATAATTCAGAACCGGTACAATACAATATATATGATATAAAGAATTGATGAACAGTGGGAAATTGGTTATTGGTTATTGGTTATGGAAGGCCTCGGTATCACTGCAAACGAATTAAAATCCATAATTGCACAACCACCCGTGCCAGTGGAATCATCCGAATTACTAACACATCTCCCAAACAAAGAAAGGTAACTGTAATCCCCATCGTAGCAGTCTCAGGACACGCCAAAAGACCCAAGGCGAAACCGCGCAGAAAGTGAACACAGCCAACTGTTCCCTGTCATACGATATCATCATTCATCGTAAACAAGCGGGATATCGAAACAGGATCAAAACGAATGAGACACACAGCTCACGGTATGCACAGAGCACTTAACTCAGTAGCTCCTGCAACAAGCCGGACTTGGAATATGAGGAAACTGCAAGAATGAACACTTTTCAGACATAGCCTTCAATGGTTCCTGCCGCCTATCCACCATAGTTCGCGTCCTCCCGAAAATGATGATCGTCGTAGCACTTGATGATGTTAGGCCATCGTTGATGACTCCAATTCCAAACATATAGACACACAGTGGTGGTAAGTTATCATTTCCAATCCAACATAAGCCACCTGACCTGTAGTTAGTAAAACCACAGAGAGAATATGATTTTGTGACCTTCACTGATTCACTATTGGATTTGAATGTGTAGTTTACACAAGAGGAAAAGTTTTCAACTACATTGATCCCATTTAAGGCAATTCTGGGATAGCAAGGCAAGTCTCCTTTATAGCAGCATAACTTGGTGTTCTCTGCTCCCTTCTTGTAGCTGCTGCCACACGATTCTGATGTCTCATTAACTTGGACATCATTCAAGAACAATGTCAGATTAACATTCCATAGATCTGGCTCTGCTGATGAAGTGCTTGGTGCAACAGTTGTATCAATCATACAGGAGGCTCTTGGTTTGTGGTCATTAATATCACAGACGGCATATGATGTTATTATATTCAGTATTTCTTTGTGGGGTGTAAATATGTGGCACACACATGGAGAGTGGTTTGTGGTCACAGTAATCCCATTAAAGGCAATTCTAGGGTAGCATGGCATAGCTGTTTCAGAACAGCACAATCCTATGATGTTTTCTGTGTTCGCTATAAAGCTGCTGCTGCTACACAATCCTGACCAATTATAGGTGTGGACATTATTCACTTGCAATGACAAAACTGCTGTGTTTACATCATAAACCTCCGGAAGCGAATCATTTATGGGACTAATAGTACAATTTATTCTTCCATCGGGGATATCTTCCTTGATTTCCCCCCCCCCCCCCAAAAAAAAAAAAAAAAAAAATCTTTGGTTAAAAAGCACATATGCTTTTGAGTTAAACACAAAACGAACCCACTTCATAGATTCAAACTGATCCTTGCCAATGCCATCCGTTTGCACAAGTTAGGTCCTTAGCTACCAACGTCACAAACGAAGCCATCAAAATAAAGACTTTATCTACAGCGAAGGTTAACGAACTGTGAACAAACATTTATGTTCAAACCCTTGAATACATTTTCAAAAAACTGCCAACTCACTGCAATAACAGATATCGTGGTGTTCAAAGTAAACATTGCATAGTCCATGGCTCGAATATAAATAAGCTGCCATTTTGGTGCGTCCCATGACGTCATCTGACAGTGGGAAATGCTAAAAGAATCAATGCAACAAACATCAATAGAGTTCATACCACCAGTTAGGACAAATAAAAAAAAAAGAAATGGATAACAGATGACATTTTACAGCTAATAAATACAAGAAGAAGAAATAAGAATAACAAAGATAAGTATAAACGATTAAATAAAGAAAAATTGTAATAAAATGGATTTCTTTATTTAATCGTTTATACTTATCTTTGTTATTCTTATTTCTTCTTCTTGTATTTATTAGCTGTAAAATGTCATCTGTCATCCATTTCATTTTTTGTTTGTTTTTTTTTTAATGAACTCTAGAAATTGTAATAATATGGATAGATATTAAAGATACCTATACAATACAAGTAAAGAACACATACCAGAAGCTGCTAGAGGAAGGAATTGAACAATACAGAAGAGAAAATCCTGATGAAAAAGTAACAACCAAATGGCAATGCATAAAGAAAAGCATACAAAAAGCCTGCGACACCTTACCCAAAAGAGAAAAGAACAAAAAACAAAAATGGATAACTAACACCATCTTAGAAAAAATGGAAGAAAGGAGACAAGCGAAGAACACTGCCCAATACAATAAAATAGATAATGAGATACGCAAAATGTGCAAAAAGGCAAAAGAAGACTGGCTCAGCCAAAAATGTATAGAAATAGAAACTATGGAAAGCAAACAAGACCTAAGAGGAATGCACACAGAAATAAAGAGAATGACTAATAAAAATAAAAAAGCCACAGAAGGTGGATGCATTGCAGACAAAAAAGGAAAAATGCTAACAGACAATAAGGATATCATAGATAGATGGCAGGAATATATAACAAAACTATTTCATGATCAAAGGGACAAGAAACCAGTTATAAAATGTACATCAGGCTATAAAATCTTAAAATCTGAGGTGGAAAAAGCTATAAAAACAATGAAAAGGGGAAAAGCAGCAGGACCTGAAAGCATACAGATAGAGATGATACAGGCACTTGAAGATTTTGGCATTGAAGTGATTACAGACAAATGCAACGACATACACCACACAGGATACATACCAAATGAACTAAAAACATCAACTTTCATTGCATTGCCTAAAAAGAATGGCGCAGTTGAATGCAGTGACTTTAGAACAATAAGCCTAATAAGCCATGTTACAAAAATCTTTCTAAAAGTTATACAAGGAAGGATTCAGAATAAAATCAATACTGAATTAGATGAGCAGCAATTTGGATTTAGGAAAAATAGCGGGACAAAAGAAGCCATATTCTGCATGAGAACATTAATCGAAAAATACACAGAAGTAAACAAACCAATATATGCCTGCTTCATAGACTACACCAAAGCTTTTGATAGAATACATCACAAACAACTTATAGAATGCCTAAAAGAGATACATCTAGATGACATGGATATACGACTAATATGCAATCTATACTGGGAGCAAACAGCAATAATAAAATATAACAAAGAGTTCTCTACACCCATTGATATAAAAAGAGGAGTAAGACAAGGATGCATCCTATCACCAAGCTTGTTCAGTCTATACACTGAGCAAATCTTTAAAAACATCATAGAGATGCCAGGCCTACAAATTAATGGAAAGATAATCAATAACCTAAGATATGCTGGCGATACTGTACTAATAGCAGAAAATCCTAAAGACCTACAACAATTACTTAATGAAATAAACACGACAAGCAAAAAATAGGGACTAGATATGAATATCAAAAAGACTAAAACTATGATCATAAACAAAGAAAATACTCAAAACCCACAAGTGGATATCACAATTGAAGGAATAGACCTTGAGACAGTTCAGAACTATAACTACCTTGGACATACTATAACCAGTGATGGAAAATGTACAACTGAAATAAACAAAAGAATAGGAATGGCAAAAAGTAATTTTAATGTCATGAAGGACATACTAACATCAAAACAAATAACACCAGAGCTAAAACTAAGAATAGCAAAATGTTACATGTTCTCAATATTCCTATATGGTGCTGAAACATCGACATTAGACAAGAAAACAGAACAGAGAATTGAAGCCTTTGAAATGTGGATATATAGAAGAATAGGTAGAATTGGATGGAAGGAAAAGAAAACAAACGATGAAGTCTTAAAACAACTAAAAATGAAAAGAGAACTTCTGAACACAATTAGAACAAGACAAATGCGATTCTTAGGCCATGTTAAAAGACACAACAGCCTACTGAAAGTAATCCTGGAGGGGAAAATACAAGGTAAAAGAGGCAGAGGCAGACCAAGATTAACATGGACGAGTAACATCAAAAGATGGACAAATCAACCGATGACAACCTGCACCATCAAAGCAAGAGATAGAGCAGAATGGCGCTCCATGGTAGCCAACCTTCGTTGCGGAGACGGCACTCAATGATGATGATGATTAATATGGGTGGAAACAAATGAAGCATGGCTAAAATAGAAATGCAAAGAGATTGAAACGCAACAAAAAGAAGATGCCAAAGCTATATGCAAACAAATGGAAAAATTAACCGGAAGAAAAACACAATAAAAAATTGAATGCTTAAGATCAAAGGAAGGAGAACTGTTGATTGAACCAAAAAGCATAAGAAAACGATGGACAGAATACATTAATCATCTTTATGCTGATGAACGAACAGAAATAAATTTTCAGGATACCATGGAAGGACCAGAAATACTTAAAGAAGAAGTTGAAGACGCCTTGCACAATATGAAAACAGGAAAAGCTCTTGGGCCAGATAATGTAACTAAAGAAGAAATTGAAGCCATGGGTGATTTTGGAATAGAAATAATAACAAAAATATTGAGTGATATCTACAATCGCGGATATATACTAGAAGACCTTCTAAAACCAATATTCATAGCCTTACCAAAGAAATCTGGAGCGATTGAATGCGATGATCATCGTACAATAAACCTTAAGAGTCACATGACTAAGATATTACTAAGAATCATCATGCGAAAAGTGCGAAACAAAATCAGTGATAAACAGTGTGATTTTGTTGGAGGTAAAGGAACGAACAATGCCATATACATTATAGGATCTTTAGTAGAAAGAGCCAAAGAGGTGAAAAAAAGATGTGATCTATACATGTTTCATAGATTACACCAAAGCATTTGACAAAGTAAAGCACGAAAAGATAATCAAAATTTTAGAAGGCATAAACGTAAACAGAACAGAGAATTGAAGACTTTTAAATGTGGATATATAGAAGATTAGGTAGAGTTGGATGGAAGGAAAAGAAAACAAACGATGAAGTCTTAAAACAACTAAAAATGAAAAGAGAACTACTAAGCATAAATCAAACAAGACAAATGCGATTTTTGGGCCATGTTAAAAGACACAACAGCCTACTAAAAGTAATCCTGGAGGGGAAAATACAAGGTAAAAGAGGCAGAGGCAGACCAAGACTAACATGGACGAGTAACATCAAAAGATGGACAAATCAGCCTATGACAACCTGCACCATCAAAGCAAGAGACAGAGCAGAATGGCGCTCTATGGTAGCCAACCTTCGTTGCGGAGACGGCACTCGATGATGATGATGATGATAAACGTAGACAGAAAAGTTCTAAGAGTAATAAAGAACTTGTACTGGCAACAAACAGTGGCCTTAAGAACTGGAAATCAATTGTGAATGTTTTAACAAATAAAACAGGGTGTTAGGCAAGGTTGTGTGCTGTGACAAGATAGATTTAATATGTATAGTGAGATTATTTTAAAATCTATAAGGTGCAGGAATGGAATAACAATCGGATGTCATAATGTAAATAATCTAAGTTATGCTGATGATACAGTCTTAATCACTAAGAGTGGTAGTGAGTTACATGAAATGTTAGACATTATAATAAAAAAAAGCAAAAATAAAGGACTCAGCCTAAATAGTAAAAAATACAGAACAAATAGTCGGAACAGTGGAAAAGACCTCACCACAATGCACAATAAAGACTAGTGGAACGATATTGAAACAGGTAAATGAATTTAAATATCTTGGAACATTGTTAACCTCAGATGGTAGATGTACAACAGAGGTGAGATGGTAGATGTACAACAGAGGGGAGATAGTAGATGGACAACAGAGGTGAGATGGTAGATGTACAACAGAGGGGAGACAGTAGATGTACAACAGAGGGGAGATGGTAGATGTACAACAGAGGGGAAATGGTAGATGTACAACAGAGGGGTGATGGTAGATGTACAACAGAGGGGAAATGGTAGATGTACAACAGAGGGGAGATGGTAGATGTACAACAGAGGGGAAATGGTAGATGTACAACAGAGGGGAGATAGTAGATGTACAACAGAGGGGAGATGGTAGATGTACAACAGAGGGGAAATGGTAGATGTACAACAGAGTGGAGATGGTAGATGTACAACAGAGGGGAAATGGTAGATATACAACAGAGTGGAGATGGTAGATATACAACAGAGTGGAGATGGTAGATGTACAACAGAGGGGAAATGGTAGATGTACAACAGAGTGGAGATGGTAGATGTACAACAGAGGGGAAATGGTAGATGTACAACAGAGTGGAGATGGTAGATGTACAACAGAGGGGAAATGGTAGATATACAACAGAGTGGAGATGGTAGATATACAACAGAGGGGAGATGGTAGATGTACAACAGAGTGGAGATGGTAGATGTACAACAGAGTGGAGATGGTAGATGTACAACAGAGTGGAGATGGTAGATGTACAACAGAGTGGAGATGGTAGATGTACAACAGAGTGGAGATGGTAGATGTACAACAGAGGGGAGATGGTAGATGTACAACAGAGGGGAGATGGTAGATGTACAACAGAGTGGAGATAGTAGATGTACAACAGAGTGGAGATGGTAGATATACAACAGAGTGGAGATGGTAGATGTACAACAGAGGGGAGATGGTAGATGTACAACAGAGTGGAGATGGTAGATGTACAACAGAGGGGAGATGGTAGATGTACAACAGAGTGGAGATGGTAGATGTACAACAGAGTGGAGATGGTAGATGTACAACAGAGTGGAGATGGTAGATGTACAACAGAGTGGAGATGGTAGATGTACAACAGAGTGGAGATGGTAGATATACAACAGAGTGGAGATAGTAGATGTACAACAGAGGGGAGATGGTAGATGTACAACAGAGTGGAGATGGTAGATGTACAACAGAGTGGAGATGGTAGATATACAACAGAGGGGAGATGGTAGATATACAACAGAGGGGAGATGGTAGATATACAACAGAGGGGAGATGGTAGATATACAACAGAGGGGAGATGGTAGATGTACAACAGAGTGGAGATGGTAGATGTACAACAGAGGGGAGATGGTAGATGTACAACAGAGGGGAGATGGTAGATGTACAACAGAGGGGAGATGGTAGATGTACAACACAGTGGAGATGGTAGATGTACAACAGAGTGGAGATGGTAGATATACAACAGAGGGGAGATGGTAGATGTACAACACAGTGGAGATGGTAGATGTACAACAGAGTGGAGATGGTAGATGTACAACACAGTGGAGATGGTAGATGTACAACAGAGGGGAGATGGTAGATGTACAACACAGTGGAGATGGTAGATGTACAACAGAGGGGAGATGGTAGATGTACAACACAGTGGAGATGGTAGATGTACAACAGAGGGGAGATGGTAGATATACAACAGAGGGGAGATGGTAGATGTACAACACAGTGGAGATGGTAGATGTACAACAGAGTGGAGATGGTAGATGTACAACAGAGGGGAGATGGTAGATATACAACAGAGGGGAGATGGTAGATGTACAACACAGTGGAGATGGTAGATGTACAACAGAGTGGAGATGGTAGATGTACAACAGAGTGGAGATGGTAGATGTACAACAGAGGGGAGATGGTAGATATACAACAGAGGGGAGATGCCGAATAGCTCAGGCAAAGGCAGCTTTACAAAAATGAGGAAAATACTGTGCAACCCATTTTTGACAACAGAAACAAGAAAATAGTTCTTAAATGTTATGCAGAATCAGTTTTATCACATGGATGTCAATCATGGACAATGGCAGACAAAAAATCACTGGAGGCTGTAGAAATGTTGTTTTACAGAAGAATGTAAAGAGTACCAGGGAGAGCTAAGAAAAGTAATCAAAACGATCTGAAAGAATCATCATCATCAAGTGCCGGGCCTAATGGCGTAGGTGATCATGTTTCTCCACAACTTTCGATCTTGGCAGCTATTTATCATTTCTGTTTTTGACCTTCTGCCAAGCCATTCTCTTAAGCTGTCTGGTATTTTTTATCTTTGATTCCCTCTATCTCTTCGTCCCTCAATTTTTCCAGTTGTTACAATATATTAAAGTTGTTCTCTTCTCATTACATGGCCAAAAAAATTATGATTGTTTCTTCCTAATATTGGAAATTAGCTCCCTTTTTGCTTTGACCTCCTCAGAACATCTTCATTACTCTTCTTAGCAGCCCATGGTACTCTCAACATTCTTCTGCAAAACCACATTTCTACAGACTCCAGTGATTTTCTTGTCTGTTGTCCTATTGTCCATGATTCGCATCCATATGTAAAGACTGACTCTACATAACATTTAAGAACTCTTTTTCTTGTTTCTATTGTAACAAATGGATTGCAATAGTATCTTTTTCATTTTTTTGGAAAGCTGCTTTTGCCTGAGCCATTCTGCATCTCTTCTTCTGAAAGAAGCCAAAGCAAAAAAGATAACTAATATCAGATATTAGGAAGAAACTATCATAATGTTTTGGCCATGTAATGAGAATGGAACAGGTGGAAAGTATTGTAACAATTGGGAAAATTGAGGGATGAAGAGACAGAGGTAAGCAAAGATAAAAGATACCAGACAGCTTAAGAGAATGATTTGGCAGAAGGTCAACAACAGAAATGATAAATACATGTAATTGTCCAGATCGAAAGCTGTGGAGAGACATGATCCTTAATCCAGCAGGCACGGTACTTGATGATGATGGTGGTTACAGTATGTAAAATAAATGTTGCAGTTTATGCCATAATTCTATACTTCAACAGTAGACCTACAACGAAGACAAACACGTTTAGACGAAACTTGTTTTCAGTTACAGTCTTTATTATATTTACTGAGTTAATTGCGGACTCCTGTCTCAAAACAGCAGTGTTTGCCGCGAGTTAGCGTATTATATACATGAGGAGAAATGTGAGTCTGTGAAAGTTGACGTCTTGACCAGCATCAGTGCTATGGAGTTCGTTCACTGTGTCGAGATATTTTGCGCTAGAAAGAAGTTCGAGCTACCAGTGGACAATTTCTATAGAAAAGTATTAGTTTGTAAAATACATTTAAAAAATAGTCCTCTGATTGGTAATGTCAAAGCACGATATAAGAGTTGCATTGCAGATGTCTCGACTAATGTCCTCTCAGCAAGACACTGCAAGTAAGTTCAAATAAGTCTCATTGAGTGTCTATCTCCTCTCTTTTCCTTTCTAATATTTTTTTATTCATTGTGCTACAAAAAGCATTCATTTTTTTCTGTTCTAAATCATATATCATTAGACCTTATTTTACGTGGAGACACTTTATTATAGTCATCTCTCATTGATACTTGCGTTTAGTCAGTTTATATAAATTTATGCATTCTTGATTTTAGTTGTCACAACTCATTTATGCAACTTATAAAAACATGGTCACTAACACAATAATAGTCTAGGAAGACACGGAGACAACTCTTACTTACTTAATAAACTAGTACATAGTAAACTACTACCTGCTTGTTACTGCTTCACCTGCGTTCGACCCACAATTAATCCCCCTTCATCGTCCAACCTAACATTTATGTTTTATGTTAATACGGCGAAGTTGCGTTGTGTCCTAAATAACAAAAAGAAGTTATATATATATATATATATATAACTTCTTTTTGTTATTTAGGACACAACGCAACTTTAGCAACAGAAGACTATTTTCGAGTTGGTTATGTTTTTGCCTAATATATATATATATATATATATATATATATATATATATATATATATATATATATATATATATATATATATATATAACCGACCCGAAAATAGTCTTTTAATGTACGTGTATATCCTTATCTATATCTAATTATAACACATGGCCGCTGTTTTAGCCTGTCTCTAGAGTCACATGAATAATTTTAAGGGAAGAGGTATGTTACAACACTTGGGAAAAATTCACAAATAATAAACAAAAGCAGAATCGAACCCGTACGCCTGCATACGAGGCAACAAGAGAGTATTTGCATTAACGTGTACAGCCAACTAAGGAACCTAAAAGAGTCTTCTAGAGTCACAACCGAAAGGTAGAGTAGCATCTTGATCAGCTTTGTTTCACTGACCTCCTGATGTAAGCAGTCAGCAATAATTCTTTGCCGCTTTTTGTAAAAAAAAAATTGCTATAAATTTGTCACCGCCATACCCGCCCCCAACCCCTCCAACTGCTTCTTATACGTAAATCCTATTGCCATTTGGCATCTTCACCATTAACCAGTGCTGTCTTGCATCTAGAACTGGGCTAGCAGAATCACGTCTCGCCGACCGCCGCAACGTCATGAAATATCTACACGCCTCTAGCTTACAGTCAAGGCGGAAGTGACTGAAGGAAAATTACTAGACCAGCCACAAGCCACAACTACAAAAATTCAAATAAATCACTACTCTAAAGATATTAGGCTTCTACTAGAGAAAAAAAAAGCCGAGGTGTGACGTGCAATAGCGATTCTTTAGTCTAGACATTATTAGAAAAATGTTCAGTTAAACATATGGCGGACAGACCAACAAGTGACAAAAACATTGAGAAACTAGTTGGAGAAAGACGACGATAGTCTCAGGGATGCAAATGTTGAGGAAACAGCCCATTATCTGAAATCATCATCATCATCGAGTGCCGTCTACGCAGCGAAGGTTAGATACCATAGATCGCCATTCCACTCAATTTCTTGTTTTGATGGTGCAGGTTGTCATAGATTGACTTGTCCATCTTTTGATGTTACTCGTCCATGTTTGTCTTGGTCTGCCTCTTTTACTTTGTATTTTCCCTTCCAATATTACTTTTAGTAGGTTGTTGTGTCTTTTAATGTTCCCCAAAAATTTCATTTGTCTTAATTGTATTTAGTAGTTCTCTTTTTTATTTTTAGTTGTTTTAAAATTTCATCGTTTGTTTTCATTTAATTCCATCCAATTCTACCTATTCTTCTATAAATCCACATTTCAAAGGCTTCAATTTTCTGTTCTGTTTTCTTGTCTAATGTCCATGTTTCTGCACCATACAGGAATATTGAGAAGATGTAACATTTTGCTATTCTTAGTTTCAGCCCTACTGTTATTTGTTTTGTTGTTAGTATATTTTTCAATGGCATTAAAATTACTTTTTGCCATACCTATTCTTTTGTTTATTTCAATTTTACATTTTCCATCACTGGTTATAGTATGTCCAAGGTAGTTGTAGCTCTGAACTGTCTCCAGATGTATTCCTTCAACTGTGATATTTAATTGTAGGTCTTGAGAATTTTCTTTGTTTATGATCGTAGTTTTAGTCTTTTTGATCTGAAATGAGTCAGCTATTAGTGCTGCAATGAAAGAGAAAATCTGTTGGTGTGCCGTGCAGTATTTATTATGCAAATCACAAGAGCATCACTGCATTCTGATATGAAAAGCTACATTTAAAAATCCATAGAGTAAAATTGGAAACATCACTAATCTGGCATGAAACAATGCAAGAAATAAAATGTGACAAAATGAGCAGAGAAACCATAGTTATAATGCGAAGCACGGCGACAGAGAATCCATAGAAGATGGGCAGATCTTTAATAAATTAGACGGTTTGCACAGAACAGGTCGACATTAAGGACAAACTGTTTTTACCCTTTTTGAACTTCTGTTTTCTTGTTTCCTCTGGTAGAGCATATAATAACGGGGCTACTGATTTTCTTGCCCTCCCCAGATCCCTTTTGGCAACTACAGACTTCTAGTTTTGCCTTCAGTAAAAATTTATGAGGGCACACTTCACTTGTCAAGTAATTATTTTATGGTCTTCATTTTTTGAGCATTTTGATTCACTGCAAACTATCGAATACTCTGTCTTGGCAACAAAACGTAATTGTGCCAGATATTTTAGATGGATTGTCGCATCTTTGTTGCGAAAGCAAAATAATTACATAAATTATTGTGGCCGTTCAATGATTATAATCAGTTATCAAAAAGTAAAGTAGAGAATCAATATAAGTATGGTTATGGTTATTCAAAGGCCCCAGTATCACTGCCAACGAATGGAAATCCATAATTGATTAACAGCCCGTACCAGTTGAACGCACCGAATTAACGTCTCATCGAATATCCAAAGAAAGCAACTGCAGTCGTAGCAAATACAACACACGCCAAAAGACATAAGACGTATCATAGCACCGACAGCGAACGCATATAAACTGTCCTTCGTCATACGATATCATCATTCATCGTAAGCAATCATTTCAGACAGTGCCTCAACGGCTCCCTGTCGCTTATCCGTCATATTGACCGGAAGTCTTATACATGTGAGTATGTGTGTAAAGAATGTGTGTATTTTTGCCAGGTCGGGTAATTGTACCTGCCATTATATGCAGTAAACAGTGCAACATGTGACTGCCCTGCTGCCTTGCAGGTAAGCTCAGGAGAGTAAAAGGCTAAGGGAGGGTACCCTGAAGTAAAACAACCCAATGCCTTGTGGGTGAGACTTTTTAGTCAAAGGCTAGCGGAGCCAACCGTAAAAAAAACCGATGGAAGGCAACAGAAAACCACCGTCGTAACTTCTCTGTACAATCATGAATCGTCACAACAATAGAAATAACGACAACAACGTTAAGGGGGATTGCAATGGAAAACCCATATTCGGTAGGGGACATCATGTGCTACATGTGATACTCGATCGTCATGAAGCTACAGTAAGCAAAATAAAGATAAAACAGACTCTAAAGATAGGTACTTGGAATGTGAGAACACTCATGCAGAAGGGTAAACTAGAAAACTTCATACAAGAAATGAAAAGAATGGGTTTATAATTACTGGGACTTTGCGAAATGAGATACATTGGATCAGGGGAGATGTATTCTGATAAAATAATCTATTCTGGAGGTACTGAACACCAAAGAGGAGTAGGTATCATCTTGGATGCAGAAAGAGCAAGAACAGTGAAAGGCTTTTATCCAATATCTGAGATAGTCCTTTTAGTGAAATTGAATGGAAAGCCAATAGACATAAATCTTATACAAGTTTAAGCACCAACAGCAGACAGTCTAGTGTAAACAATTGATAAATTTTACAGCGATTTAAATGAGGCACTTCATAAATGCAAACCACATGAAAACACCATAGTTCTAGGGGATTTTAACGCAAAAGTAGGAAAAGAAAAAGTTGAGGTAGTAGTTGGTTGTTATGGCTTAGGCAAGAGGAATGAAAGAGGTTAGAAACTTATTGACTGGGCAAGAATACACAACATGATGATAGGAAACACCTGGTTTAAGCAACATCCAAGACGTCTGTGGACATGGATAAGCCCAGGGGACAACTCACGTAATCAAATTGATTATATAATGATAAGCAATAGATCTAGAAACAGTCTGGTGTGTGTGAAAACTAGACCAGGGGCAGATTGCAATAGTGATCATGTACCAGTTGTGGGAAAGCTTAGAGTAAAATTAAAAACAACAAAACGAACCTCAGTTAACATCAAGTTAAATTTAGATTTACTAAAATCAGACAAGAAGCCGCAAGACAAAAATAAAATCACAATTCAGAACCAGTACAATGCAATAGAGAAAGCATCAACAAAGCATTGATGAACAGTGGGAAATGCTAAAAGAATCAATGCAACAAACATCAAAAGAGTTCATACCACCAGTGAGGACAGATTCAAGAAAGAAATGGATGACAGATGACATTTTGCAGCTAATGGATACAAGAAGAAGAAGAAATAAAGAATATAAATATGAGTATAATAGATTAAATAAAGAAATTGTAGTAAAATGCAATGAAGCAAAAGAATGCATGGCTAAAAGAGAGATGCAAAGAGATTGAAATGCAACAACAAGGAGATGCTAAAGCTATATACAAACAAATTGAGGAATTAACCGGAAGAAGAACGCAATAAAAAACTGGATGTCTAAGATCGAAGGAAGGAGAACGTTTGATTGATCAAGAAAACATAAGGGAACGATGGACAGAATACATTAAAGATCTTTATAATGATGAACGAACGGAAGTAAATATTAAGGATAATGGAGAAGGACCAGAAATACTCAGAGAAGAAGTGGAAGACGCCTTGCGCAATATTAAAGCAGGAAAAGCTCCTGGACCAGATAATATAACTAAAGAAGAGATTGAAGCCATGGGTGATTTTGGAATAGATATAATAACAAAAATATTGAATGATATCTACAACAGCAGATATATATCAGACGACATGCTCAAATCAATATTCATAGCCCTAACAAAGAAATCGGGTGCGATTGAATGTGATGATCATCGCACAATAAGCCTTATGAGTCATATGACTAAGATATGACTAAGCATGCGAAGAGTGCGAATCAAAATCAGTCCAGAAATTAGCGATGAACAGTGTGGTTTTGTTAGAGATAAAGGAACAAGCAATGCCATTTATATCATAATATCTTTAGTAGAAAGAGCCATAGAGGTGAAAACAGATCTATACCTATGTTTCATAGATTACACCAAGGCATTTGACAAAGTAAAGCACCAAGAAATAATCAAAATTTTAGAAAGCATAAACGTAGACAACAAAGATCTAAGAATAATAAAGAACATGTACTGGCAACAAACAGCGGCCATAAGAACTGGAAACCAATTAGGAATGTTTAAATAAATACGAAAGACGAATATGGCAGACCACCGTGAAAGAGATTGGAGCCTCATCACGTAACACTCCAAAGAAAGCCGTGGAGAGAAATTCTAATTATTGTTTGAAGAACGATTTAAAAATAGCTACATGGAATGTTAAGACCTTATACCAACAATGTAAATTAGAAAATCTAATGGTAGGATCAGAGCGATTAAACATAGATATCTTAGGCATATCAGAAACAAGATGGAAGGAAAGTGGATACATACAAGACGATAAATATACATTTATATATTCAGGTAACACAAAAGAACACCAAAGAGGAGTAAGCATTCTAATAAAACGAGAGCTACAAAAATATATAAATACCCACTGGACATACAATTATAGGATTACACTATTAAAAATGAAGGCAAAACCATTCGACATAGCACTAATACAGACATACGCACCTACTCAAGACTATACAAATGAACAAATAGAGGCAAAAATGAAGGCAAAACCATTTGACATAGCAATAATACAGACATACCAAGACTATACAGACAAACAAATAGAATAGAGGCATACTATGATGATCTAAACATAGTTATGAAGCAAGTGAAATCATCAGACATCTTGATTATAATGGGTGATATGAACGCTAAAGTAGGAAAAGGTAAATATAAGACCATTATAGGAAATCATGGTCTAGGAAAAAGGAATAACAGAGGAGAAAGATTAATACAATTTTGTGAAGAAAACAGACTGATAATATGCAACACCTTCTTTCAGCAAGAGAAAAGGAAATTATACACATGGAAAAGCCCTGGAGACAGGAAGAGGAATCAAATAGATTACATAATGATAAAAGACAGATTCCGGAACAGCGTCAAAAAAGCCAAAACCTACCCAAGAGCAGATATTAATTCAGACCACAATCCTGTAATGATAAAAATGAAAATCAAATTAAAGAGAAACAAACAAAATACTAATTCAGCAACACCAATAGATATAACAGCGTTAAACCAGAAAGCTGTAAAAGAAACTTATACTGTACAAGTAAAGAACACATATCAAAAGCTACTAGAAGAAGGGATTGAGCAGTACAGAAGAGAAAATCCTGAGGAAAAAGTCAGAACAAAATGGCAATGCATAAAAAACAGCATGCAAGAATCCTGCAACACCTTGCCCAAAAAGAAAAGTAACAAAAAACAAAAATGGATAACTGACAAAATCTTAGAAAAAATGGAAGAAGGAAGACAAGCGAAAAACACTGCCAGATACAAGGATATAGAGAATGAAATACGGAGAATGTGCAAAAAGGCAAAAGAAGACTGACTCAAACAAAGATGTATAGAAGTCGAAACTATGGAAAGTAAACAAAACTTAAGAGAGATGCACACAGAAATAAAGAGAATGACGAATAAAGACAAAAATAGCTGCAGGTAACGGATGTATTGCAAACAAAGAGGGAAGAATGCTAACAGACAACAAAGATATAATAGATAGATGGCAAAATATATAACATAATTATTTCATGACGAAAGGGACAAAAAGCCAGACATAAAATGTACATACAACTATAAAATCCTGAAATCTGAAGTAGAAAAAGCTATAAAAACAATGAAAAAGGGAAAGGCAGCAGGACCCGACAATATACAGATACAGATGACACAGGCTCTAGAAGTTTTTGGCATCGAAGTGATCTCAGACATATGCAATGACATATACCATACAGGATACATACCAAACGATCTAAAAACATCAACTGTCATTGCATTGCCTAAAAAGAATGGTGCAGTTGAATGCAGTGACTTCAGAACAATAAGCCTAATGAGCCAGGTAACAAAATTTTTTACTAAACGTTATACAGGGAAGGATTCAGAATAAAATCAATACTAAATTAGATGAGCAACAATTTGGATTCAGGAAAAACAGTGGGGCAAAAGAAGCCATATTTAGCATGAGAACATTGATTCAAAAGTACACAGAAGTAAACAAACCATTATATGCCTGCTTTATAGACTACACCAAAGCTTTCGATAGAATACTCGTACACCATAACCAACTTTTAGACTGCCTAAAGGATATAAATCTAGACGACACAGACATACGACTAATATGTAATATGTACTGGGAGCAAACAGCAATACTAAGGTATAACAAGGAGAACTCTACACCCATTGATATAAAAAGAGGAGTAAGACAAGGACGCATTCTATCACCAAGCTTGTTCAATCTATACATTGAGCAAATCTTTAAAAACATCTCAGTGATGACAGGCCTAAACTTTAATGGAAAGATAATCAATAACCTAAGATATGCTGATGATACTGTTCTACTAGCAGAAAATCCTAAAAACCTACAATTGCTTAATGTGATAAACATAACAAGCAAAAAATATGGACTAGAAATGAATATCAAAAAGACTAAAACTATGATCATAAACAAAGAAAAAGACCTACAATTAAATATCACAGTTGCATCTGGAGACAGTCCAGAACTACAACTACCTGGGACATACTATAACCAATGATGGAAAATGTAAAATTGAAATAAACAAAAGAATAGGTATGGCAAAAAGTAATTTTAATTCCATGAAAAATATACTAACAACAAAACAAATATCAACAGGGCTGAAACTAAGAATGGCAAAATGTTACATCTTCTCAATATTCCTGTATGGTGCAGAAACATGGCCATTAGACCAGAAAACACAACAGAAAATTGAAGCCTTTGAAATGTTGATTTATAGAAGATTAGGTAGAATTGGATGGAAAGAAAATATAACAAACGATACAGTTTTAAAACAACTGAAAATAAAAAGAGAACTACTAAATACAATTAAGACAAGACAAATGAAATTTTTGAGGGATGTTAAAAGACATAACAACCTACTAAAACTAATATTGGAAGGGAAAATACAAAGTAAAAGAGGCAGAGGCATATCAAGACTAACATGAACGAGTAACATCAAAAGATGGACAAGTCAATCTATGACAGCCTGCACCATCAAAGTAAGAAACAGAGTAGAATGGCGATCCATGGTAGCCAACCTTCGTTGCGGAGAAGGCACTCGATGATGATGATGATTCAACAAATAAATCAGGGTGTTAGACATGGTTGCATGCTGTCACCAGATTTGTTTAATATTTATAGTGAGATTATTTTAAGATACATAAGGGGCATGCCTGGAATCACAATTGGAGGTCATAATATAAATAATCCAAGGTATGCAGATGATACAGTCTTAGTCGCTAAGAGTGAAAATGAGTTACAAGAAATGTTGGACATTATAGTGAAGGAAAGCAAAAATAAAGGACTCAGCCTTAAAATCAAAAAGGCAGAGGTAATGGTAACAACAAAGAAAAAGACATCATCTCAGTCCAAAATAAAGACAAGTGGAACAATATTAAAACAGGTAGATGGATTTAAATATTTGGGAACTTTGTTAACCTCAGGCGGGAGATGTACAAAAGAGGTGAGATACAGAATGGCTCAGGCAAAAGCAGCTTTCCAAAACTGAGGAAGATACTATGCAATCCATTTTTTACAATAGAAACAAGAAAAAGAGTTCTTAAATGTTACGTAGAGCCAATCTTAACATATGGATGCGAACCATGGACAATATGACAATATGATCACTGGAGTCTGTAGAATATGAGGAAACTGCAGCAAGGAACACTTTTCATGCATAACCTTTAATTGTTATCGCCGCCTATCCATCATATACCGGAAGATGACGCCCTCTTGCAAATGATGATCGTCATATACAACATATTCATATAAATTCAACATATCATATTAACATTAAATATATATTCAACATATCATATAAATTAAACACCAAAGAAACACATTTGTGATGATTTAGTGAAATCAATATAATTTGTGAACTTGCTACTAGGCAAACAAAAACCATAATATGGTTAGTGTATGCAGCAAATGTACACTGTACATATAGAGCCATTGATTCGATCTATTGTGTTTCTTTTTCTTGGCAATAATGCATTTAAACCATATTCATTTACATTTCATATTACTGTATTGTGAGCATTATCAAGTTGATCTTTTAAACCATGTTTTATGGTTACTTGTCTGTTCTTTTTGTTCTTATTAATGAGTGGACTTCCGTTGTCAATTTGTAAATGAATGAACTGTTGTTATAATTTTGTAAATGAGTGAGCTTCTGACTGTGCTATTATTTTATAGGAGCTTTTCATCAACAGGTCGCATGTCCTTTTCAGAATGTTGCATTCACCACAGTCCGTCTGAAAGAATCTCTGTCTCTAGTCAGCTCTCCCACAGAACGTTGCATTCACCAGTCAGTCTGAAAGAATCTCCGTCTCTAGTCAGCTCTCCCACAGAACGTTGCATTCACCACAGCCGTCTGAAAGAATCTCTGTCTCTAGTCAGCTCTCCCACAGAATGTTGCATTCACCACAGCCCGTCTGGAAGAATCTCTGTCTCTAGTCAGCTCTCCCACATAACGTTGCATTCACCACAGTCCATCAGAAAGAATCTCTGTCTCTAGTCAGCTCTCCCACAGAATGTTGCATTCACCACAGCCCGTCTGGAAGAATCTCTGTCTCTAGTCAGCTCTCCCACAGAATGTTGCATTCACCACAGTCCATCAGAAAGAATCTCTGTCTCTAGTCAGCTCTCCCACAGAACGTTGCATTCACCACAGTCCATCAGAAAGAATGTCTGTCTCTAGTCAGCTCTCCCACAGAACGTTGCATTCACCACAGTCCGTCTGAAAGAATATCTGTCTCTAGTCAGCTCTCCCACAGAACGTTGCATTCACCACAGTCCGTCTGAAAGAGTCTCTGTCTCTAGTCAGCTCTCCCACGGAACGTTGCATTCACCACAGTATGTCTGAGAATATTGAAAACACAAAATGAACATTTCACTTGTTTCATAAACAGAAATATTGAGAAGATGTAACATTTTGTTATTCTTAGTTTTAGCCCTGGTGTTATTACTTTGGATGTTAGTATATTTTTCATGGCATTAAAATTACTTTTTGCCATACCTATCCTTTTCTTTATTTCAGATGTACATTTTCCATCACTAGTTATAGTATGTCCCAGGTAGTTGTAGCTCTGAACTGTCTCCAGGTGTATTTCTTCAACTTTAATACTTAATTGTAGGTCTTGAGGATTTTCTTTGTTTATGATCATAGTTTTATTTTTTTTTTATATTCGTATAAAGTCCATAAACGATAAATCACTGGAGTCTGTAGAAATGTGGTTTTACAGAAGAATGTTGAGAATACCATGGACAGCTAAGAAGAGTAATTAAGATGTTCTGAGAGAGGTCACAGCAAAAAGAGAGCTAATTTCCAATATTAGGAAGAAACAATCATCGTTTTTTGGCCATGTAATGAGAAGAGAACAACTGGAATATATTGTAACAACTGGGAAATTTGAGGGACGAAGAGGTAGTGGGAAGCAAAGAAAAAAAATACCAGTCAGCTTAAGAGAATGGCTTGGCAGTAGGTCAACAATAGAAATGATAAATAGCTGCTGAGATCGAAAGTTGTGGAGAGACATGATCACCTACGCCAGCAGGCCCGATACTTGATGATGATGATGATGATGATGATGATGATGATGATGTGTCTAAAAAAAAAGTAAAGTGCCCCCGTCACACCAAGTGGCGTATAGGGAATATGGTGTTAATGACCATAAATTTTTCAGACCTACAGCACATGATTTTTGGGGTAGTGTGGTCGGTATTACGCCCGTGCCGCTTTACTTTCCCAGAAAAAAATCCGGTACCCATTAAAGGCTGGGTGAACCCAGAAGCCATCGGTTGGGATCGAACCCCTCCCCTTTTCCTTTGTATTCCACTTCACTAACCACTGAGCTATTGCGGCTCCCTGAGTATGTGTGTGCATATATATATATATATAAATATAATTTTTATTATATATTATTATTAAGCATTATCTCCACATTATTACCCCAGGCATAACAAGCAAGCTGAAATGTCAGTTCCATCCTAGTTAGGACACAGCAGAAGGAAGACACAATCTCTCATACTCGGCACATGGAACGTTAGAATCATGTGTCCTGGATTTAATAACACTAACCTCACGAATGTAGAAAACATGGCGAACTTCGGGACGGAAAAAGACCAAAGGGCAGGCCAGTGCTGAGATATAAGGATGTTTGCGGGGCTTCCTTGAGGGAATTTTCTATCAGTGAAAGGTACTGGGAAAATCTGGCTGCAGATCGGAGCACACGGAGAGCAAACATAAAAATTGGCACAGCAACTTTCGAGACAGTGCTCATGTCAAATTCAGAAGACAAAAGGCGCAAGAGAAAGGAGACAAGGCCGAACACTGCGGGTACACCTTGCGCGTTCTGTGGATGGATCTGTCTGTCCAGGATTAGCAAATTCAGTCACGAGAAAAGATGTTCAGTAAAGCAGCACCCAGTATGAGACATAAATGCTTTATCAAACTACTGACTTACCATGATTGATTGCTACCAACCGTCTGTCAAGACGCCAAAGGCCATATATATATATATATACACACACACACACATACATACATACATATACATGCGTAATACTCGTGAATCACTACGGAATTTAAGTATTTTAAATCTACGTTGACTGTAATTAAGGTATCTTTAATTTAAAAAAAAGAACAATTGTAGCACACTACATACGGTTCTGTTGTTACGAGTTTCTATGTCTCCCCAGCTGCAGGTTCTAAATAGTCATGATTACCAAAAGTAACGATTGGTCACTGAACACAAGGTTCACAATATTTCTTCTTAATATAAACATTTATTCGGTGATACTGTAAGAACTTTTTTATTTTATATTCTTATACTTCTGAGCAAATATGTGTTCATATCTTTTGTATGGTTGCCGGTTAGTGACGGCAATATAATGCACCAACTACCCGAACGGCGTCTTGGACATTCTCACTCTCTAACTCTACAAATTCTAGCTATTTACAAAATCACACTATTTACACAATCACCACATAAGCATGATCGTCAATGCAATGTAATCCCATGATTAATAATTTACTTATAACAGTTACATGGCATAGTCTAAAATTAAACTTTCATCAGCATCTAATATCACAGCTAACACGCTACGAAGCGAGCATGATATTCCCCGTGACACATTCTAAAATGACATTCATGTACAGATTCTAAAATGATATTCCCAATGACACATTCTAAAATGACACGCCTGTATAGATTTTAACATAAATTACCGCCACAACTGCTTTCCTATAACATCTTGTCAACTTGATAACAACTCTGGTCAGCTGGAATCATCATGACTGTTATTCTACCATCGCCTGCTCAATCTCTCTTGACAGTTCCTTCGCTTCAGTGTCTCGCATCCCCCCCCCCACTCCCCACCACCAGCCCCCTCAACCTACCTGTCTTTGTCTCAGTAAATAGCCCTATCTGCCCTAAAAATTCGCGCTTTACCGTGACTTTTCTGAGTACATTGTCACAAAATCTCTTTGTTTCACTCAAGTAAGACCACTCTCAATTAATTTTATTAAGTCTCTTCCCTGCTTTTCATGTAAGAATATTCCCGTTGTTGTCGTCTCCCCTTCTTCCCATGTAAGAAAAAATCTCCCTATATCCACTACTCGTTTATACTGTGAATATCTACATTAATTATAGATTTTAATTCGTTTGCAGTGAAACCGGGGCCTTCAATAACCATAACCATATCTACATTATGATAAATTAACTGAAAATAATCTTCTTCTTTCTTTCTTTTCTCTTTTCACTGATACCTAAAAGGTGTCGTGGTTTATATCATTTGTCATTCTTGTGCTGCTCGAATTGTCTGAATTAGTGATTTCCCTTTGTTGTTACATGTCTCTGTCACTGCATCTATCCATCTTCTTCTGGGTCTTCCTCTTGGTCTTTTCCCATACATTCTCGAGAAGAACGCCCTTGATGGTGATTGGTGAGTATTCATTCTGATCAGGTGGCCAAACCATTTAAGTTGTTGTTCTATATATTCTTGGCAGGGTCTCTTTGTTCCTACCATTTTTCTTATGGTTTCATTTGGTATTCTATCTCTTCTTATGTTGTTTGTTACTTTTCTCAAGCATCGCATCTCACATGTATTGATCTTTCTTAAATGTGATTTAGAAAGGTCCATGTTTGACTTTCATAGCACAAAGTTGGTATGAAGATGCTATTTATCATTTGTTGTTTAGCTGGCATAGAAATGTTTGGATGTCTTAACAATGGTGAAAGCTGGTATGTGACAGCATTTGCTTTTTGTATTCTCGTGTCAATTTCTCTGTCTAGTTTTCCATCTTCTGTGAACATTGTGCCTAAATACTTGAATTCCTCTACTTGTTTTATATCTTTGTCTTTGATCTTGATGTGTAATGGGTGTCTTAATTTGCTTATTCTTATAGCTTCTGTTTTTGCTGTGTTAATTTTCATATAAATGTTTGTGCAGCTTTTATCTAGAGATGTTAAATGCTGTTGTAGCAGGTTTTCATCCTCATATATTAGGCATTGGTCATCTGCGAATAGAAGCTCGTTGATGTTGGAGTTGTCTACCTCTATGTTATTATTTGATTTTTCCTTATTGTTGGTTGTTTCCTGATTTATTTTGTCCATATATATGATAAAGAGGACACATCCTTGTCTTACGCCTGTTGTAACCTGAAACCATTTTGACAGACCTTCCAATGTTCTAACGGCACTTTGACTGTTTTTATATAATGCCATGATATTATCTAGTAGTTGTCCTCCTACACCGTAGGTTTCTAGAGTTCTAGAGCACTTACACTAATGATTTTAATATGGTTATGGTTAGTCGAAGGCCTCGGTATCACTACAAACGAATTAAAATCCATAATTGTTCAACCACCCGTGCCTGTGGAATCATCCGAATTAACATCGCATCTCATTGAATGATTCGAATAAAGAAAGGCAGTTTAATATGTTTTTGGTTACATTAACACAAATAATTTAATTAAAACAATGATAAAATTTAAGCATTTTTCAGTAGGCAATCAAAACATACGAACCAATACACAAGAATATAAAAAAAAACTTAAAAAAATAGTTTCAAAACTTATCACACCTTTAAATACACTTATGCATGTATTATTTCTGCGTTTTCGTGTTTGAAATGGCATATATTATCTTCCCGCCTATTATTTCTTTTCAGCTTCAAGGAAAATTGAGTCTGTTGGAGTTAATTTACTATTCGCAGTGGTTCTAAGCTTTTGGTGAGCAAAAAAATGGGAAGCCACGACCTTCTCATGAAAGATGTGCAAAGACTTGGCGAAATGTTATGATCTTTAGCTATTAAAAATGAATGAATGAATGTGCAGGAATGACAATACACCATGATTAATTATACACAAAGGATATGGAATATTTAATTAAAAACAATCCTGGTCACGAGCAAAAATTCTTAGTTGACCACGTGCTCATCAAAACGTGATTAATTCACATCACAGTAACAGCAAATGGAATCTTTTCTGAACAACACTTGTGTTTGACACGTCATATGATGACTCAAGATAACTAGATCTCGTACAGTAGTTTATACACACTGTTCTTTAGTTACACTTCACAGTTCATCTGAATAAATATCTTTGTTGCATATCATCATCATCAAGTACCGGGTCTGCTGGTGTGGGTGATCATGTCTCTCCACCACTTTCGATCTCGACAGCTATTTATCATTTCTGTTGTTGACCTTCTGCCAAGCCATTCTCTTAAGCTGTCTGTTATTTTTTCTCTTTGTTTCCCTCTATCTCTTCGTCCCTCAATTTTTCCAGTTGTTACAATATATTCCAGTTGTTCTCTTCTCATTACATTGCCAAAAAATGATAATTGTTTCATCCTAATATTGGAAATTAGCTCTCTTTTTGCTTTGACCTCTCTCAGAACATTTTCATTACTCTTCTTAGCTGTCCATGGTATTCTCAACATTCTTCTGTAAAACCAAATTTATACAGACTCCAGTGATTTTCTTGCCTGTTGTCCTATTGTCCATGATTCACATCCATATGTTAAGACTGGCTCTACGTAACATTTAAGATCTCTTTTTCTTGTTTCTATTGTAAAAAATGGATTGCATAGTATCTTCCTCATGCTTTAGAAATCTGCTTTTACCTGAGCCATTCTGCATCTCACCTCTTTTGTGTATCTTTCGTCTGAGGTTAACAAAGTTCCCAAATATATAAATTCATTTACCTGTTTTAATATTGTTCCACTTGTCTTTATTTTGCATTGAGGTGATGTCTTTTTCTTTGCTGTTACCATTACCTCTGTCTTTTTGCTATTAAGGATGAGTCCTTTATTTTTGCTTTCTTTCACTATAATGTCCAACATTTCTTGTAACTCATTTTCACTCTTAACGATTAATACTGTATCATCAGCTTACCTTAGATTATTTATATTATGACCTCCAATTATTATTCCAGGCATGCCCCTTATAGATCTTAAAATAATCTCACTATAGATATTAAACAAATCTGGTGACAGCACACAACCTTGTCTAACACCCTGTTTTATTTGTTGAAACATTCCCAATTGGTTTCCAGTTCTTATGGCCGCTGTTTGTTTCCAGTACATATTCATTTTTATTCTTAGATCTTTGCTGTCTACGTTTATGCTTTCTAAAATTGTGATTATTTCTTGGTGCTTTACTTATCAAATGCCTTGGTGTAATCTATGAAACATAGGTATGGATCTGTTTTCACCTCTATGGCTCTTTCTACTCAAGATATTATGATATATATGGCATTGCTCGTTCCTTTACCTCCAACAAAACCACACTGTTCATTGCTAATTTCTGGACTGATTTTGATTCACACTCTTCGCATGATGATTCTTAGTAATATCTTAGTCATACGACTCATAAGGCTTATTGTGCGATGATCGTTGCATTCTATCGCATCCGATTTTCATTGATAGGGCTATGAATATTGATTTAAGCAGGTCGTCTGGAATATATCTGCTGTTGTAGATATCATTGAATATTTTTGTTATTATTTCTATTCCAAAATCACCCATGGCTTCAATCTATTCTTTAGTTATATTATCTGGTCCAGGAGCTTTTCCTGCTTTTATATTGCGCAAGGCGTCTTCCACTTCTTCTCTGAGTATTTCTGGTCCTTCTCCATTATTCTTAATATTTACTTCTGTTCGTTCATCATTATAAAGATCTATAATGTATTCTGTCCATCGTTCCCTTATGTTTTCTTGATCAATCAACAGTTCTCCTTACTTTGATCTTAATCATCCAGTTTTTGATTGCGTTTTTCTTCCTGTTAATTCTTCAGTTTCTTTGTATATAGCTTTAGCATCTCCTATTTGTTGCATTTCAATCTCTTTGCATCTCTCTTTTAGCCATGCTTCTTTTGCTTCATTGCATTTTATTACATTTTCCTTATTGAATCTCTTATACTCATATTTATTTTCTTTATTTCTTTTTCTTGTATCCATTAGCTGCAAAATGTCATCTGTTATCCATTTCTTTCTTGAATTTGTCCTCACTGGTAGCATTTCCCACTGTTCATCAATGCTTTGTATCTTCTCTATTGCATTTTACCAGTTCTGAATTGTGATTTTATATTTGTTTTGCAGCTTCTTGTCTGATTTTTAGTAAATCTAAATTTAACTTGATGTTAACTGGGGTTCGATTTCTTGTTTTTAATTTTACTCTAAGCTTTCCCACAACTGGTACATGATCACTATTGCAATCTGCCCCTGGTCTAGTTTTCACACACGCCAGATTGTTTCTAAATCTATTGCTTATCATTATATAATCAATTTGATTACGTGCGTTGTCTCCTGGGCTTTTCCATGTCCAGAGACATCTTGGATGTTGCTTAAACCAGGTGTTTCCTATCATCATTGTTGCATATACAAATCAATAATTACATTTAATGTTTCTTATTGTCGTCTAGGCATCTATGTCATTAGCAGAAGTTCTATATTAGTGCCTTGGCTACCGCCATTGTTATATTACACTCTCCTAGGTTCTATAATTACTTCCACATAACTTCTTATACTTTGCATAAAGTCACACACGATAATTGAGTTATTGAGTTATTAGCAGGTCATCATCATTGCACTCCGACATCCATAGGTGCTCAGATCCCATCCTTAGCAAGTCCCACAGTGTCCAGCGACTGCTAACTCCAGTTCTGTGTTGCTTGATTAGTCTTCTTACACGCCCACTAAATTTCTCGTTTCTGTCTGTGCCCATCTTAACTTCAATCTCTTTCATCCGAAGGAGTGACGCGGACTCATGGTTGTCGATGTCCCTTGTCCTTTCCACACCTCAGAGGGCATTGATGATGTCCGCACGATCAATTTGTTGACCGTCCTCAACAATAGTGCATCTAGCCAACCTGTCCGCTCTTTCATTTCCCCGTTCTCCCGCATGTTCAGGGACATAGACAAAGGAGAACTTACGTATATTTGACTTCTGCAATGACTCTACCTATTGCATACGTACTGATCCCGCCTGCACTTTTCTTATCATCCTCATGGAATCACTTAGTATATAGGCGTGATGTAGTCTTGTGACTCTTACCACATGAATGCTTTGGTCACTGCCATCACCTCCATTGTCATGCTAGTCGTGGTCATGGCGTATGCACCACTGTCTTCCTTGACTATTCTGCCTGCCGAGCGTGCTGTATATTCCCATGCACTCCTTTGGTGTCGTATTACAGATCCATCTGTATAGATGACTGCATCTTTCTCATTGGTGTTATCCCAAACGAGGTATTCAAATGGTACTCTGTTGTATGCATCCTCCAGTTCTATAGCAGCAGCACATGTCTCCTCTCGTCTCATCCTCCAGTTCTATAGCAGCAGCACATGTCTCCTCTCGTCTCATCCTCCAGTTCTATAGCAGCAGCACATGTCTCCTCTCGTCTCATCCTTCAGTTCTATAGCAGCAGCACATGTCTCCTCTCGTCTCATCCTCCAGTTCTATAGCAGCAGCACATGTCTCCTCTCGTCTCATCCTTCAGTTCTATAGCAGCAGCACATGTCTCCTCTCGTCTCATCCTTCAGTTCTATAGCAGCAGCACATGTCTCCTCTCGTCTCATCCTCCAGTTCTATAGCAGCAGCACATGTCTCCTCTCGTCTCATCCTCCAGTTCTATAGCAGCAGCACATGTCTCCTCTCGTCTCATCCTTCAGTTCTATAGCAGCAGCACATGTCTCCTCTCGTCTCATCCTCCAGTTCTATAGCAGCAGCACATGTCTCCTCTCGTCTCATCCTCCAGTTCTATAGCAGCAGCACATGTCTCCTCTCGTCTCATCCTCCAGTTCTATAGCAGCAGCACATGTCTCCTCTCGTCTGTGGAAGCATTCGAAGACTTCGTAGGTGAAGACTGCCGCATTGAGCCATGTCTCTTTGTCGTATCTATAACCTCCGAGTGTGGGTTGAATGCGCGTTTCTGTTCAAGGTGACAGGTGAGGACACGGGCAACTATTTTCTCCAGTAGGTTGCCCGCAGATTTCTGCATCGTAATGATTCTGCAGGAACGGGGCTCTGCACCCTAATCGCGTGTACCTGCAATTCTGCATTGTCCTACGCAGACATAACCTTGGCTGCCAGCATATTGTTTCGCACAAGGATGGCCTGTCCAAGGTGTCTTCTATTATAGAAACAATGAAATCCAGGGGCACTAACTGTCCTATCACCAAGAAAAGTAGCCTTTCTTCCTATCAACAGGTGTAAACAACCTTGTTGTGACGTCTAATGTGACGCGCCGTGTTTTATGTTGACCTTGTCCTTCCGAAGTTCTCTAGAACCAATGTTCTAGCTTGGATCTAGTCCGCTCCCTTTTAATAGTACTTCGCGCTGTCTCTCGTGATGGCTGATGCAGGTCTCAAACTGGTTCTGCTCAGCCTGTTGCGGTTCGTTCGTGGCCAATTCAAGTACAATACCACACTGATGCGAAAGACTCAACAACACAGATTTTATAAAACAATGCTCTGTCTTTATTTCACTCGACACTTATTCTGATGGACTCCACCACCGTCTCATTCACTGCTGGTTCACGATTTTAATTATCCACATATCACTGGAAATCCCTTTCTCTCGCACTCCTTGGAAATATAAAAGTTCAATCTAACAAAGTCATACTCGCCTGCTTGACCAGCGAGTTTAAATATACACTTTTGGCTAGAATCCCTTTCTCTCGCACTATTTGAAATATAACAATTCAGTAACAATGTCACACTCGTCTGCTTGTATCAGAGAGTTTAACTATATACAGATCATTGGAATCTCTTTCTCTCGCACCATTTGAAATATAAAAGTTCAGCATATACATCACACTTGCCTGCCTTGGTTAACAAGTTTACTGAACAAAAAATCAGTGAAATCTCTTTCTCTTGCACTCCTTGTAAATATAAAAGTTCAGCAACAAAGTCACACTCACCTGCCTTGATTAGCGAGTTTACTGAACAACAAATCAGGGACATTTGTAAACGTCGCTATCGACTCGTCTCCTTGTAGGAACTCATAGCTCCATTTCACCACTGTTTTCCACCGGTTTCCTCTGACCACTACAGTCGCTGTGGAACTACCTGCATAGCCGCGAACTCACACTGGTAGCTATCCCACTAGACTGAACATGGTAAACTCTGTCGATTCTTCACTCTTACGGCGGCCACACAAACACTCCCATCTGTGAAAAAATGGCCAGCCTCTATGAAGGCTGGGAGGCCAACTGGCCACCCGCCTTCTGGACAAAGCTCTTTTCCATCCCACTGTTCGAGTAACTCTCTCACTTCTCCTGTCGCATGCCTATTTCTTTGTTTGTCTCTACTCAGCTCTCCCACACACTCTCTCAATTTCACGAGATTCTCTCAGCTCACTTAACTGACTTCGTGCACACTGTCCAATTCTTCCCTGCATCATTTTGTTACACCATTTCTCTATCGCTCACTCCCTTATCTTTCCTCCACTCCTTCCCTTTCCTTATTATTTGAACTCACTCAGTCGCACGGTCCATAACCCGTTTCCACGTTATAGATTTGTCAACTCCAGTCAATTAGATCTATGACACGTGAAGGCACCGTGGTCGTTTGATTTTCCTCGTTTAGAAGCTCACAGAGAAATGAAATTATTATTATTATCTGAGCATTTCTAACCTAATTTTCTTAACAAGCACTGATCTCTTTAGAGACCTTAAATATCTACTTATTGCTAAACAACTTCCCCTAAAATAAATATTCTGAATAACACTTTACTAAAAACATCAATGCATGTTCCTCTTAGTCTTGAATCCCGAGTAAAGTCCTCAACTGTAATGTTCTCATTGTCTTATGTTCTTTTATCCTGATCTAATAATCTCGTTTCATCTCATCTCACTGGACTCCTCTTACTCTGCTCCCCCAAAAGCATTCTTTAAATACTGTAGTAGTCAATAGTAGTTCCGCCATCTTTCATTAATCGCACGCAAACGTTTAACTTCAAAGGCAAATTCAAACCAAATGTTGGTGGGTCGCTCATGATTCATGTAATTTATACATAATCTGGCCGCCAAGAGATTATCTTATCAGTTTGCTTGTCTTTCGTTCTTGCGTTATCAGCAACTCGTATCAATATCAAATATTTCATTTATTAAAGCCGCGCCCAAAATGTATTGTGAGTGTTGGAAACCTATAAGAGTATTAAGTCCTGCATAACCAACAAAGACGTCGTAATACTATTACAAATGAATGAATGAATGAAAGAAGAAATGTTGAAAGAAATCGTAATTTCCTTCTCTTCTGAAAGAGCTGGCTTTCTTAATATATACCACCTCCAGTTAGGAGTATGTCAGGAATGGGATCAGACATGAATTTCTGAAGAACTGTGTTTTTTAAAGAGGGGGAAAGGAACAGCAGACGCCATAAATATCACGAAACAATGTTGGAAAGAGCTACAAAAGTTTAAGCAAACATGTACATTACTTATGTTTCATTGACGTTGGTATGGCATTAGATAAAGTAAAACACGCAGAAGTAATACAAATAATAACAGACATACAATTGATGGAAAAAATATATAAATTGTCAAGAAAATGTACTGGAAGCAATTAGCATCAGTAAAAGTAGGTAATACAATACTTAACTGGAGAATACTTGAATATGAAAAGGAACCTACAATAGT
The DNA here is from genome assembly GCA_032433765.1 of Megaustenia siamemsis. Classification (NCBI taxonomy): domain Eukaryota; kingdom Metazoa; phylum Mollusca; class Gastropoda; order Stylommatophora; family Ariophantidae; genus Megaustenia; species Megaustenia siamemsis. Next base: position 65,393,052 of record JAVIAB010000125.1, on the reverse strand, counting down.
GAAAAGTCCTATCGCCAGACCTCTTTCTAGTTAAAACATCACTAGGCACACTGAACATGTGTCTGGAATAACAGTAGAGAGACTTAATTTTAACAGATATGCACATTATGCAGTCTTAATATGCAAAGCGGGTAAGGAATGTCAATTATTTGTAGATACAGCTAAACAATAGGGCAGCAGAGCCAGATGAAGAAAGGAGGATTATAAACCAATTAGGAAAAGGCAGTCCAGATTTGTGGAGCATTTGTGTATTAGATACTGGGTGGAATATTTAGTAACAACAGGAAAAAATAGAAGACCTGAGAGATAGAGGTAGACAAAGGGAAAAGATTATGGATTGTTCAGTGGTGTGGCACATTAAAAGATCATTGGTTGGATAGATATTCTACGCCCAGGATCAAGAATTGGGAAAGAACATAATATCCAACGTTTCTCGGCATGGACAATAAATGATTTCCTCCATCAAAAACAAATAAATTAAAAGAGGTAAAGGCATCAAGATGCATCAAGATGCGTAGAGATGCGAAGCTGCTGTAAATCTGATGATATTAGCAATACTAAAAAAAAAAGAAATAAAATGGTATGGTGACAGCTTTACGTGGTAATGGACGAAACAAAAGTCGACGTTTCGGCCAAGTAGGCCTTCTTCTGGACGAACAACAAACACACAAATTATATATAACGATATATTAACAAATCTAACTACATGGCGATAATATGCTAGATACTAAAGAGAGGAAAAATAATTTTAAAAAATGGTCACTTCCCTGTGTTCCTGAGCTGGGTCAGTCTCCAAATGGACTAAATTGATACGGAAGGACCGACTATAAATCTCTCTGACCAGGAAGTCAGGTGAGAAGACGGAAAGGAAGGGTTCTAAAAATATGGGGAGGTGGGTACAGGATATGTGTAAACTATGCACGTCTACCTCTGTGTGTGCAACCCGAACCGATGTGTAAACATAAGCATGTGTATGTAACAATGCATGCGTACAAGCATAAATCATCACATATATTGCCACAAGGCCCACAAAAGAAAAACCCAAAAGGAGCCCAAATGTGTCAATACATGTGCAGACAAATATGTCCACATGTAAAGGTTAAGTAGCGCTTGGGGGTATGAAATATGTATTGTGTGTCCTATGAGTATGAAAGTGATATGTTCATTCCTTGGGGGGACGAGGAACCCAACTGGGCAATAAGGCGATTCTCAAGGGCGAACCTGCTGCGATTGCTAGAGTGACATGAGACAATGCCAGTAACCTGAATGTCGAGTTTACCCCTATGTCCAGGAGAGTTGAAATGGGCAGACACCGGGCTGCCAGTATTTTGCTCAACATCACGAAGATGCTCACATAATCTTTCACTCAAGCGTCGTCCACTTTCACCCACATACGTCATCTGGCAGTGCTTGCATATTATGGTGTAGATGATATTACGCGACACACAAGTGAACCCCTCCTTGATGTCGAATCGCTTATTAGGGAACAAGACCGAATCGGTGCAAAGCACGTAGTCACAAGTTCTGCAAACTCGACATCCACAACGAACAGTACCAAGGTGTTTGTAGTTAGAGCGGGGGAGGCGGCTAGTGACAAGAATGTCTCTCAGACTCCTGTCACGTTTGAAGGCGACCAATGGAGGATCACTGAAAAGTAGGCGGGTAGTAGGATCTGAGTGGAGAATGGAGCGATACCGGTTAAGGATCCTCACCGCAGCCAAGTTATGGGGGTGGTAGGTGAGGGTAAATATGGTCCTATCAGAGGAACGGCGGGTGGATGGGGTGAGTGCCACCGAATGGGGAATATCGAGAACTCTCTTAAAGGCAGATTGGAGAACCGAATCAGGATAGAGACGACGCCTAAAGCAATTTAACAACAGGTGGGCCTGTTGGAGAAAATCTTGATCATCCTGGCAGATACGACGAAGTCGTAATAATTGAGAATATGGAATGGAATCTCTGCAGTGAGATGGATGAGACGAGGTGTAGAGAAGATAACAGTGGGCGTCCGTGGGTAGACGGAAGTGTGGAGGCTGGAGGTACCAAGGGAGACGACCAGATCAAGAAAAGTGACGGACGAGGTAGAGATATAAGATGTAATCTTGATGGATTTGTGAAAGTTACCAATGTAGTCGATGAACCTGGAGATGTCATCTTCCGGCAAGTCAAGTCAGTCCAAAGACATCATCGATCTACCGGAGGTATTTAATGGGCAGGAGGCCACGGTACGAACTCAGTATTTGATGTTCAAGGTAACCCATGAACAGGCAAGCATAACTAGGGCCCATCTTGGTTCCCATTGCTACCCGACTCATCTGGTCATAGAATTGACCATTGAATTCGAAAGTATTAAGGTTGGGAACAAGTTCAGTGAGACGGAGGAGAGTATAAGTATCCACAGATGGATGTTTTCTTTGGTCAAGAAAGAATTGAAGAGCTATAAGGCCATCAGCATGAGAGATAGAGGTATACAGAGAGCATATGTCGAGGACGAAAAGTCGGTACGAGCGTCCAGGAGTAAGGGAAAGGGAAGAGAAGATAGTGAGGGCATGATTCGTGTCCTCTGTTTCGTCCATTACCACGTAAAGCTGTCGCCATACCACTTTTTTCTTCCTTTTTTTTAGTATTGCTAAATTAAAAGAGCTCACAACATCAGAGGAAAACATTTTCATAGTGGTATACACAGACAGGCCTCTGAATTTGCAAATCGCTGAACATTCCCTTCTAAACGTTTGGGGTCATTCACATGCAGAGTCTCCCAAACTATCCACGAGGACATTTAAGATATTGATGTCTTTTACAAAGACATGATTTTGTCGACAAGAAAAAAACATTGTCTGTTCTTGTTTCTTTGAAATGATAAATTTATAAACGGTATGAAAAAGTGTAGATTCAGGACTCAGATTACAAATTTCAGCAACTTAGAATTTATTTATTTTTAATTCAAGGGAATAGAGATCTTTTATGATAACATAAATTTTTTAAAATTTGAATTGTATAGAATTGAATTATTGAGTTATTTGTGGGTCATCATCACTGCACTCCGAACTATCCATAAATGCTCAGATCCCCTCCTCGGCAAGTCTCGCAGTGTCCAGCGACTGACAACTCCAGTTCTGTGTTGGTTGATATTTGATCTTATACGCCCACCAAATTTCTCGTTTCTGGCTATGCCAATCATAACTCCCATCTCTTTCATCCGACGAAGGGACGTGGACTCATGGTTGTCGAAGCCCTGTGTCCTTTCCACATCTCGAAAAGCATTGATCACGTCCCCCCGATCCATTGGTTGACCGTCAACAACGACAGCGCAGTTGGCAAACTTATCCGCTCTCTCATTTCCCCATACTCCAGCATGTACAGGGACATGTAAAAGCTCATCACCTTTTTTTGTGTCGTACTACAAATTCATCTGTATAGATGACTGCATATATTTCATCGGTGTTGTCCCAAATGAGACCGTTGACCTCCGCATTGACCACGACTGAGTTCTGTTCCCTACATTTCCTGTCAAGTGTGACAATACACGAGAATGTTCCCCAAAATGACGTAGACATCGGTATCCAGGCGTATACATTGGTATCCAGGCCTTCCCATCGTTGATATTAGTAAGCCCATACACCTGTTTAATGGCATCTTCTGCTCGGCCCACCCATGATTTGCCTCTTTTTAGCCTGACACTTTCCCTGTTTTGAGCTGGTGTTGAAATGAAAGGGGGATGGGGCGGAAGAATCAGAAACGATCAACGGCCTAGAAAGCGAAAACAGCAAAGTGTGTGGTACACATGCGGCATATTCACAACAAGAATGTCGAATACGGCAGACCACAGTGAAAGAGTTTTGAGCCTCATCAGGTAACATTCCAAAGAAAGCCATGGAGATAAATTGTTTTATTGTTTTAGGAACGAACTAAACATAGCTACGTGGAATGTTAGGACCTTCTACCAACAAGGAAAATTAGAATATCTTATGGTAGAAGCAAAGGGATTAAACATATATATTTTAGGCATATCAGAAACAAGATGGAAAAAAGTGGATACATACAAGACGATAACTATACATTTATTGTTTGTTTGTTTGTTTGGTTACGGAAGGCTCCGGTATCACTGCATACGAATTAAAATCCATAATTGCTCAACCGCTCGTGTCAGCGTAATCATGCGAATATCACATCTCCCAAACAAAGAAAGGTAACTGTAGTCCCTATCGTAGCAGTCTCAGTACACGCCAAAAGACATAAGGCGAAACCGCGCAGAAAGTGAACACAGCCAACTGTTCCAAGTCATATGATATCCTCATTCATCGTAAACAATTGGAATATCCAAACATGATCAAAACGAATGAGGCACACAGCTCACGATGTGCAGAGAGCACTTAACTCAATAGCTCCTGCAACAATCCGGACTTGGAATATGAGGAAACTGCAACAAGGAACACTTTTCATGCATAGCTTTCAATTGTTCACGCCGCCTATCCACCATATACCGCAAGTTCACGTCCTCTTGAAAATGATGATCGTCATATTTTCTTTAAAATGTATAGGGCTAGATGATGTTAGGCCATCGTTGTTGACTCCAATTCCGAACATATAGACACACAGTTGTTCGTCAGATTATCCCCGTCGCACATCAAACAACAGACCGTAAAATTAGCGTACGGCCGGTGTATGGATGTACGATGAGCCATTGCAATGACGTAGCACTTAACAATGTCGCATACACAACAATTTCTCGCCCGTTAGATTCCTGACTACTCTAGTGAAAGCAGCCTACGACGAACAAAACACGGTGCAAATTCCCCAAAGAGATAAAACTGCGGCTGACGAAGCACTTCACATTAATGAGTAATATGTAAATAACTTGCGTCAAGCAATTCCAACAACGGTCATGAACAGCACCAAAGTGACGTAAAGCGCAGATCAATTCTAAACGGTGGAAGGTCGTATTCACATCACTTGATTTGTTAAAAAGGGACTACTGCCGGCGTACGACTCCGCTTTATCGGCGCAGATAATAGATCATCATTTTGACTTTAACGCAGAAAAATTCAATGGAGAGCCGAAATTAACCAGACACCGAATGCAGCTATCGAGAGGACGTGACCTAGATCCACCATCTTGGGAAACGGAAGTCCCAAGATATATACATTTATATAATCAGACACCACAACAAAGAGGGGTAAGCATACTAATAAAACGAGAAATACAAAAATATGTAAATAACCACTGGACATACAATGATAGGAATATATTATTTAAAATGAAGGCAAAACCATTTGACATAACAATAATACAGACATACGCAGCTACTCAAAACTATACAGATGAACAAATAGAAGCATACTATGAAGATCTAAAAACAGTTATGAAACAAGTGAAATCTTCAAACATCTTCATTGTAATGGGTGACATGAACGCTAAAGTAGAAAAGGTAGATATAAGACCATTATAGAAAATCCTGGTTTAGGAAAAAGAAATAACAGTGGAGAAAATGTAATTCAATTTTGTGAAGAAAAGAGGCTAATAATATGTAACACCTACTTTGAGCAAGAGAAAATGAAACTATAAACATGGAAGAGCCCTGGAGATAGAAAGAGGAATCAAATAGATTACATAATGATAAAAGACAGATTCCGGAACAGTTTCAAGAAAGCCAAAACCTATACAGAAGCAGATATTAATTCAGATCACAATCCTGTAATGATTAAAATGAAAATCAAACTAAAGAGAAACAAACAAAAGGCTAATTCATCAATACCAATAGATATAGCAGCTTTAAGTCAAAAATATGTTAAAGATACTCATACAATACAAGAAGACAAGCGAAAAACACTGCAAGATACAAGGAAATTGATAATGAAATACGCAAAATGTGCAAAAAGGTAAAAGAAGACTGGCTCAACCAAAGATATCTGGAAGTCTAAACTATGGAAAGTAAACAAAATTTAAGAGGGATGCACACAGAAATAAAGAGAATGACTAATAAAGACAAAAAAGCTGCATTAAACGGATGTATTGCAAACAAAGAGGGATGAAGGCTAACCGACAAGGAGAGACTATAATCGATAGATGGCAGGGATATATATGACAAAATTATGACAAATTACATCATCAACCGTAGAGGAGAAGCATTGGCGTTGGAAGTTCAAACAATAAAGTCCCCAATAACCTTGTGCAAACGGATGGCATTGGCAAGGATCATTTTGAATCTATGAAGTGGGCTCATTTTGTGTTTAACTCAAAAGCATATGTGCTTTTTAACCAAAGATTTTTTTTTTTTTTTTTTTTTGGGGGGGGGGGGGGGGGGGGGGACTCAATGAACATATCCCCGATGGAAGAATAAATTGTACTATTAGTCCCATAAATGATTCGCTTCCAGAGGTTTATGATGTAAACAAAGCAGTTTTGTTATTGCAAGTGAATAATGTCCACACCTATAATTGGTCAGGATTGTGTAGCAGCAGCAGCTTTATAGGGAACACAGAAAACATCATAGGATTGTGCTGTTCTGAAACAGCTATGCCATGCTACCCTAGAAATGCCTTTAATGGGATTACTGTGACCACAAACCACTCTCCATGTGTGTGCCACATATTTACACCCCAGAAAGAAATACTGAATATAACAACATCATATGCCGTCTGTGATATTAATGACCACAAACCAAGAGCCTCCTGTATGATTGATACAACTGTTGCACCAAGCACTTCATCAGCAGAGCCATATCTATGGAATGTCATCTGACATTGTTCTTGAATGATGTCCAAGTTAATGAGACATCAGAATCGTGTGGCTGCAGCTACAAGAAGGGAGCAGAGAACATCAAGTTCTGCTGCTATAAATGAGACTTGCCTTGCTATCCCAGAATTGCCTTAAATGGGATCAATGTAGTTGAAAACTTCTCCTCTTGTGTAAACTACACATTCACATCCAAGAGTGAATCTGTGAAGGTCACAAAATCATATTCTCTCTGTGGTTTTACTAACTACCGGTCAGGTGACCTCTGTTGGATTGGAAATGATAACTTACCACTACTGTGTGTCTATATGTTTGGACTTTGAGTCATCAACGATGGCCTAACATCATCAAGTGCTATGACGATCATCATTTTCGGGAGGACGCGAACTTCCATGGTATATGGTGGATAGGCGGCAGGAACCATTGAAGGCTATGTCTGAAAAGTGTTCCTTCTTGCAGTTTCCTCATATTCCAGGAGCTACTGAGTTAAGTGCTCTGTGCACACCGTGAGCTGTGTGTCTCATCCGTTTTGATCCTGTTTCGATATCCCGCTTGTTTACGATGAATGATAATATCGTATGACAGGGAACAGTTGGCTGTGGTCAATTTCTGCGCGGTTTCGCCTTATGTCTTTTGGCGTGTGCTGAGACTGCAACGATGGGGACTACAGTTACCTTTCTTTGTTTGGGAGATGTGTTAGTAATTCGGATGATTCCACTGGCACGGGCGGTTGAGCAATTATGGATTTTAATTCGTTTGCAGTGATACCGAGGCCTTCCATAACCAATAACCAATAACCAATCCTGGACATAGAGCAACACATAAAAAGTAGCAAATACATCAGGAAGATCGTAGACTCGGAAGGCGAAACACAGACAGAAACAACAAACATCGTCTAAGCATTCGGGGAATACTACAGACAACTGTACACCGAAGGAGCACCTCAACCGCACGTTCAAGATGAGTAAAAGGAGCACACCAAACAATTAACGGAAACGGACAAACAAATACTGGACGCAGAGATAACACTCGCGGACATAACGACCGCGGTGAAATATATGCATAGGGATAAGACACCAGGACCGGACGGACTCACCGCGGAGTTCTATCAACATTTTTCTCAATCTTAGGCCCACTTCTACTGAAGATGTTTAAATAAAGACTCCTTTGATAAAGAACATCTACCTCCGAGACTGAACGAGTCATACATCTCCTTACTCCGAAAGAACAACACGAAAAACACGCATCTACCAAACTACAGACCGATATCGCTGCTCAACGTTGACTACAAAATACTCACAAAGACCTTGACGAACAAGCTAAAACCGTTCATGCCATCACTTGTCCACGAAGACAAGCAATGCAGCATCCAAGGCAGAAACATAACCAACCACACACATTGCATACGAGACACCATCATATACACATACGGAAGACACGTGCAATTGTCGATTCTGTCCTTAGACCAGGAAAAGACCTTTCACGGGGTATCGCACTCCTACCTACACAGGACGCTGCACAACTGCAACATAGGAGACAACTTCCGACGATGGATCCAAATCCTGTACTCCAGCCCTGAGAGCAAAGTCCTCATCAATCACACATTTACGGACTCCTTCACACTAACCAGGTTCGTCAGACAGGGATGCCCTCTATCTCCGCAGCTCTACGTCCTAGCCTTAGAGCCATTACTCGAAAAAATAAGAAAAGACGAATCCATTAGAGGCACCTTTATACCAGGGGTGGAGGAGGGGACAACGGAAACTCATGGCTTACGCCGACACCATCTTCTTCCCACAAACGAACGCTCAATAACAAAGCATACACAGACTTCTGCAATAGCAGCGGAGCGAAGATCAAAATGAAGAAGTCATTTATTGAGTTATTGAGTTATTGAGTTATTGAGTTATCGAGTTATTGAGTTATTGAGTTATCGAGTTATTGAGTTATTGAGTTATTTGCGGGTCATCATCATTGCACTCCGAACATGTCCATAGGTGCTCAGATCCCCTCCTCAGCAATTCCCTCAGTGTCCAGCGACTGACGACTCCAGTTCTATTTTGGTTGATAAGTCTTCTTACACAGCCACTAAGTGTATCATTTCTGGCTGTGCCCAACTTAACTCCCATTTCCATCATCCGAAGAAGTGACGTGGATCTGTGTTTGTCGAAGTCATGTGCTCTTCCCACATCTCGGAGGGCATTGATGATGTCCGCCCGATTCATTGGTTGGCCATCCTCAACGACAGCGCAGCTAGTCAACCTGTCCGCCCTTTCATTTCCCGTACTCCCGCATGTCCACGGACATAGACAAAGGTGACATTACATATTTTGGATTTCTGCAACGACTCTACCCATTGCATGCGTACAGAGCCCGCCTCCACTTTTTATATCATGCTCATCGAATCACTCAGTATACATGCGTGGATGTAGTCTTGTGACTCTAACCATTTCAATGCCTTGGTCACTGCCATCGCCTCCATTGTCATGCTACTCGTGGTCACGACGTATACACCACTGTCTTCGTAGACTATTCTGCCTGCCTTTAAGGCCCATGCACTCCTTTGGTGTCGTCTTACAGATCCGTCTGTATAGATGACTGCATCTTTCTCATCGGTTTTATCGCAAATGAGACCGTTGACCTCAGCATTAACCACGACCAGGTTCAGTTCCCTACTTGTCCTGTCGAGTGTGACAATACATGAGAAAGTCCCCTTGAATGACGTAGGCACCGGTATCCACTCCTCACCAACGCTGATATTGGTAAGCCCACAAACCTGTTTGATGACATCTTCTGCTCGGCCCACCCATGATTTGCCTCTTTTTAGCCTGTCACCTTTCTCTGTGTTGAGCACGTGGTGCAATGGATGCTCTGTATCTGTACTAATCTTCATGTATGCTCGTGCTCTCCAGATCTTGATTCTGTCATCCATGGTTGGAAAGTCAAGAAGATACCTCATTGCTACACAGGGAGTGTCCCTCGTACATCCCAGGATAATGCGCATGGCTTCATTTTGTATTTTCTCCAGCCTATCAATTTGAGTCGTACTGACAGTAAGAATTGCCAGGGCATATTCGATTGGTGCGAGGACTAATCCCTGGAACAGAAGAGTAAGAAGCCTCTGCTCGATGTTGGCAGCTGCCATGACCTTCAAGGCGGCTAATCCTTTGCGGGATTGGAAACGGGTTCTGGACCGTGCTACTGAGTAAGTGCACGTGAGTTTAGACCATCCAAAGAAGTCATTTATCATGGGGATCGGCGGGTGGCAGAACAGAAAGGATTTCCCTTTAGGACTGGCATCAGTCGACGTCATGACGGTGTACGGTATCCCTTTCCCGTGCAACCCCAAGATAAGCAAACACACATGGCAGGCTCTAACCACAAAAATCACCGACACCCTGCTAAGATATCAACACAAAACATCAACTATCTTCGGCAGAAGTGTCATCGTCAACAACATCATCGTACCCAAACTACTCTACACTGTCACAGTTCTCGATCCACCTCGGCACATTACTCACAAAATTAACAAGAACATCAACACGTTCATCTTTCGAAACGTCATCCACAATATAAAACACGAAACACTGATCCAAAAGAAACATGACGGGGAATCGCTCTTCAAGACATCAACTGCAAAATAAAATCCTTCAGAATCGGCCATGTGGGACGCATCGTTCAACGACCACACAGCCACCCTTTCGCCCATTACTACATGGAACTCAGGCTCATCAGGCACACACAAATCAACAACGCAAGCCCACACCATTACGGAGCCATGCCTGCTTTCTACAAGTCGTGCATACAAGCCATACAAGGAAACGAACACCGCATGTACCAGACAACCAAATCCATATACCAACAATTAATACAAGACACACCACTACAACGAAGGATCAAAAGAGGGCACACACACAACATCCAAAATTACAGCGGCACGTTCAAGAACCTGCACAGCCCAGTACTCTTTAAGGAGAGAGAAGTCGCATATCGACTTCTGTTTGATACGGCGCCACTGGAACGAGGAGACAAATGCCAAATGTACAACACAAACACATAAGCAAACGAAGATCACATATACTATAGATGCCCAACCATCACACCAACAATCCATGCACTACATGACACGCTGCAAACATATACCAAACACAAAGTAGACATACACATAGCAATAATGCTAAACACGATACCAAACACACACCAGAGCAACACAACAATTTAGTCTCTACTTTCATAATTTAGATACCTAGTATGGGTCTGTCGGAATGAAACAAAATACAGAGGACAAACGTTTAAACCAGAAATTTTCTTACAAATATACATGGAAAAACAAATGTCCATTATAGAGAGAATGAGAGTGCGAATGAAGGCAGACCCATCCCCCCTCCCCCAACCTAGCTAAAATAAAGGCAAAGTCCAGGGCATCCACGATGATGAAACGATTTAAACAAACAAATCAAATCTCCTGCATCTTCTTCATAGAAAAGCAGGAGGAAATATAAATCACTGAGTGGAAAAAACAACTTTCTAGGGAAGCCAAGACAGGTAAGTTAAACTATTTTCGAGTGTTGCGTATTATGTGTAGTTATCTTGTGCCGGGTATTTAGTGTAAGCCTTAGAGGCTATGCAGCAGGAAGTCGACGCCTGGAAGTCATGACCCAGGCGGGCCCACTTCCCCTAGTCTCAAGAGGCTTAAGGGCCGAAATACTTGCTCTGCTTCTGTTGATCAGATTGCCTCCTGCTGCAAAGCTCTGTACAAAGAGTTTCCTACTACAGAAGAATGAACAGGATGCATTCCTGACGCCCGGGCTAATCTTTTTGCTCTCCGTCTTTTGTCTGTGAAATCACCGCTTCCCTGAATGCTGCGGCGCAGAGGTATATTTTTTTCTCCTTATGCTACGATCTACAGTCACAGTTTCCAATTTCTTTAGCTGATAGAGAATTCACTCAAGGAAGCCCTGCAAACATCCTTATAACTCAGCTCTGGCCGCTCCCATGGTCTTCCATCTCTTAGGTTTCCATACAATATTTGTTTGGAATATGATTGTTTACCATTCTTTTTACATGATCCAGCCACCGTAGTCCCCGACTCCTAAGTGTTGCCATGATGGACGGGAGTGTGGCTCGCTGCAAGACATTAGAGCTAGTTACTTTGTTCTGTCATTTGAGGTTCATCACATTCTGAAGGCAACGCACATAAAGACTGTTTAACCTTTTATCATTCTCGATATAGGTAGTCCAAAATTAGGATTTATAAAGACGTGTACTAAGCACACAACTCGTGTAAACTTTTTTCAGATTGTTATATTTTTACTGCCTTATGCTCTATATTTAAGTTTACCAAATGTGGAAGCTGGTTTTCCAAGTCAGGAATTTATCTCTTCCTCAAGTGAGATGGTGGTTGTGACAATGAAAAAAATATGTCAGCGAAGATAGGTTGTTGTTATATATGGTTCTCTTCCTAAATATTTGCATTCATAAAACATACCTGACTGCCGGCAACTCATATCCTTGTTATGCTAATTCTTCTTAATTAGCACTACCATTGAGAAAACTGTATAACTAGTAATACGTCATGTTAGTTATTATCTTGTGGTTTCTTGGTAAGTGATGATACATTGCTAAATAAGCCAACATAGCTGATTTCAGCTGTTATCGCATCGTGTTGTTTGTAAATTATATTTTTGTTCAACAAAATTACACGCAAGCGAACATTGTCGAATACATTAGATATCAACAGCATCTACAAATCGCAGCTCCTACGGAAGTTATATATATCTATATATCTATATATCTATATTTATATATTTATATTTATTTATTTATTTATAGATAGTAACATATAAATATAAATAGATGAACAATTAAGTGAATGACGCGTGAGTTATGATATTTCGTAGATTACGTCATATTTTAGTGTATCAACCCATTTCACGCACATAATTTTAATCAAAATATTACGTTAATTGTAACTAATGTCTCACTTCGAATGTAGTCTCTCCTAACTCTGTAAACCTGGGAATTGTACTTCCAGTGGAACCCAAGATGGTGGTGTATTTTCGCCGGTTCGTTAGCAAGGAAGTGCAATTTCATTTCTGTGCAAAAAACGTACAGTGTATCCACGTGCCGAAGAGCTGTATGACTGAGGATGGCCAGTCTATAACACGGAAACGGGTTTTGTATCGTCAGACCGAGTCAGTGCACGTGAGTCTAGACCATCCACAGCCATCGGCTTTCAGCGATAAAAGCAACAATGACGACAAGAAGTATTCAGATGAAGCCTAAACGACAACATCGAAAAAGGAAAGCAAAAAAAGGCAAACGTGCCGAAATATGTAAGAAACGGTCGAAGGGCGAGAACCTAGACCTAAAGTATGTGCGAGTTACATATTAGAACTGTGTTTCCATAAATTAAAGACGGTCCATTCTTGATAAGCTACTATGCGGCGCCAATATGATTTAGAAAGAAACACTTCTTGGTGATAGGACAGTTAGTGCTCCTGGGTTTCACTGTTTCTACAACAGACGATAGGAGAGGCCATCCTTGCGCAGAACAACATGTTGACAGCTGATATGTCTGCGTGGGACAGTGCCGATTTGCAGGTATATGCGGTTAAAGTGCAGGCCCCAGTTCCTTTCGTGGTTGTAAATGTGTAAGCATGTAATGGGAAAGTGGACACACGACAATGGCAGAATCTCTTAGCGTTCGAGGAGGAAAACGTCATTTACTGGGGAGACTTTAATGTTAGATGCAACCATGGGGTAACGTCATAACCAACAAGCAGGGAGAGGACCTAGAGAACGCAGTGGTGTCGGTCGATTTAGTGTGCTTGAATAATGTAAGGGTAACCAGAATGGCCACTCGAACATAGAAAGGAGACTCTGATAGTGTTATAGACCTGGCACTCGTGTCTTCCAGCATCTCACCGACTTGCCCCTCGCAGGAGGCAGGATAGATGGAAGCAGCCCTGGTGGAACGTAAAAGTGTAGTAGTGAGTTGAGAATGTATAACAATAGGTGAGTGAAAGAGTGAAGTCACGGGAAGGAGGTGGAAGTTTAACTCAGACAAAAAACATCGAATTTCCCGTGAATAAGTGAGAGTCAATCAAAGAAGGGGAAAAATTTAAAAGGTTTTATGATTAGTACAGTCAGACGAGAAGTGAAGCTTACTCAGGCGGACGGCTTGAGAGCCGGGCCGTAGGAGGCAAAGCCATGACAGGTTTACCAACCTCTTTAGTTGAATGTGAATAGTTAGGTCGAGCAAGAGCTCGAAAACGTTTATCAGTGTTTCAGTTAAGATTGATATAATAGATTGTGCTGTAAAATTGCAAATAGATTATGCTATTGCAGCTAAACTGAGAGTAATGTTATCGGGAGGCAGTTACCAAGCCTCCACAGTGGTTAATATTATTTGTTCCAGTGAGTTATGTCAAACTAAGGGTCGACCATGTTGATAATGTTAGTTTAAGAGTTGCTCAAGTGTAGAACTACGGCTCCAGTGTAAACTCAAGACAGTTAATTGAGTTAGCGTAATGAGTCGATTTCAGTCAGACTAAGTAGAATTTTCCAGTATGGACGATTAGAGAACGAGAGTGATAGAGGCACGTTTGTGAAGCACAGTGTCTGAAATTTATTAGTGCATGTGAGCAGCAGAGAAATAAGTAGTGGCTGATTTTTAAACTGTTGTGTTCATTTACAAACTATTCGTGAATAAATTCGAGTCATGTTTTAAGAATGGATTTCCTTGAACATTATAACCTCGTTAGTGTCTGAGTGTATGTGGCGTAGCGAAGAACGAATACTCAGTGGGCAAAGACAGATCTGGTCCTCAGAGTTCAGTGGGGCCAGAACAGCAGAAAAGTCAACGCGAAGTACATTATTTTCAGAGATCACATGTGGGCGCGAAGTTCGTGTCCTTGCCATTCACGGTTCAGTACATGTAAGACATGTGACAGATAAACTGATTTGTCAACAGTCACTAGAGTGGTGCTAGTGGATAAAGAGTTTATCAGCGGCCTGTTTGTCGAGGGGAGCAAGTTAACAGTCACTAGAGTGATGCTAGTGGATAAAGAGTTTATCAGCGGCCTGTTTGTTGAGGGGAGCAAGTTAACAGTCACTAGAGTGGTGCTAGTGGATAAAGAGTTTATCAGCGGCCTGTTTGTTGAGGGGAGCAAGTTAACAGTCACTAGAGTGGTGCTAGTGGATAAAGAATTTATCAGCGGCCTGTTTGTTGAGGGGAGCAAGTTAACAGAATCAAGTCAATTCCAGCAAGCAATCCATTAATCGAATGAATGAGAATGTGTTCGCATTCAAGTCTCATTAACAGTCTCATTCGGGTAATATAAAAGCAATTTGGGTAACTACAAAAATCGAGGAAGCTTGGCGGAACAAGAGACAAACTACCAAGACATTGGAGATGGAAGAATAAATGGTAGAACACAACCAAAGCTCTTGAAACGTCTGTAAGAACAGGTCAACCATAAAATGATGCACTTTAAATTATGTGCTGAGCAGGCTAAGGATGCAAAGTGGGAGAATTTATGTAAAAAAGTGTGCTCAGAAAAATCGCTCGCCACATTATGGCGCCTTCATCAGAGCATAAATGGCACAACACAACACAGAGCCATACAAGACTTCCAAAGCACATACCAGATATGGCACAGATCTTATGAAAGGGAAGGCCCTGCTTGACTGCGACATTGAGCAGACTGAACGCAGAAATGTAGCTATCAGAATGAGGATACGGGGGTCACTCTCAGAATTGTGTGAGGATGTAGTGCTGGGAGAAGATCTTACAATCACAACTTATGCCATTACACACAATTATGATCACAGAACAACAGCTGGATGGGAAGGGAAGAACTATGACTTTCGCTGATGACATTCTGGAATATCGACAGGAAAGAGACAGATGCTGGATGGGAACTGATACAGAACTGAAACATTCAGACCAGGGACAGGTTGATGACGTGCTCGGTGTTAAGTTTGATCGCATCCTGTGTTATAGGGACCACGCCGACCGCGTGATAACAAAATCCCGCAAAGGATTAGCCGGCTTGAATGTCATGGCAGCTGCCAACATCGAGTAGAGGCTTTTTACCCTTCTGTTCCAGGGACTAGTCCTCCAACCAATCGAGTATGCTCTAGCAATTCTTACTATCACTACGACGCAAATTGACAGCCTTGAGAAAATACAGAATGAATTCTTCTTGACTTTTCAACCATTGATGACAGGTTCAAGATCTGGAGGGCACAATCATACCTGAAGATAAGTGAAGATAAAGAGCATCCATTGCACCACGAGCTCAACTCAGTGAGATCATGGGTAGGCCGAGCAGATGTCATCAAATAGGTCTGTGGTTTACCAATATCAACGCTGGCGAGGACTGGACACCGGTGCATGCGTCATCCAGGGACACATTCTCGTGTATTGTCATACTCGATAAGAAATATAGAGCATGACGATGGAGGTGATGGCAGTGACCAGGGTATTCACCTGGTTAGAGTCTCAAGACTACACCCACGCATGCATACAAGTGGTTAGATGAGCATGATAAAAATAATGAAGACGGGCTCTGTACGAAAGCAATAGGTAGAGTCATTACAGAAGTCAAAAATATGTAGGGTCACCTTTGTCTACGTCTCTGGACATACAAGAGTACGGGGAAATGAAAGAGCGGACAGGTTGGCTAGCTGCGGTGTCGTTGAAGACGTTCAAGCAATAGATCGAGCGGGCATCATCAATGTCCTCCGACAAAACGAAGGACACAGGACTTCGACAACCATAAGTCTAGTCATTCCTTTGTATGAAAGAAATGGGAGTTAATATGGGCTCAGCCAGAAATGAGAAACTTAGTGGACGTGTAAGAAGACTTATCAACCAACACAGAACTGGAGTCGTCAGTCGATGGACACTGAGGAACTTGCTGAGGGGGGATCTGAGCACGTGTGGTCATGTTCGGAGTGGAATGATGATGACCCGCAAATAACTCAATAACTGAATAACTCTGACACTCTCCCCTCTGCCTCTCAGGTGACAGGAACATGTGAAAGTTGCAAATACTAAAATGTTTATCAATATAATTTTAGTTGCATTGCACATAAACACATGGTATCAAATATAGCTTGTAATGAAATCTTCTTTTGTAAACTTAAATGCACTAGACGAATATTATAAATTTAAAAACAATATACATATAAGTCAGAGTCCATAATAAAGCCTGTAAACATGTCCGTTTCGATTATATAAATATAATACACATATTATATGTCAGAAAGCAATCGATTCGCAGTGCGCGGTAGTTTTATATTTGTACACATTTCGCAGACGCCAGACCAACAATTTCAACTAGTGACCATTGAGCTAAATGCTCTCATTTTTCCCGCCGCTTATCACACAGCAACAACAAAAGAGTTTATACTTATATCAACATTTCTCCGTGACCAACTGTCATCACGACAGTCGCTTGTGTGGTGGTTACATGGGTCATGAACATGGTCAAGGGAGACA
Organism: Megaustenia siamemsis; assembly: GCA_032433765.1. Lineage (NCBI taxonomy): Eukaryota > Metazoa > Mollusca > Gastropoda > Stylommatophora > Ariophantidae > Megaustenia > Megaustenia siamemsis. The sequence continues at coordinate 65,375,807 of JAVIAB010000125.1, read as the reverse complement.
GTGAGATTACAACCGACACCTCTCTCGCTTCTCATGAGAGGCGACTCAAAAGGTTAAGTAAGTTGTAGTAAGTAAACTAACAACATTTTTATAACCAAAAATAAAAAAAAACTGCAGAATCATTTTTTCCCCGGTTTTTCGCAAGACATTTGTTTATGCAGCTACTGCTGAGATTGAAAGACACTTAGCTACAATCGCACAGCTCCACAATGGCGCTGGAATCGATGTGTTGTAAGTATTTGTTTGCTGTTCGTCCCTGGACATTTGATTATGAAGGGAAAATAACCGAGCTACGTACGAGCTTGGTTGGACGGTGGACATATGGCCTGTTATTTACGCCACGGATGTGGTGTCGTTTATTTCAAGGTGCGTGGATCACGTTGCCAGTAAGCAATTAGTAACTGAACAGAGAAATTTAAAAAGACTATGACAACTCACATTTGCTATCCTTCCTTAAAACTTGATCTATGTGTTGGTTGAAAGCAAGACTTCAATCAAACTGTATTCTGAAACACCGTATTTTGTGTGAATCCTCACGATAGTTTCTGAACTCACTTCTACAACTGTTGTAAGTAAAAATTAAAGTGCCCCCGTCACGCCAAGTGGCGTATAGGGAGTATGGTGTAAGTAAAAAAAAAAGTAAAGTACCCCAGTCACGGCAAGTGGCGTATAGGGGATATGGTGTTAGTGACCATACATATTACAGACCTTCGGCATATGATTTTTTGGGTGATGTGGTCGGTATTACGCCGTGCCGCTTTACTTTCCCAGAAAAATCCGGTACCCATTAAAGATTAAAGGCTGGGTGAATCAAATGCCGTCGGTTGGGATCGAACCTTACCTCTTGTCATTTATAGTTCAGTTCACTAACCTCTGAGCTATAGCGGCTCCCACAACTGTTGTAGGTGTTGATTACTCAGAGAGACCCAAGTTGCAGTAGTCTTCGTCTAGTTTCACCAGTGCTCCATTCTCACAGCATCGTCTGAACAATCGGGCAAGTTCAGTACGGTATTCGCGCACATCATGTTCCCTATCTCTACCTTCGCGGTAGACCAAAAAGCGTCAGTGTGGGACAGTATTCTCTCTATACCACGGGTGGTCAACCTATTTTGAGCTTGGGCCAGTAAATTGATTTTTTAAAATTTGAAGGGCCATCCAACTAAATTTATAATAATTACTGTTTTGCATGTAAACTACAGTATTATGTGAAAGTTAGTAAAGTATTCAGGTAAGTTGTATGGCTGCAGACCGATATATAAAGTATAATTTTTTTTTAAAGTATTCCAGTTATTCAAATAATCATATAATTTATTTTATACATTTAAAAATAATTATCATAAAAGGACACATAAGTAGTATGGGTGGCTGTGAACCCTGTAAAAGTGCACGCACATGCACCGAAAGACAATAGATCTGGCACCGAAACCGCACGAAACTGGCACCAAACCCGTGCAAAAGTCCGATAATCGGCTTATTATCTCGGTGGTCGTGACGGTAATCGGCTTATCTCGGTGGTGTGCGTTGGTGCGTGACGGCTTATTGATCGGCGCGTCGCTCGTGGTGTGCGTTGGCGCGTGGCGGCTTATCTCGTGGTGCGTCGCTAGCTCGCCGGTTATCGGACAGCGGTTCTAAAAGGGGTCAGCGGTTCTAAAACTTGTGGGGATGGCGGTATCTCGCGGGTCGGATGGCGGGTCGTTGCGTGGCGTGCGGGTGGGGAAAGGGGGGGGTGCCTTTATTGGTCGAGTGTTATCATCATGTGTGGGTATTAGGCAACAGGAGGCGACATGTAAAAAAATGCTGACAAGCAATTATTAGTATCGTTAGCATCATGTACCAGGTGTGATTATAGCGATTTTTTTTCTCTCTCTTCTCTCTCTCTCTCTCTCTCTCTCTCTATTGCATATCCAAGCTAACTCAAGTCAAATAAAAATCACCATCACCAAGCCACACAAATTGACACATCATCATCATGTGCCACTCTCAACACCATCCTTTCATGTGCCACCCTCAACATCAACCTTCATATCCCATCATCATCATGTGCCACCCTCAACACCATCCTTTCATGTCCTATCATCATCATGTGCCACCCGCAACACCATCATCATCATCCCTTCATATCCCATCATCATCTTGTGCCACCCTCAACACTATCATCATCATCATGTGCCACCCTCAACACTATCATCATCATGTGCCACCCTCAACATCAACCTTCATATCCTATCATCATCTTGTGCCACCCTCATCATCATCCCTTAATGTTCTATCATCAAGCCACACAAAGTATCAATCATCTCTCTCTCTCTCTCTCTCTCTCTCTCTCTCTCACACATGCATGGTACACCAAAACAAAATTCGTTCTATATTTCACAACTTTATTAATACAACAAATATACGACACATATATATATTACTGTCCGGTTGTTGATAATTTTAAGCGTCTGGGCGGGCCCCTCGAAGCCGAAGTATCCACGGGGCGAGCAATCGATAAATGATACGGTCGTTTATGTGCTGTCTCGATGAAAAAGGCATGAGAATTCTGTTAAGTTTCGCGCCACGACACTTAAGAAGTATATAATAAACACAATATAGACCACACGTGTTGCTAAACAAATCTTGCAACACCCGCGGGTTGTAGACGAATGGAACCTGTGAGTTTTGCTCTATAAAGTTTAAAATATCCACGTGTCTGGGAGGCAAACCGTAGGAATCGAAATACTCAAATTCGCCGAGTCCGTTGTAAAATAGGGCCACCCAATGCTCTCCGGGTTCGTGGGCAGGGTCGGTGTTTATGACAAAGGCCGCGGTCGCCGTTGGGTCGATGCTTGGCGGTAAGTGGTTTCGTGGAATGACACTAACAAGGGAACAACGTCGAACGAAAATATCCGACATCAAAAGGTTGTAAATCTCCCTCGTGTTCATATTCTTCTTCTTTCTCTCTCAAACGGCGAAGTCTGTTAGAATCTGCCTTGTCTTGGACACCTCGAGTACCGAGTCCAACTCGGCTTAGACGATAACTTGTAGGGGAGTAGTTGTGGGAGCAGCAAACTTGAGTTCTATCGACAAGGGTCCGCTTGTGGCTAGCTCAAAATGGGAGCCGTCCAGTAGGCTGGACGAGAGGTCAAAACCAAATAGACAGTATCCGTCCTTGAATTCTCTATAATCAACGTTATTCCTAGCGTCTTTACCAATCAGACCCATGGCCAGATTTGTGCCGAAGAAAGCTCTCGCGTATTGATTTCGTTCAAAGTCCATAGTTAGAGGCTTTCCCGAGATACATTTCCCGTCGACCGTCAGGTTCATATAAATCAGACCAAAGTGTTGAAAATTGAACGGGTTAGCTGTGTAAACACCATTAAAAGCACTGGCCGTAATCAGACCTATCACTATACGGGTCGGTGTTTGAGACAAAAATAAATTGTCTTGACTGTGGGAGAACATCCCGCTAGCGATGGAAAATGTCTTGATGGTAACCCTCTTGATCGGGTACCGCGCATTCCCACTTAAGAGAGCCTTTTCGTGGGCCAGAGAAATTGCGGGGTTTAGCTTAGCTTTCCTGACCACGAGCGCGGCGTAGGTGATAACACTCTTATAACCCACAGAGCTATCGTGAGCCGCGAGGCTGAACACATCCTTCGAGGGCGTGAGTTTTATCTTTACGTCGACTCTGTTTAACATGTAACGATCCTGCACAAAGACATCAGAGTGCAAACGACCCATCATTTCAACCTCTTTACTACCCGAAGTCAAATCGCGCCGTGTTTTAAAACCCTCATTTTCTTTCAAATCGTCATGGTGGCCAGCTGTGTCTTTGTAGAACAGACCGGCCGTCAAGTATCCCGTTTTCGCATCCTCCCGTAATTTAGCGTGGCCTCAAATACTGCTCTAAAAGGATAGGTATTATCCGACGGTGTAACCAACGTGTCGTTTAGCGATACGTCGACTGTGAAGATAATTGTTGACCGGTCCTACCTCAGCATCGGGTGGTACACTATCACCATTCGGGAGTGTGATCTTGACCCGCAGATGTAAAAACGTGTTGAAAAGATCTAGATACTCCTCGCTGTTTCCAGAAATGAAAAACTCTATCGGTGCGCTATGCGACAAAGCTGCGATCGGACGAATTTCAATAAACTGGCCAGAGTCTAGAGATGTCTGCGTGGGTGGAACGCTAAATAAATCCAAACCAGAGTGAAGACATTCGCACGATTTTGGGTGAATGAGGGACATTATTAGTCGAAAATATTCTTTGCCACCCTCGTCTTCGTCTTCTTCCCGCTGTTGTGGACCGAATGAAGGAGGAACCGTCCAGCTGTCGGTTTTATCCTCTTCGTAACGGGTTCTCCTGGTGGAGGTAACTTCATAACTCGCTTTCTGCTTTGACGTAAACCACTTCCTGATTGTTTGTTATCACGCAGGTGGTCTACGGCCCCGTGTAGCAACCGCTGACCGGCCTCCTTAGCTTGTTCTTTGAAAGCTTCACCGACGTTTTTCCCGGCTAATGCGTCCTGTGCGACCTGCAGACCGGTCCCCAAACCTTCTCTGAGCAAGGCCTTACCGCCGGTTTTTAACCAGGGTAAAATAGCCCTCCCGATTCCACCGAAGAAACTACCGATTCCTCGACCGCTCTGACTTCGACCTCCTATAAACACGGGCATCCCATCGCCCGCCTGACAACAGTAAAAGTCTTCGTATAACTCAACATCTCCATGAAGGGGGGTGTGTTTCACCATTATACCAGCTCGAGATGCTTCTTGACTCGAAAGTGTACCGTTAGCACCGACGTCCCGCTGGTGAATGGAATGGTTTTTCCGTGTTCGTTGGCTAAAAGGATTTCCACGGTATCGAAGGAAAATCTACTCAGGGTTAGGTAGTGAGGCTTATCGTAGATCTGAAACACCGAGGTGTGATTTCTATTGAGAACAGGCACGCTCCTGAGGAGAGGCACCATCACATCCCCGACCGGTCTGGGGGAAACGAGATCGCAGTAGACGTAGACATTCTTCGCAACACTTTCCAAGTCCATTACCCCACGCTGAAGATATCGGGAGCCGTGTCTGATATTGAGGTCGTGGGGAAGGCTAATATGTTTTTCAAAGTGTCGCTTATGGTAACACTGACTCCTTCTTCGTAAAGTTTCAAGATGGCTTTATTCACCTCTTTCGCGTAAATGAATCTCATTTTTTTCCCTTTCACTCCCCTGTACGACTCATCCTCCGCTTTTATGATCGACGCATTCAACGCGCCGATGAACGCATCGGGTTTCGTGTATAACCCAGGCTCCAATGTCACGTTGAAATAAAATCTGGCGTCGCAAATATCGTCGTTATCGAGAGATTCGTAGCGAATCCAGACATCACCCTCTATTACATTGAAATAATTTAGCGGAAACTGTATCTCCACCAGTGCGATCTCATACTGCGTCGAAATGTCAATGGTCTGAGGGAGTTTAACGAAAAAGTGGCCTGGGTTATTATCCTTAAAAAGTTCCATAGATGCATTGCTGGGCAGGGTGACATAAAAACTCATTTTTTTTACTCGTTTCACCGTCGCCTCTCCAAGTTTGGATTCGGTAGCATGTAACCCAAACAGCTGCTCAGTAGGGCTATCCACAGTTTTCCCTCCTTCGCGTCTGGCTTTTCGGTGGTCAGATTGAACAGCGAGACCGCTACAACTGTATATATAACTACCACTTGACAAATAAAGACAAGTTCTAAGTAGGGGGATAGTTTCCCAAACATCGACCCCCACCAGCGTGGTTCGCCGTCTCTCCTGACTCCCGAGTTTACGGCTCGCAAATCGGGCTCTCCACCAAAAGTTACCACTTCTTCTTCTTCTTCTCGCATCTCTAGTTTTTGTATCTGACAATGTCCTTGGACGGTATCCAAGTGTTAAATGAGGAATCGTACCCAAACCATTTGACTAAACACTCCTTTCGCCCAAAGGATGTGCGACACTCGGTTATGATACTCTCGATTCTGTACTCGTGTTTGTCTCCAACTTTTTGAATTTCCGGTGTGTAGAATGACCCCTCTATCTCATCGCCCTTATCGTCTTTCAACACATATGTAACGGGGTTTGTTTCATTTACTCGACTGATGGAAAACAGTTCCTCCGTCCAAGCCGGGGCATAACCCTTTTTAAAATTGGCTCTGCCCAAGACCAGTCTAACTCGATCACCGGGCTTGTACAGGGGTCTTTCAAATTTAAAGTTGCGTTTGCTATTATACAACGTGTTCCATACCTGTTCTTGATTGTCTGCGTTGACGTCGACCGGTGCCATTTTTATACTTCTGTGATACGAATGGTTATAACTTCGAAGTAGGGCGGGGAGGACTCGGACATAAGACAACTTATTGGATTTCGTGAAATATCGCCACATCCGTTGTTTCAGAGTCCTATTAAAGCGTTCCACCACGGTACCTTAATATCTTCGTTCTGCGTAGTGAAAAGTGAACGTTGTTGTCAGCGAGGAATTTCTGAAATGTTCTGTTCAGAAACTCTGACCCCTTATCGGTTTGAAAACTCGCGGGTTTCCCATCGAGAAATATCTTACCGACGGCTTCCACTAAGGATTTCCCCGTTTTGGTTCGTATCGGTACAGACCACGCGAATTTACTGAAAACGTCCACGCAAGAAACCAAATAGGAATATCCATCGTTGTCTTTTTTTAAATGTCTCAAATCGATTAGGTCTGCCTGATATTGCTGTTGGGGGCCACTCGTCATAATGGGACGCCTTTCAAATCTGCGACGAATTGGTTTATGAAGGGTATAGGTATCCTGATAACTCAGCCATTGTTTGATCTTTGCGAGTCCCAGTTTGGTGTTACGTTGCAGGGCCGTTGCACCACTATACGCCCCTGGTCGACTAGGGTCAAAGTAACGACGTCTCAATATTTTCTCCACCGTTCCCATTTTGGTGTTGGGATTCCGCTCTTTCTTTTTTTAGGTCTCAGTTTATACGTGGTTACGGGCGGAGTGGTTTCATTACCTACCTTTGGGGTTTCCGCTGGTGGTGGTGGTGGTGTCTTGGTCTGCTCTGGTGATACCTCGAATGATGGTGTTGGTGGGGAAGGTGTTTTTTCCGTTGCCGTGTTGTGTTGAATTAGATCGACCGAGCCCAATGAGCGTTGTTTATACTGCTCCAATCTAGTTAAATATTGATGCAGGGCACGTTGGTACACTCTGGCCTTATCGGCGGGTGCTAAATCATCGCGGAATAGGATACGTTGCATTTCATTATCTAAATCTCTCAAGTTGTCACCGATCGCCTCGGGTGGGCTATACGACGTGGTAGTAGTCTGTTTAAGACCCTCGAGGAATCGAGGATCCATCAAGATAATTTTTTTGGCCATTGTTACGCACCTAGTACTCCACCGAGAATACTTAATATAGGACGGAGCAAAGCACCTATAAACCCACCGGTTTGTAGAATCTCTTTCCGCCGCATAAGACTCGGTTTCTTTTTAGTGAGAAGTCTCAACTTGTTCTTGTGTCGACGTAGCTCGCACTTCTGTTGCTGAGTGAGTCTAACATTACCTTTTAATATGTTATGACAACACTCGCACAAAAAGTTAATGAGTTTGGGAGAGGCTGTTTTTAATATGGCTCTTAAACCGCTCGGCGAGGCGGCGCGCATACATTTCAACATTTCACCGTGCCGTCTAAGTGATTCATCACACATGATTCTCTACTTTGGCACGTAGACGATTTGTCTCTCCCCCGGGAATATTTTTGTTCTCAACCTAAGATTATCAGGTGTGTCCTGACGAAGATCGACCAGCAAATAACCGTGAGGAGTCGCTGTCGCGTCCTTAAAACTATCTTGGAGGTACCCCACCTGACCTGGGTACATTTGTTTACCCAGATTAATAATTTGACTCCCGTCTCTCGGGTTCTTGAAAAGGACTAAATAGTGCGTATTGAGACTTATGGTTCGATGTTCTTTATTTTTTCCGAATATATTTTGAACAATGTACATCACACTAATATCTCTGTGATGACTACCTTTGGTGAATAATTTTGTTACCCGCTCGTCCGTCTCAGACATCAAGTCATCGATGACGATCAGTCTTCTCTTCTTACCACCTTCCAATTTATCGACGTCTGGTAGACCCTCGATAAATCTCACTGACCCCATAGTCTCGTATATCGATTGCCATTCCCCATAACACCATATAACTTCCTCCGGTACGGGGACAGCTAGCTCGTGAAGGTTCTGTATAAACTTTTGCACAAATACCGTTTTCCCACACCCGGTAGGACCGGCTATCAGAGCTGTGAAGGGATGATTCCATCGGGGATCCATCCTCACAAGTGCTACTAACTTTAGTGATTACGCCCCCGACGAAAATAACGAGTGATTTTAGGTCAGCGCACGAGGTTTCCCCCTCTTCAACTAACACCTATTTTTATAAGCCACAACCTATATAAACACTACAGGGGGGAGGAGGAGTTTCCTAGTCTCAAGCCGCATTACCTGAGACCGAATTGTTACACGCATCATATTTCCCCACACATCACCCTATTAGGTCAGTTCCAGAGGTCACTGAACATGTCGCAACACGACTGATTACCACGCCTGATAACGTATTGCGTTAGCTGCTATAAATAGACGGTCCTCGACCGATAACGTAAGGGGTATAAAAACCCCCCAGTCGAGCAGTGTACACGCACACACATAACCAACATCTGTTGCCAGGTGGTTTGTGTTTGTTTTTCTTTGAATATGGAGTCGTGTAGCTTGAATACGCCAATTTCGTTTGATTTTATTGATCAGCGCATATTTATGTCACGTGGAAATGAGACTGTAGTTCCATTGTCTAAAGATAGCGTTAAGGCAGTCTCGGTTTGTGTTTTTCGTAACAGACCATTGATAAATATAAGGACATATAGCGGTGATAGTTTTTTGAAGTTTCCTACCAGAACTGGGATAACACTATCGAGAGAGGAATTTATCACGTTAGTCGAGATGCGAGAGGAAATTTTAACCGCTTATGCTAACCTCAACTACACGCCGCCTGTTGTTAACCAGATCAGCTACACGCCACCTCTTGTTAACCAGATCAACTACACGCCACCTCTCGTTAATCAGATCAACTACACGCCGCCTGTCGTTAACCACCAAAACTACATACCATCTCTTGTTAACACGAATCTCATCGACTACACGCCCCCCATTGTTAATCAAGGGAACCTCGCTCTTGTTAATCAGACGACAGATCCGGCACCCAATATGAATGCCGCGGGTGTTTCAGCAGAGTCACCAATTACCTATTCAAGCTTTGATCAAGGTTTTGTCAAAATGGAGGGCGGTTGTGTTTTGAAGGCTAATGAAACTTCCTATGCACCCGTGTTTGATAGAAATTTAACAAACAGTACCACCAAAACAGGAGGGAGGAAACCCAGACGCTTAAAATTATCAACAACCGGACAGTAATATATATGTGTCGTATATTTGTTGTATTAATAAAGTTGTGAAATATAGACGAATTTAATTTTGTTTTGGTTTACCATGCATGTGTGAGAGAGAGAGAGAGAGAGATGATTGATACTTTGTGTGGCTTGATGATAGAACATTAAGGGATGATGATGATGAGGGTGGCACAAGATGATGATAGGATATGAAGGTTGATATTGAGGGTGGCACATGATGATGATAGTGTTGAGGGTGGCACATGATGATGATGATAGTGTTGAGGGTGGCACAAGATGATGATGATGGGATATGAAGGGGAGATGATGAGGGTGTTTAGGGTGGCACATGATGATGATAGGACATGAAATGATGGTGTTGAGGGGGCACATGATGATGATGGGATATGAAGGTTGATGTTGAGGGTGGCACATGATGATGATAGGACATGAAAGGATGGTGTTGAGGGTGGCACATGATGATGATGTGTCAATTTGTGTGGCTTGGTGATGGTGATTTTTATTTGACTTGAGTTAGCTTGGATATGCAATAGAGAGAGAGAGAAGAGAGAAAAAAAATCGCTATAATCACACCTGGTACATGATGCTAACGATACTAATAATTGCTTGTCAGCATTTTTTTACATGTCGCCTCCTGTTGCCTAATACCCACACATGATGATAACACTCGACCAATAAAGGCACCCCCCCCCCTTTCCCCACCCGCACGCCACGCAACGACCCGCCATCCGACCCGCGAGATACCGCCATCCCCACAAGTTTTAGAACCGCTGACCCCTTTTAGAACCGCTGTCCGATAACCGGCGAGCTAGCGACGCACCACGAGATAAGCCGCCACGCACCAACGCACACCACGACCACCAATCGTCACGCACCAACGCACACCACCGAGATAAGCCGATTACCGTCACGACCACCGAGATAATAAGCCGATTATCGGACTTTTGCACGGGTTTGGTGCCAGTTTCGTGCGGTTTCGGTGCCAAATCTATTGTCTTTCGGTGCATGTGCGTGCATTTTTAGAGTGGATTCACAGCCACCCTTACTACTCACATATTGAATTATAATAAAATACATATTTGTTAAACTAGCCTTACAGTCTGAAGTTTTGAAGACCTCTAATGTTACTTTAATGTGCTTTTTAACTTGCTTTTCATTTAACAATATCTCAATATTAGGTGTGAATTTTTGATGTGCTTAGAACAAGTATATAGGCAAAATGTGCATCTGTAATAGTTGAACGTAATTTATTCTTAATAACATTCATTGCAGTAAAGGTTTGATCACAAATGTATGTGGAGCCAAATCTGCACACGACCCTTAGAGCAAGAACGTGAATTTCAGGAAACCAGTCTAAAGGGACATACTTCCAAAATTCTGTCAAATTAGGACAAGTGGGTGATCCACAATGTTCTTTAAATTAGCACAAAGTCCTGAATGGTTTTGGTTTTTTATTGTTTCCATTTGCAAGGTTGGGGAGTATTTATTAATCTCAGACTCTGAAATACAAAATGGATTTATGAATAAATCGATGTTACTCTTTTCAGATTCGAAAGAGGAAAATCGAGTTGAGAATGCCTCACTCAGAGCTGTAACTGCTGCTTTGTATTTTAAATGATCCACGATAAAATCACTGCATTTACTTAACATGTGCTGAATGCTTGGAAAATGATCAAGTTTGCACTGCGCTAAGCTGTTACATAACAATTTAAGCTTCAATTTTAAAGTGTTGACTTCATTGAACATGGATGGAAACAAATGATCTTTTCCTTGTAACCTCTTGTTAAGAATATTCAAAAGATGGGACATATCAACTAAAAAAGCCACATAAAAAAGTCATATTTATTTTTAAGTAAACCACACTACAAAGACAAAGCAGTTTATGATTCCAAAAGTGAAAGAACTTGATCTTTTAATTTGAAAAAAAAAACGCAAGAGCATAGAAAGCCACCTAACTGAGTTGTGAAGTTCACCATATTCATTATTTCTTCTTCAAAAAGTTCTCTAAAATATCTTCGATTGTGGGCACGCGATCGAATCATATTAATGCAACAAAGAACAGGACCAATCACGCTTGGAAAGCTCATGATGAATGATGCAGTGATAAGAAAGCAACTTCCAATCTAAACACTGTTCAAGCAAAGAAAGACAGTTATTCCTCTTCCCTAACAATGCTGCAAGGGGAGGGGGGTGGGGGGGGGTGTAGAAATGGCCATCATGCTCTCATGTTCAGCCCATTCAAGTTTATTGCCTCCAACATCACTATTTTTGACACAGTTTTTCACTGCTTCAAATATATCTCTTCCAGTTGTTGTTGTAGATAGATCACAAAGTCCTAAACGCTTCTGAAACACATCAAAATTGTCGTTTATGCACCTCACAAACACAAGTAACTGAGCATTATCTGTCATGTCGCCACTCTCATCTATTGCAAGTGAGAAGTATCTGGATACAGCAGTTACACATTTTATCTGTTTTGATACTTCGCGGCCATTTCTTCAATGCGTCTTATAATTGTATTTCATGAAAGGGAAATATTTTTTGCCATTAGTTTGATATTTGTACCACCAGCGTTTTCTGCAAAGATGGACAGGCTTTCCTTAATAATTTCACTGTCTGAGAACGATTGTTTCTTCTCAGCGAGAGGAAGTGATATTTCGTAAGATTCCTTTACCATGTTTTTTTTTATTTCTTCAATTTGTTAACAAATAAGTTTTCGATACACTGAAATCCTTTCTTTTTTTCTTTGAGATGTAGTCAGTTCTTAAAGCAGAGACAGGAGGATATGATTTGTTGAATGCATCACGTGTTTGTTTGAAATGCCTTTCCAGGTTGTATTTTTTAGGAACTGCTACTGTCGTTGAACAGATCAAACAAATCAGTTTCGAAGTACTTCTCACTGTAAGGAGAAACTGTTCTTCATATTCTTAATTAAATGCTCGGTCACCCACTTCACTTTCGCTCTTTCTCTTTGACGAACCATGATTGCTTAAAGCCATCTTAACTAACACTAACTGCCAGCACATCGCAACGCAAGCTGCACTAGAGTGTACCAACCTCACAAAGAAAAAATAATGTATCGACAATTATTTAGAACCGATTAGGTAAGATGTTAGGCCCCATCTGTTGCAAGAAATATTATTACTATCAAAAGACACCACAAATTCACTGCAAATTACAAAATAAGTAAAAGAAAGATTAATAATAAACTCCATTTTGATTTATTCGATCTAAAATTCACACATGATGAAGAATTTATTGTTATATCTCCTTAATGACTAGACCTAGAAATGTCCAGCGTGGCTTAAACGGAAGATCAACACTAGATGTATTTCAGCGTCAATTCAAAACGAGGTTAGGCCTATCAATTGATGCATTTTACTGAAGATTTCAGAGACCTGCAACGACGGCCAACTAACGGTGGCAAACGGCGTTTTGATAGAAGGAAAGTTGTACTTGAAAATCGGCTTCTATGAACCGCACAGTCTGATAGTGATAAGAAGGTTCGCATCGGACTTTGAGCTATCGGTGGGCCAATCAAAATGTCTTGACGGGCCATTACTTGGCCCGCGGGCCTAGGGTTGGCCACCCGAGCTCTATAATCTTAGTCGACTGACCTGTTACTTTTTAAAGTGTTTTCGTTGAAAAGTAGCGGGTTTATGCCAAATCATTAGACATATGTCGCCATTAGACCCGTGACTAGGTTGGTCCCGCAGCAGGTTGTCATGTATTGTTTGCGTACGGAGTCCATAGCTAATTGCTTCCCTCTTACTTTTCGCCCATCGCCTGTCAGACTCAAGTATACAATGGCTGATGGTCTTTCAGCAGACAACTATATGAATAGACGATTAGAGGCCACAAATATGGGATTTCTCAGAAGATTTTATAGCGTTCCCTGAACAGTTAAGAAAGACCAGCGAGAAAATACTCAGGGTCCAACACAAAAAATAGAGCTTTTAATCAAAAGCCGAAAGAAACAATCTGTATTTTTCGGGAACAGCATGAAAAGCGGAAAATTTGAATACTTATACACAACTGGCAAAATATAGGGAAGGTGAGATCGCGGAAGACAAAGAGAGAACATGCTAGATACCCTGGTGTCATGGTATGGAAAATACTCAACAACTGAATTGATAAGTCGCACTGTGGACAGATAAATGTGGCAGGGCATAGTAATTGCTTGCGCTTATCGGTATGGTACATGATAATCATAGCCTTATCACTGAATCCCTCACACTCCTAGGATTCCGTCGTCATGTCTTTTTTTCAGGATCGTTAACCAATTTTGACACTCGGGACAGGTAAGTTCTACCTGGAAGGAGATCTCTACATACCATGACATGACCCAGAAAGTGACAAAAAAGGCTCCACAGATTTACAGGCTCATTACCCTTCTCCGTTGTGTAGGAAAACTGCTGCAGAATATCATCAATAGAAGGTTTGCTAGAACATGAAACCAATTCACTATAATACACCTAGGGTACATACATAACAGAAGTTCAGATCACATATCTCACAAAAAAACATAGAACGTGTCGACAACGGTCTCAGTGATAGTGGTCGCGTTATTCTGTCACAATCAAGACAACAAACTCTCTCGACATCAAAAGATCGAGAGGCCATGGCATGTTGACATTACAGGTTGCATTTTATCGACACCAAAAATAACATCACACAAGTTTTCACACGTGTTACCGACATTACAGCCTAGTGCGACGACATCCTCGACGTCCTGATTGATCACACCACAACAAAGGTGTTCACACGTGTCATCGACATTACAGCCTAGTGCGACGACATCCTGATTGATCATACCACAACAAAGGTGTTCACATGTGTCATCGACATTACAGCCTAGTGCGACGACATCCTCGACATCTTGATTGATCACACCACAACAAAGGTGTTCACATGTGTCATCGACATTACAGCCTAGTGCGACGACATCCTCGACATCTTGATTGATCACACCACAACAAAGGTGTTCACATGTGTCATCGACATTACAGCCTAGTGCGACGACATCCTCGACATCTTGATTGATCACACCACAACAAAGGTGTTCACATGTGTCATCGATATTACAGCCTAGTGTGACGACATCTCCGACATCCTGATTGATCACACCACAACAAAGGTGTTCACATGTGTCACCGACATTACGGCCTAGTGTGACGACATCTCCGACATCCTGATTGATCACACCACAACAAAGGTGTTCACATGTGTCACCGACATTACAGCCTAGTGTGACGACATCTCCGACATCCTGATTGATCACACCACAACAAAGGTGTTCACATGTGTCACCGACATTACGGTCTAGTGTGACGACATCTCCGACATCCTGATTGATCACACCATGACAAAATGTCGACTACAAAAACACATTCTTTTTAAAATGTGCCCTACATTATAACGCAGTGTAACGCCTCTCTCAGATCGACAACATCATCCGTCACATGCTCATCACCGTATGTTTTGTTGTCAGCAACAAGGACAATGGTATCTGTCATGTCGACATCATGTTCACTCAGAAATAACAGTGCTTCGACAACAATACCGCCATCATTTGTCACCGACAGCACATCTCTGTGTTTCGACTAGTCTGTCATGATGGAGTCACCCTCGATTCTGTACTCATCTGGAAACTCAATATTGAATGAGTCCAGTTCAACAGTACTTCAACAATCCATTAGAGAAATAGCACGTAGAGGTAGGAAGTCAACTGTGTTAACAAATACGAGAGGAAACTTCCGTGATAAATATAGAAATGGAGGACATGCGGAGAAAAATAACAATTATATGATGAATTACCGCTAATGAACACGTAAGAAACGATTCGTAATAGTGAAAGTTTGTATAAATATAAGATATCCTTTGTTCTTATTGTGTGATCATCATCACCAAGTACTGGGCCTGCTGGCGTAGGTGATCATGTCTCTCCATAACTTGCGATCTCGGCATCTATTTATCATTTCTGTTGTTGACCTTCTGCCGAGCCATTCTCTGAAGCTGTCTGTTATTTGTTTTATTTACTTCACCCCTCTTTTCGTCCCTCAATTTTTCCAGTTGTTACAATATATTCCAGTTGTTCTCTTCTCATTACATGACCAAAAAAATGATTGTTTCTTCCTAATATTGGAAATTAGCTCTCTTTTTGCTTTGACCTCTCTCATAACATCTTCATTACTCTTCTTAGCTATCCATGGTACTCTCAACATTCTTCTGTAAAACCTCGTTTCTACAGACTCCAGTGATTTTCTTGTCTGATGTCCTATTGTCCATGATTCGCATCCATATGTTAAGACTGGCTCTACGTAACATTTAAGTACTCTTTTTCTTGTTTCTATTGTAAAAAATGGATTGCAAAGTATCTTCCTCATGTTTTGGAAAGCTGCTTTTGCCTGAGCCATTCTGTATCTCACCTCGTTTGTACATCTCCCGCCTGAGGTTAACAAAGTTCCCAAATATTTAAATCCATCTACCTGTTTTAATATTGTTCCACTTGTCTTTATTTTGCACTGAGGTGATGTCTTTTTCTTTGTTGTTACCATTACCTCTGTCTTTTTGCTATTAAGACTGAGTCCTTTATTTTTGCTTTCTTTCACTATAATGTCCAACATTTCTTGTAACTCAGTTTCACGGTAAAACTAAATGGTTCTGCCTCATGTAGCAATGATTCAAGGTTTGCAGATAGTCAGCACGAGATTGATGTCTTTTGCTCTGGGGCTGGTATGATCAACAAGTTATGGATTAAAGGAACGATAGTTGCAAATATCTGCTCCATCTTCATTGGAGTGGGTCGGAATGTGACTCTCAAACAGAACACAAACCAGGTCGACACATTTAATGCTTGTTATACAGGAGACGGATGTGGACCAGAGGCCGTAGTAAATGGCAAAACAAAGACTAATCTCTATGACAATGTCTGCACACACACAAAAATGAGAAGTGGAACCAGTCCTGCTTACTGGTATCTGAACTTTGCCACGCCCCAGAAGATTCACACCATTCGAATCTATCATCGAGCTAGCACTATGATTCGGGTAAAGAATGCCACTCTAAAGGCTTTCTCTGACAGTAGCGGCGTAGTGTTCCAGTGTAATGATATATCATACCCTAATGTTTCTGTGAACACTATTGTAGTCACCACCAAACGCCAATGACACACATTAAGATTGAGTTCTCACCGACCATTTCACAGGCCGGTAGTGCACTGACGGTGTTTGAGGTGCAACCATTTACAGACATTGTCTGGACGGGTATTCTTGGTCGTTTTGTGCAGTGTGTAGCGGGTGTAGCAAAAGCTGAGACGTCATCATCGGTACGTGTCACGGCAAATGTTCACATGGGATCTATGGACATGACTGCTACAGGTCTTGTCTCAGTTTCTGTCCTTTATGTGAGGAAAAATCCGGAAAATGCCTACAATGTAAACATCCTGGCTACACAGGTAATGACACTTGTCCCGATGGTAACTTTTGGTTACAGTGCGAACAGACGTGTTCTGATGGCTGTGACATCATATGTGACCCGGAAAATGCAGACTGTACGTGCTAGGAAACGTACTACGGGTCAGACTGCACTCTCAAATGTCCAGATAACTGTTTCAACGACACCTGGGAACAGTCAACCGGGAACTGTGCATGCATGGAAACGTTCTACGGGTCAGACTGCTCTCAAATCTCCGGACAACTGTTTGAACAAAACCTGTGAACAGTTAATCGGGGCCTGTGGCTCGTATGTCGATGATTCCCACGCTAAGAAGAGTCTGCAGACTAACCCAAGCATATGGATACCTCAATCTGGTTATGTGCTAGACTTGGTTCATTTCTTGGTGTTTTTTCGTGAAGCCATGGCTCATATCTTAATGTGTTTCTGTGCTAGTAATGGCTCATATCTTGGTGTGTCCGTGTTATTCATGTCTCATATCTTTATGTGCGTCTGAGTTTAGTAATATCTCATATCTAAGAGTGTATCTGTGTTAGTCATGTGTCATATCTTCGTGTGTGCATGTCTGGGTTAGGGATATCTCATATCTTGGTGTGCATGTTTATGTTAGTCATATCTCATACCTTTGTGTGTGCATGCCTGTGTTTGTCACATCTCATATCTTTATGTGTGCATGGCTATATTAGTCACATCTCATATCTTTGTGTGTGAATGCCTATGTTAGTCATATCTTATATCTTTGTGTGTATGTCTATGTTAGGTATGTGTCATATCTTTGTGTGTGCATGTATATGTCAGTCATGTGTCATATATCTTGATGTATGTAGGTGTTAGTCATGGCTCGTATCGCTGTGTACATGTCTGTGTTATTCAAATCTCATATCTTTGTGTGTGCATGTATGTGTTAGTCACCTCTAGTGACTCGGGCAGATGGTGCTCGTAAACCTGGGAGGGTCGACCATCTAAAGACAGAATCCCCCTACAGAAAAGACAATCTGCTGCCTTGCAGGAAGATTGGGGACAATCAAAGGCTAAGGAAAGCAAACCTGAATAAAATGTTGGCTGAAATCGGATGCACTGGGCCACTGGCGCAGAACACAGTGCAACGTTTTTAACGGGTGTTCAATCAGAGTGGATCTGGCAGACTCTAAATGTGATATTCCGTCTGTGGGGGCGATAAACACACTTAATCTGACAGCTGACTTCATGTGTGTGTCTGGAATCCTACTCTGATTGAGTCCTGATCGCTGAGAGAGAGAGAGAGAGAGAGAGAGAGAGAGAGAGATTTTCACTCTTAGCGATTAAGACTGTATCCTCAGCATACCTTAGATTATTTATATTATCACCTCCAATTGTTATTCCAGGCTTGCCCCTTATGGATCTTAAAATAATCTCACTATAAATATTAAACTTGTATGATAACCGGCGGGAATTATGAGAAAATATAGTTCACTGATCATTGGATGGAATTGTTGTACTTGTGTCTGCGAAATGGGTAAAAGAAAACTGCCGCGCACTGCAAATCGATTGCATTCTGACACGATAAATGTATGTCATTTTAAATAACCGAGTCGAATATGTGGGCTTTATTACGGATTCAGACTTATATTTTTTTGTATCTATAATATTTTGCTAGTACATTTGAGATTAGGGAGCTGCGATAGCTCAGTGGTTAGTGAACTGGACTACAAAGGAGAAGAGGTAGGGTTCGATCCCAACCGACGGCTTCCGGGTTCACCTAGCCTTTAATGGGTACCTGCTTTTTTCAGGGAAAGTGAAGCGGCACGGGCGTAATACCGACCACATTACCCCAAAAATCATGTGCCGAAGATCTATAAAATAATGGTCACTAATACCATATTCCCTATACGCCACTTGGCGTGACGGGGGTACTTTACTTTTTTCTTTTACATTTGAGATTACAAAAGAAGATCCCATTACAAGGTATATTTTTTAAAACCATTTGTTTATGTGCAATGCAACTAAAGTTTCATTGACAAACATTTGAGCATGGGAAACTCAACAAGTTCCTGTCACCTGAGAGACAAGAGAGAGAGAGAGAGAGAGAGAGAGAGAGAGAGAAGAGAGAGAGAGAGAGAGAGAGAGAGTTACACAATTTTAGATACATTTAAAAACAACATTTAGAGGAAATTTTGAAAGTTAAGTGGTTTGATACTTTAAAATATAGCGTCCAACTAAGAAGTAACACAAAACACTGATCATTCATTAATTGTCCATATATTTATATAATACTATCTATAGTAGCTGTTCTAAACAGAGACAGAAAAAGATTAACAATTTTGATCAAAGAAGCTAAGCAAAAGAATTGGACAGAATTCTGACAAAATATGAGCAGGGACTTCTAGACAGCCACATGAGATTTTTACAAAGCGGTAAAAGCCACACGAATGATAAAAGAAAACCATGATCCTACTGAGCTCATAAATGACAAAGATGGACAGAAAATATCAAATAACCAACATATGCAACAGAGATGGAAATAATATTTTGAAGAACAAATAAACATGACAACAACTACAAATATGACCACAAAACCACGCAAGAACGCAAAAATACTAAATCTAGCATCATGAAAGAGGAAATGGATAAAATAATCAAATATGCACCACGAAATAAAGCACCGGGGATAGATAACATGCCAATAGAAATAATAGCCGCAGCAGGAGAAACTGGAGTGACATGGCTATACAGAATATTCAATGCAGCATGGCACCCACTATAAGCACCAGAAGACTCTCAACAGGCAATCATTGCACCAGTATGGAAAAAGAAAGGTAGCAAAAGAGACTGCAATCAATATATAGGTATATCTCTTCTCGGGCATGTGGTTAAACTTCAAGCCAAAATTGTGAAAAAAAAATGCTGAGACCAATAATATATCTACAGTTAAGCGATTTTCAAATGGGGTTCCGAAAAAAAACAGATGGTGTACTGACGCTCTATTCACCTTAACCAGTTTGCAGAAAAAACGACAGAACACAATCAAAATGTATACATAGCCTTCATTGACCAGGAAAAAGCATTCGACAGAGTAAATAGGAACAACTGTGGAAGATACTAACAACATACGGAGTAAGCCAACATCTAACCAACTGAATTAAAAGTCTCTACATCAACAACAGCTGCAGGGTCAGAACAGCAGCAGGCTACACAGACCACTTCGAAGTTAGATCAGGTGTAAAACAGGGGTGCGTACTATCCTCCCCCTCCCCCCACCTTATTGTTTATTATATACATGGACTATATATGCAAATTACCCAACCCATCAGAGACAGAGGAGATCAACGAGCTTTTATTTGCAGACGATCAGGCACTCATACATGGAAAAATAGAAGACCTTACAAAACATTTAAATAAATTCAACTGCACAGGCATAAAATACAACACGAAAATCAACATCAACAAAACAGAAATCATGAATGCCGCAAAAGAGAAACAAAACATTAACATAACTATAGAAGGCAGGCAACTAAAACAGGTAGAGGAATTCAAATATCTAGGCAGTTTATAACGGACACTGTACAATACAATCTTAATTCCAAAGTTGTGCTATCAATGCCAGACCTGGACCCTAGATAAAATATGTTAGATGAATATTCCATCTGAGAAACAGTCTGAGAAACAAGATCAGAAGTGAAGAACTGAGAAAAAAAAGCTAGGAATAGCCCCCGCCATTGAATATATAAAGAAACAACACATAAAATGGTTTGGCCACGTGACAAGCAGAGTGATCAAACACAACACAACTAGCCTTCAATAAGCGTTGCGAGAACACCATGCCCAAGGACCGACCACGAAAAACATGGATAGATGGAATATTCGAAAAACTAGGAAACATAACAGCAGCAGAAGCGAACAGAAAAGCAGAAGACCGCAAATTATATCTCCCCTCGACGCTGAAAGCGAAATGAGGAAGGAAAGAAGAAGAAGAAGATAGTAGGGGTTTCAGGTTGGATAATTTTACCTGCTATTGTATGCAGTAGACAGTATAACCTGCGGCTGCGATGCTACCTTGCAGGTATGCTCGCGAGAGTTGAAGGCTAAGGGAGGTTACCTTGAAGTAAAACAACCCCATTGCCTTGCGCGTAAGCCTTTTTTTAGTTAAAGACTAGCGGAGCCAACCTGAAACAAACCGACTGAAGGCAACAGAAAACCACCGTCGTAATTTCTTTGTATAATCATGAATCGTCACAATTATAGAATTCCCGAAACAACGTTAAAGGGGATGCCAATGGAATACTCTCGTTCGGTAGGGGACATTAAGTGCTACAGGTGAACCCCGATCGTCATCAAGCTACTGTAAGCAAGATAAAGATAAAACAGATCTTGATCTGAAAGTAAGAACTTGGAACGTAAGAACACTCATGCAGAAGGGAAAACAGGAAAACATCAAACAGGGAATGAGAAGGATGGGTTTACATTTATTAGGACTGTGGAATACACTGGGTCAGGGGAGATATACTCTGATGAACATAAAATCATCTATTCTGGAGGTACTGAACACCAAAGAGGAGTAGGTATCACCTTGGATGCAGAAAGAACCAAACAGTGAACGGCTTTTATGCAATATCTGACAGAGTCCTTTTAGTGAAATTGAATGGAAAGCAAATAGATATTAATTTCATACAAGTTTAAGCACCAAAAGCAGACAGTCTTGAGGAAACAGTTGATAAATTTTACCACGAGCTTAATATGGCACTTCGTTAATGCAAACCACATGAAAACACTATAGTTCTAGGGGATCTCAACGCAAAATTAGGAAAGGAAAGTGTTGAGGAAGTAGTTGGTTAATACGGCTGTGGAGAGAGAAATGAGAGGTGAACTTATTGACTGGGCAAGAATATACAACATGATAATATGAAACACCTTATTCATGCAACATCCAAGATCTATGTGGACATGTAAACGCCCTGGAGACAAGTCACTTAACCAAAATGGTAAACAATGGTAAACACCATAATGATAAACAACAGATTTAGACACAGTCTGCTACGTGCGAAAACTAAACCGGGAGAACATAGTCTGCAATAGTGATTATGTACTAGTTGTGGGAAAGCTTATAGTAAAATTAAAAGCAGTAAAAGCCTCAGTTAATATCAAGATAAGCTTAGATTTACTCAAACCAAACAAGAAGTTGCAAGACAAATATAAAGTGATAATTCAGAACCGGTACAATGCAATAGAGAAGATACAAAGCATTCATGAACAGTGGGAAAAGCTAAAAGAATCAATGCAACAAACATCAAAAGCGTTCATACCACCTGTGAGGATAAATTCAAGAAATAAATTGATGGTAGATGACATTTTGCAGCTAATGGATACAAGAAGAGGAAATTTTTAAAAAAAATGAGTATAAGAGATTAAATGAAGAAATTGTAATAAAATGCAATGAAGCAAAAGAAGCATGGCTAAAACAGATGTGTAAAGAGATTGAAATGAAACAAAAAGAAGACGCCAAAGCTATATACAAACAAATTGAAGAATTAACATGAAGAAAAACGCAATAAAAAACTAGATGTTAAATATCAAAGGAAGGAGGACTGTTGATTGAACAAGAAAGCTAAAGTAAACGATGGATAGAATACATTAAAGATCTTTATACTGATGAATGAACTGAAGTAAATATTAAGGATAACGGAGAAGGACCAGAAATACTCAAAGAAAATGTGAAAGATGCCTTGCGCAATATGAAAGCAGGACAAGCTCCTGGACCAGATAATATAAGTAATGAAGAGATTGTAGCCATGGGTGATTTTGGAATAGGAAAAATAACAAAAATCTTGAATAATATCTACAACAGCGGATATATAACAGATGACATGCTCAAATCAATATTCATAGCCCTACTAAGGAAATTTGGTGCTATTGAATGCAATAATCATCGCACAATAAGCCTTATGAGTCACATGACTAAGATATTTCTAAGAATCATCACGCGAAGAGTGCGAAACAAAATCAGTCCAGAAATTAGTGATGAAAAGTGTGGTTTTGTTGGACGTAAAGGAACGAACAATGCCATATACATCTTAAGATCTTTAGTAAAAGGCGAAATATTTATTCGCTGTGAAGAGAAACTAGAGTACAACTAAACATACAAACTAGAGATACAGGCAGAAAAATTCGTATGCATGCCGAGACATCCAATGAAGGACAGATTCCAAAATCTTGCATTGGGACGACTTAAGAGAAGCAGCTTTATCCACCAAGCCAAGCGTATTAGTAGACAAACACCAGACATGCCAAGAGTTGTTAAACCCCTTCTGCCCATACCAGAACAGACTCCCTGGACAGATGAATCAGGATTATCAGTTCAAATACGGACAGAAGTGAAAGGAATAGTTGACAAAGAGGAACAAAATAGTCTACAGCGAAAAACAATAACTCTCAGTTTCCTGGATGAAGAATACCCACAAGACCTATGGATCCGTGTGTACACAGATGGATCAGCACAGAATGCAGTAAAGAATGGGGGAGCAGGTGCATATATAGAGTACCCAAATAACACTAAGGATATGAATAAAATAGCAACAGGGAAATATTGTCACAATTATGATGCAGAAATACAAGCAATAAAGTTGGCAATAGAAAAACTGCTGAACAGTAATCTTAGCCCACAGCCTGTAGTGTTTTTGACAGATGCAAGATCAGTACTCCAGGCACTACAATCCAGAAAATTACTACATCTGCAGACCTTATTGACTGAACTCTGCAAGCACCACAGGGTTGCCCTGCAGTGGATCCCGTCTCACTGTGGAATACCAGGAAATGAGAAAGCAGATCAGTTGGCAAAGGAAGGTTCAACAGGCACACAACTAGATACACCAGTTACATACCATCATAAGAAACAGATAATCAAATCAATCAGAGGACCACAAGCCCCAAATCAGGATGCCTTTCATAATATGAATAGATATGAACAAGTTATCATTATACGCCTAAGAACAGGACACAATCGACTCCATAGTCACATGTATACAAAATTCAAGATCGGCACATCAACTACTTGTACATGTGGATAGGCACCCCAGACTGCTGAACACATACTTCAAGACTGCACTGAATATAGTAGACTGAGGAAAATCCATTGACCCACAGATACAACACTACAGACAAAACTATATGGGCCACTGCAAGAATTACAAAAGACAGTAAAATTTATACAGGAAACGACATTGCAGATATAGACAATACTTCAGGCGAACGAAAGATAGATAGATCTTAAGATCTTTAGTAAAAAGAGCCATATAAGTGAAAATAAATCTATACCTATGTTCCATATAATATACCAAAACATTTGACAAAGTAATGCAACAAGAAATAATTACAAGTGTAGAAGACATAAACGTAGACAGCAAAAATCTAAGAATAACATATACCATGTACTGGCAACAAACATCGAAACTTCAAAAACAAACATATTATGAGATCAATAGTAGATAAAAAAAGGAACTGAAATCAACGGTCATAACATAAATAAATTGCAATATGCGGATGACACAGTCTTAATAGCAGAGACAGAGAATGAACTACAAGAAATAATAGACATAATAGTAAAAGAAAGCAACACAAATGGTCTCAGTGTGAATAGTAAGAAAACAGAAGTATTGGTAATATCAAAGAAACAATCATCACCATCATGCAACATAAACATAAACAGAACAAATCTGAAACAAGTGCAACGTGTCAAATACTTGGGGACAATAAAAACATCAGATGGAAGATGCACCACAGAAATAAAAAGCAGAATAGCTCAGGCCAAAATAGCATTTCAGAAAATGAAAAATATCTTATGCAACAAATCTATGTCAATAGAAGTGAGAAAGAGAGTTCATCTGTACTATGTAGAAACAATTCTAACCTATGGAAACGAATCACGGACAGTAGACAAACAAATGAAAAGAAGATTAGAGGCCACAGAGATGGGATAATCTCAGAAGAATGTTGAAAGTTCTTTGGACAGCTAAAAAGACCAATGAGGAAATCCTCAGAGGCCAACACAAAAAGGGAACTAAAAAACATCAGAAAGAAACATTTTTCGAGCACATCATGAGAAGAGGAAAGTTGGAATACTTGGTTACAACTGGCAAAATAAAAGGAAAATAGAAGGATCGCGGACGACAAAGAGAGAAAATGGTGGATAGCATGTTGTCATGGCATGGAAAACAGTCAACAACAGAACTGATACGATGCACTGTTGATAGAAAATTGTGGAAGGACATGATCGCCTACGCCAACCGGTATGGCACATGATGATGATAAGTTGTTTATGGTGTATTCTATCAAAAGCTTTGACGCAGACTATGCAGCAAACATATATTGATTTGTTTACTTCTGTTTTACTTTTCGATTTTACTTTTCGTCCTCAGGCAGAATATGGCTTCTTTTGTCGCACTGTTTTCGTAAACCTAAATTGTTGTTCCAATTCCATATTGATTTTATTCTGAATCCCTCCTTGTATAACTTATAGTAAATTTTTTGTTTCTGGCTCATTAGACTTATTGTTCTAAAATCACTGTATTAAACTGCACCATTCTTTTTGAGTAAAAGAGTTGATGTATTTAGTTCGTTTGGTATGTATTTTGTATGATATATGTCGTTCTATATGTTTGTGATCACTTTAATGCAAAATCATCTAGTGCCTCTATCATCTCTATCTGTGTGTTGTCAGTTCCTGCAGTTTTTCCCCTTTTTTATTGTTTATATAGCTTTTTCCACTTCAGATTTTAAGATTGTATAGCTTGATGTACATTTTATAATTGGTTTCTTTTCCCTTTCATCATAAAATAATTGTTAAATATTCCTGCTATCTGTGTACATCCCTCTTACATCTTGTTTATTTTTCCGTAATTTCGATTTTTAGACATTTTTGGTTGAGAAAGTCTTCTTTTGCTTTTTTTTAAATATAATTTTGCATAATTTTAATTTATGTCAATAGAAGTAAGAAAGAGATTGCATCGGTGTTATATAGAACCAATTATGATCTATGTAAGTGAATCATTGACAGTAAACAAATAAATAAAAAGACGATTAGAGGCCACATGGGATGGGATTTCTCAGAAGAATGTTGAAAGTTCCCTGGATAGCTAAAAAAACCAATGATGAAATTCCCAATGTGGAAGAGCAGAGGCAAACACAAAAAGGGAACTAAAAAACATCAGAAAGAAACAATCAACATTTTTCAGGCACATCATTAGAAGAGGAAAGTTGGAATGCTTGGTTACAACTGGCAAAATAAAAGGAAAGAGAGATCGCGGACGACAAAGAGAGAAAATACTGGATAGCTTGATGTCATGGCATGGAAAACAGTCAACAACAGAACTGATACGATGCACTGTAGATAGAAGATTGTGGAAGGACATGATTGTCTACGTCAACCGGTATGGCGCATGATGATGATGGTGATAATGATGATAATGATGATAATAATTTTGCGTATTTCATTATCTATTTTACTGTTTTGTGTAATGTTCTTCGCTTGTCTTCTTTCTTCCATTTTTTTCAAGATGGCGTCAGTTACCCATCTTTGTTTTTTTGTTCTTTTCCTTTGTGGGTAAAATGTCGCAATTTTCTTGTATGCTATTCTTTATGCAGTGATCGTTACTTTTTTCTTCCGGATTTTCTCTTCTGTACTGTTCAATCCCTTCTTCTAGCAGCTTCTGATATGTGTTCTTTGCTTGTACTGTATAAGTATCTCTAACATATTTGTTTATTTAAAGCTGTTATGCCTAGTGGTATTTTGGTGTATTAGTCTTTTGTTTGTTTCTGTTTAGTTTGACTTTCATTTGAATCATTAGGGGATTGTGATCTGAGTTAATGTCTACTCCTGGATAGGTTTTGCTTGCTTGGCCTTCTTAACGCTGGAACGGAACCTGTCTTTTATCATTATGTTGTCTATTTGATTCCTCTTCTTATCTCCAGAGCTTTATCGTGTGTATAGTTTCCTTTTCTCTTTCTCTAAGTAGGTGTTAAAGATAATAAAGACAATAAAGACAAGTGGAACAGGTAAACAGGTATTAAAACAGGTAAACACATTTAAATATATGGGAACAATGTTAACCTCAGATGGTAGATGTACAATGTAGGTGAGATGCAGAATGGCGCAGGCAAAAGCAGCTTTCCAAAAAATGAGGAAGCTACTGTGCAATCCATTTTTGACAACAGAAACAAGAAAAAGAGTTCATAAATGTTATGTAAAGCCAGTCTTAACATATGGATGTGAATCATGGACGATAGGACAACAGACACGAAAATCACTGGAGGAATACTGGAGAAATGCTGTTTTTTAAAGTCCCCATCATAGCAGTCTCAGCACATGCCAAAAGACATAAGGCGAAACCGCACAGAAAGTGAACACATCCATCTGTTTTCTGTCATATGATATCATCATTTATCGTAAGTAATCGGAATATAGAAACACGATCAAAACGGATGAAACGCACAACTCATGGTGTGCACAGAGCACTTAACTCAGTAGCCCCGGTAGCAAACCGGACTTGAAATATGAGGAACTGCAACAAGGAACACTTTTAAGATACAGCCTTTAACGGTTCCTGCCGTCTATCCGCCATATTGACCGGAAGTTCCCGTTCTCCTAAAAACTCTGTCACTTTGCCCTTCATTATAAGCATACGGCCGGTTTAGGGATATATGTTCAGCCAGCATGATGTACCACACACAACAATGGATGCGCCCATAAAAGACCGATTAATCTAGTGAATGCAGCCAACAAATCACCTTAACGATGGTGCAAAATCCCGAAACTGAAACCTTCGATTGACTTGGCAGAGCAGTCCATATTAATGTGTTGTACCTTGTAAATAAATGTCAAAAAATTCCAACGACGGCCATTGAACAGCACTTAATGTGTTGACTTAAACCGCATATTAAGTCCAAGATGTTGGGAGGTCCCATTCACAACACTTGGCCTGTCAAAAAGTAATATTGCCATGTACAAGACTCAGCAGCACCGGCGAAAATCCGTTAAGTTGAACATCAGGTTGACTTTAACGCAAAAATCTACATTGGACAGCTGAAATTAATGTCCCCAAATGCAAATACTGCAGCGGTCGAGAGAACATGAACTCCAATTCACCTTCTTGGAACCGGAAGTCCGATGAACGTATAATGTACATTTCTTATGAAATAAAATTAACTTATTACCTACTGTTGAACAATTACATATACGCCCCTGGTTGTGAAATAAATAAATATACAGCAATGCTGTAAAAACAAATTGTTGATACACCAATATTAATAATATATATAATATATAATTATGCTATGTTATTATTTTATTGAAGTTAAATCTCCTGAATGATTGGAAGGCTCCTGAAAAGGACATGTTTTAAAATTTGATGTCAACACGCTGGCAAGAAAATTTATTTCGCGGCAGACTTCTTCAGACTACTGATTCTCATTCAAAATCACACGAATCTAGCAGGTTGATTACTGCTTCCGGCTGTACAAACCAGAGACCATCCTTCTTCCAGTAAGCCTCTTCATCACGTAAGATGTGATCCTAACATTTTGCCTAATAATCTTTGTCTATCTGTGAGCGGGCGTGATTTGTAAGTGTCTTAACATCGCATAATTTGAAGGTTCTATTTTCAGCTGCTACTTGTCCAATGGCTTGTGCCCAAACTAGTTCTATGTGATTTAAATATGAATGTTAATGTGGTAGTCTCAAACATCTATGACCATGCTCTTGTCTTAACTTGTCGATTTGAAATATCTGTGTCCGTTATGTCTGCTTTACAATGGAAAATGGCAGGTTTCAGGTACATGTCGTTAAATGGTATGTGCTCCTGCGTAAGCCAGATATTTATTTCATCTTTTGTACTCGATGATGTCGGGACTTTATCTTGTTGTACACATACATTGTGGTATAAAGCATTGTCCATTATTAAACAAGAGGGTCGATCTAATGTTGGAAGAACAATTAACTCTCCAAATATGTGGGGAGATAGCTCCGGGTTGTCTGTCGACTTTGAAACAAAAAACGAGTTCATCATTCTGCAACAGGGCCTAATTATGTCTTCTACCTGCACTTGCGACTATCAAGCGTTGTCCTTTGCTGCTAGGTACGGATTTTTAAAATGCTTCCATCTGATAACTGCCATTCTTTTTCACTTTTATGGTGAGCATTTGTCCTTGTTTCATCTAAATATGCAATTACCATCCATTCATTAATTCATAACCATCTTTACGCATTCCCTTGACTTCACGTTAATACTTACTTCTCACAGCTTCTACATGTGGCTTCTGACAAATTATGTTTTTTTTTCTTTCCACCGGCATATTTTTTAAAGGTGACGTCTGCAATTGTCACAACTTTCCATAATGCAGATTTTGAAACTTCAATCCCCTTGTTCGTTTTCAACCTAGTTTTCAATTTTCCAAGTGTCACTGCGTCGTTCAATGAAAACATTTGAAAAATATGTCTGCGTATAAGGTCATTATTAAAAAAATTATATATTACTTCCTTGGACATATAAATCCACATTCTTAGACTCGGAGATAAAATGACCGTTTATAAATATGCATTGTTCTCTTCTCGTGGTTTGATAAAGAACTATAAAGAATCTCTCGTTTACACTCTCTGCTAAATTATTGCTAAATCGTGATGTTTTGAAATGTAACAAATTTCATCTTTAGACTCGTTGTAATTACTCCCAATCCGCGACGAGTTTTATTTTACAACGCCTTTTTCAATGATTTAGGGCACACAAGAAATTTAGGCTACGCTACTCAGTTCTCTCTCTCTCTCTCTCTCTCTCTCTCTCTGCGATCAGGACTCAATCAGAGTAGGATCCCAGACTCTCACATGAAGTCAGCTGTCAGGTTATGTGTGTTGATCGCCCACACAGACAGAACATCACAATTAGAGTCTGCCAGATCCACTCTGATTGAACAACTGTTAAAACGTTGCACTGTGTTTTGCGCCAGTGTCCCAGTGCATCCGATTTCAGCCAGCATTTTATACAGGTTTGCATTCCTTAGCCTTTGATTGTCCACAATCTTCCTGCAAGGCAGCAGATGATCTTTTCTGTAGGGGGATTCTGCCTTTAGATGGTCGGCCCTCCCAAGTTTACGAGCACCATCTGCCCGAGTCACTAGAGGTGACTAACACAGACATGCTCACACAAAGATATGAGATGTGACCAACACAGACATGCACACAGCGATACGAGGCATGGCTAAAACTGACACACATAAAGATATATGACACATGGCTAACATAAACATGCACATAAAGATATGAGATATGACTGACATAGACATGCACACAAAGATGTGAGATATGACCAACATAGCCATGTACACACAAGGATATGATATATGACTAACATAAACATGCACACAAAGATATGAGATATCTAACCCAAACATGCACACACAAAGATATGACACATGACTAACACAGATACACACTAAGATATGAGATGACGTCATGGGACGCACCAAAATGGCAGCTTATTTATATTCGAGCTATGGACTAAGCAATGTTTACATTGAACAACACGATATATGTTATTGCTGCGAGTTGGTAGATTTTTGAAAATGTTTTCAAGGGTTTGAACATAAATGTTTGTTCACAGTTCGTTAACCTTCGATGTAGATAAAGTCGTTAATTCGATGGCTTCGTTTCAGACGTTTGTAACGTTGGTAGCTAAGGACCTCACTTGTGCAAACGGATGGCATTGGCAAGGATCATTTTGAATCTATGAAGTGGGCTCATTGTGTGTTTAACTCAAAAGCATATGTGCTTTTTAACCAAAGACCTTTTTTTGGGGACTCAATGAAGATATCCCTGATGGAAGAATAAATTGTACTATTAGTCCCATAAATGATTCGCTTCCAGAGGTTTATGATGTAAACAAAGCAGTTTTGTCATTGCAAGTGAATAATGTCCACACCTATAATTGGTCAGGATTGTGTAGCAGCAGCAGCTTTATAGCGAACACAGAAAACATCATAGGATTGTGCTGTTCTGAAACAGCTATGCCATGCTACCCTAGAATTGCCTTTAATGGGATTACTGTGACCACAAACCACTCTCCATGTGTGTGCCACATATTTACACCCGAGAAAGAAATACTGAATATAACAACATCATGTGCCGTCTGTGATATTAATGACCACAGACCAGGAGCCTCCAGTATGATTGATACAACTGTTGCACCAAGCATTTCATCAGCAGAGCCATATCTATGGAATGTTAATCTGACATTGTTCTTGAATGATGTCCAAGTTAATGAAACATCAGAATCATGTGGCGGCAGCTACAAGAAGGGAGCGGAGAACATCAAATTCTGCTGCTATAAAGGAGACTTGCCTTGCTATCCCAGAATTGCCTTAAATGGGATCACTGTAGTTGAAAACTTCTCCTCTTGTGTAAACTACACATTCACATCTAAGAGTGAATCAGTGAAGGTCACAAAATCATATTCTCTCTGTGGTTTTACTAACTACAGGTCAGGTGGCTTCTGTTGGATTGGAAATGATAACTTACCACCACTGTGTGTCTATATGTTTGGAATTGGAGTCATCAATGACGGCCTAACATCATCAAGTGCTATGACGATCATCATTTTCGGGAGGACGTGAACTCCCATGGTATATGGTGGATAGGCGACAGGAACCATTGAAGGCTATGTCTGAAAAGTGTTCCTTCTTGCAGTTTCCTCATATTCCAAGTCCGGCTTGTTGCAGGAGCTACTGAGTTAAGTGCTCTGTGCACACCGTGAGCTGTGTGTCTCATCCGTTTTGATCCTGCTTCGATATCCCGCTTGTTTACGATGAATGATGATATCGTATGACAGGGAACAGTTGGCTCAACAGGAGAATATCCATATCCTGGGAACAGGATATGGATAGTGCGACTGGGTAAAGCACTATCTCCATATCCTGTGCCCAGGCAGAGTAGGCAAAGTGAAATGAGGAAGAAATTGGTGCTCCCTGAGAACACACATCTATAACTGCGCTCTATCTACCTACGGCCAGAAACGGTTCTCAAAGAACGACTGTGTCGAAGAAAATGCAGCAAGACTAGACCCACTAATAGCTAATAAGAAAAAGGCTTTACTGAACTTCAATAATAATCCCAATCAAATCACCAAGGATCAGCTCAAACATGCGCAAGCCACCCTACAACGCGAAGCAAGAAGATGCGCAAACGAATACTGGAACAATCTATGCTCTGAAATACAGAAAGCCTCAGACAGGGGCGACTCAAAAACCATGCATGACAATATAAAAAAGGCCCATGGACCAAAAATAACAAAATCAGCCCCCCTAAAATCCAAGTTTGGAGAACCTATTACTGACAAGGGACAACAAATGCAAAGATGGGTTGAACACTACTCTAATCTATACAGTGACGACAGACCAGCAAACACAGCTCTAGCACAATCAATACCCAAATATCCTACAATGTTTGAACTGGATGTTGAGCCTACTATGAACGAACTTGCTGACGCTGAGGAAAAGCTGCAGGGAATGACAACATTCACACAGATGTACTAAAGGACAACCTAAGCGTACTACTTCCACACCTATACAAACTGCTAATTAAATGCTGGAGAAACTGAGAAATACCTCATGATATGAGAAATGCCAAGATTATAACGCTGTACAAGAATAAAGGAGACAAGGGCGACTGCAATAATTACAGAGGCATTTCTCTCCTTAGCACAACAGGCAAAGCTTTTGCTAGAGTCGTACTTAATCGCCTGCATAGACTTGCAGAACGGGTGCTTCCCGAGTCCCAATGCGGTTTCAGACCCGGGAGATCAACCATAGATATGATCTTCACTCTTAGACAACTGCAGGAAAAATGTCGGGAACAAAATATGCCGCTCTATATTGCCTTTGTGGATCTCACAAAGGCATTCGACACAGTAAACAGAGATGGTCTCTACAAGGTGTTAGAAGGCATAGGCTGCCCTCCTAAATTACTTAGGCTGATAATTTCCTTCCATGAAGACATGAATGGCAAAGTCCATTTTGATGGGAGTCCATCAGAGAATTTCAAAGTCAACAAAGGAGTGAAACAGGGATGTGTCCTCGCCCCCACCCTTTTTGGTATATTTGTTGCTGCCCTCCTAAATTACGCCTTCGAAAACAGCTCAGGAGATATTTACATTCGCACTAGACCAGATGGCTCACTGTTCAACCTAGCACGACTAAGAGCAAAAACCAAAACAAATGTTGCCCTACTTAAAGAATTGTTATTTGCTGACGATGCAGCCCTAGTCGCTCATAGTGAGGCCACCTTATAGTCGCTGATCAACAACCTGGATAAAGCATGCGACCTTTTTTTCACTGTCAATTAATGTTCAGAAGACAGTAATACTAAATCAAGGTGACTTCAAACCTCTATCTATTACTCTAAAAGACTGCCCACTAGAATCAGTACAGAAATTTACATATCTTGGATCCATAGTTACGCAAACCATCTCTCTTGATGAAGAAATAAACTGTCGAATTGGTAAGGCAGTTACGACCTTCGGCAAACTCACAAAAAGGGCATGGAACAACACGAAACTAACTCGAAAGACTAAACTCCTAATATATCAAACTTGTGTGCTTAGCACACTACTATATGGATCCGAAACCTGGACAACATACTCAAACCAGGAAAAAAGACTAAATGTCTTCCACATGCGATGTCTCCGCAAAATAATGCACATCAAATGGCAGGACAAAATAACCAACTTAACTGTCCTGCAACGTGCTAAGACCCTAACAATCATGTCGATGCTCAGAAGTCGAAGGCTAAGATGGCTGGGGCATGTCCAACGGATGGAAGAAAAACGCATTCCTAGGCAAATACTCCTAAATGGCGAACTAACACACGGAAAAAGACAAATCGGCAGACCTAAACTACGATATAGAGATATCTGCAAATCATCTATGAAAGACTTCTCCATCTGTGAAAACGACTGGCAACATCTGGCAAGTGATCGCACATCATGGAGAGCACGTATAAGGAACGGTATAACAACATTTGAGACTGTGCTAAGACTGACTTAGAAGAGAAGAGACTCATGAAAAAGGATGGTAAACCCTGTGGATCAGCGAGCCTGACCTGTTCATTATGTGACCGCGTGTGTTTGTCAAACATTGGTAGAATTAGCCACGAGAGAAGCTGTTCGGCAAAAACAATACCTCAAAAAAATACGCAATAGCCTCCACTAGACCGTCTGACAAGACGAAAAGGGTCATATATATATATATATATATATAGTTGGTTGTGTTCACTTTCTGCGCGGTTTCGCCTTATGTCTTTTGGCGTGTACTGAGACTGCTACGATGGGGACTACAGTTACCTTTCTTTGTTTGGGAGATGAGTTAGTAATTCGGATGATTCCACTGGCACGGGCGGTTGAGCAATTATGGATTTTAATTCGTTTGCTGTGATACCGAGGCCTTCCATAACCAATAACAATAACAATATGAGAAATGGCTAAACACATACACAAATAAAGATATGAGACATGATTAACACGATCACACCAAGATATGAGATATGACTAACATGACACGCACCAAGATATGAGCCATGGCCAGCACACACACACCCACACACACACACAAGCTAAGATATGAGCCATGGCTAGCACAGAAACACATCAAGATATGAGCCATAGCTTCACGGAAAAACACCAAGAAATGAACCATATCCAGCACAGAAAAACATTAAGGTATCCATATGCTTGGGTTTTTTGTAGTACTCTTCTTAACGTGGGAATCATCGACATACGAGACGCAGGCCCCGATTAACTGTTCACAGGTGTGGTGTCGTTGAAACAGTTGTCCGGACATTTGAGAGTGCAGTCTGATCCGTAGTACGTTTCCTTGCACGTACAGTATGTACTTTCCGGGTCACACATGATGTCACAGCCATCAGAACACGTCTGTTTGCACTGTAGCCCAAAATTACCATCGGGACAAGTGTCGCTACAGGTGTAGCCAGGACGTTTACATTGTAGGCACTTTCCGGATTTTTCCTCACATAAAGGACAGACACTAAGACAAGACCCGGAGCAGTCATGTCCATAGATCCCATGTGAACAGTTGCCGTGACACGTACCGATGATGACGTTGTAGCCTTTGAAGCACCCACTACACACTGCACAAAACGACCAAGAATGCTCGTCCAGACAATAGGTGTCTGTAAATGTTTGCACCTCACTCACCGTCAGTGCACTGTCGGCCTGCGAAATGGTCGGTGAGAACTCAATCTTAATGTGTGCCATTGTCGCTTGTGTGGTGACTACAATAGTGTTCACATAAATGTTTGAGTATGATATATCATTATACTGGAACACTACACCGCCACTGTCAGAGAAAGACTGTAGAGTGGCATTGTTTACCCGAATCATAGTGCTAGCTCGATGATAAATTCGAATGGTATGAGTCTTCTGAGGCGTGGCATAGTTCAGATACCAGTAAACAGAATTGGTTCCACTTCTCAATTGTGTGTGTGCAGTCATCGTCATAGAGATTAGTCTTTGTTTTGCCATTAACTGCGGCCTCTGGTCCACATCCGTCTCCTGTATAACAAGCATCAAATGTGTCGGTCTGGTTTGTGTTCTGTTTGAGAGCCACATTCCGACCCCCACCAATGTATGTGGAGCAGATATTTGCAACTATCGCCCCTTCAATCCGTAACTTGTTGATTAGACCAGCCCCAGAGCAAAAGACATCAATCTCGTGCGAACTAACTACAAACCGTGATTCAATTTTACATGAGGCAGAACCATTTAGTTTTACTGTGAAACTGTCCGGATATGTTAAGTCATTCTCATAAATCCTAAACCAGGAGAACGGCAAAGATTGATTGAGAGTTGCCTCAACTGATGTAGAATCTGTGTCCGGATTACATGTGGTGTCGTTGTTATCTAACAGGAAAGTAGGTTCAGATTTTTGGGCGTATTTGTAAACGAGATCAAGTACTGACACTGGGGTCCGAAATATTCATGCTGACAACTGTCATTGTTTGGGCATGTCCCTGTAGTTTTGTCACAAACTGAGTCATTATAGCAGTGACATTGTAACGTACAATTCGCCCCAAACCAACCGGCTGCACAAATTAGGTCATTAACTTCCAAGGTCGCGAACGAAGTCAGCAGAATAAAGACTTGATCTACAGCGGTGGTTAACGAACTGTGTACACACATTTATTATCAAACCCGTGGTTACATTTCTAAAAATCCGCCAACTCTCTGTGATAACAGATAGCGTGATGTTCAAAGTCAACATTGTTTAAACCATGGCTCGGACGCGGACAAGCTTCCATCTTGGTGCGTCCCATGACGTCAAAAATCCTACTCAGTTCAAATTGTGACGTTGTTCGTGCGCGAGAAAAGTGTGCAAAAATACGGATTTAAAAATTTGTTTAGTGTAATGTTGACCAGTAGAAATAGTATACACTTGATTTCACTAGTATTATTGTGCGTTTTCAATGTATATTCTGTCATCTGTTAGAATTAAGCTTCTCATGACTTAATCTTTTTATGATTGTTCTCAAGCCCAATTTTGCTGGCTATTGATGACAGTTCATTTGTGTTTTCCTGCATCGTTTTTATCTGACTGCTAATGAGGACTATGTCATCAGTAAAGTCGAGGTCCTCCAAATGCTCACCATGTATCCATTCGATGCCTTTGTTACCAGTGCAGCATTCCTTTATTTTCAAGTCGATTTTCGAATCAATGAAAATCAAATTTTCGATAAAATACATCCTTGTTTAACCCCAGTTTCTATTGGAAAAACATTCGCTTAGTCCTTCCTCTGTATGAACTGCACATGTGTAGCCATGAAAAATCATGAAAAGCTTAATTCCAGCAGATGACATGGAAAACAAACCAGTGGAAGAGATCGATCACTTTATCTATTCAATCTTATTCGAACGCATTCGAAAATAAATGTCTAAGGAAAATGCTTGGTATAGCGTGGACCGAATTCAAAACAAACGAGGAAATTAGAGAAATCGCCAGTCAACCACTAATATCTTCAGTAATAAAGAAAAGACGATGGTCATATGTTGGACATGTGATGAGAAGAGATAATAACCGAATAGCAAAGCAAGACCCCATGTGGGAAACAACAGGTAAGAGAAAAAGAGGAAGACCCAGAGAGACACTGAGAAGAACATTGCTGAGAGAGGCAAAAGCAGCAGGAATCGGCTTTCTCAATGAAATAGAGCTGCTTGCACAGAATAGAGACAAATGGCGAGATTTGATAAAATATCTTTAAAAGAATTGAAAACTGCTAGAACAAAAATTCAGATAAGAGAAGGAGTATCTTGTTCTACGCCCAATGGGCCGGCTACGGCTCGAAAGGTCAATAGATAGATAGATTTTGAAGACAGTCAAGAATTTTGGAACGGACTATAGATGCGCAATATTTTAAAAGAGAAAAAAAAAGTAATAATACTTTTTTTTTTAAATCAGGCTATTCTTCCTTTGCTCGGGAACTATAATACTCAGACTTACCGGTCACTTGTCATCTATATACTCGCGTTGCCTCGGTCACTTGTCATCTATATACTCGCGTTGCCTCGGTCATTTGTCATCTATATACTCACATTGCCTCAGGCACTTGTCATCTATATACTCGCGTTTCCTCGGTCATTTGCCATCTATATACTCGCGTTGCCTCGGTCATTTGCCATCTATCTATTCACGTTGCCTCGGTCACTTGTCATCTATATACTCGCGTTGCCTCGGTCATTTGTCATCTATATACTCGCGTTGCCTCGGTCATTTGTCATCTATATACTCGCGTTGCCTCGGTCATTTGTCATCTATATAATCCCGTTGCCTCAGGCACTTGTCATCTATATACTCGCGTTGCCTCGGTCACTTCTCATCTATATACTCGCGTTGCCTCGGTCATTTGTCATCTATATACTCGCGTTGCCTCGGTCGTTTGTCATCTATATACTCGCGTTGCCTCGGTCATTTGTCATATATATACTCACGTTGCCTCGGGCACTTGTCATCTATATACTCGCGTTGCCTCGGTCATTTGTCATATATATACTCACGTTGCCTCGGGCACTTGTCATCTATATACTCGCGTTGCCTCGGGCACTTGTCATCTATATACTCGCGTTGCCTCGGGCACTTGTCATATATATACTCACGTTGCCTCGGGCACTTGTCATCTATATACTCGCGTTGCCTCGGGCACTTGTCATCTATATACTCGCGTTGCCTCGGACACGAGAGGCCTTTATAAAATGTGAGGACATCAAAGATTAATTATGTGAGAGCAATGTAATCTTCAAGAATAATATATATATAGCCACACGGTACTACGTTCTTAACGTCGTTAGCTGCAGATGTTAAATTTTACTTTGCAATAAAAGAAGGTAATTTGCCAATCCTTTCTTTCTTGGCAGAGACTGTACTAGTGAAAGATCTCAGCCATTATCTCTACAACTGAGATCCTCTGCCTGCAATCGTGGAGTGGGGACCATAACCGGCACTACTTGTCGGCTGCTCCCACACCATCCACCACCAACTCCAATGGCTTCATGTAACCATGATTGGAGGGCTAAACGGGAGCTCCATCTTACCTAAGGGTCTAGTTCTTGAGGTGTAGTAATGGTCATATCGAAGACAACAGAATAAATTGTCATTTCGAAAAAAAAAAACGAACATCACCAACATGCAGCATAAAAATAAACGGGACAAATCTGAAACAACAAGTGCAACGCGTAAAATACTTGGGCACAATAATAACATCAATAGCTCAATAACATCAGATGGAAGATGCACCACAGAAATAAAAAGCGGAACGGCTCATGCCAACATAGCATTTCAGAAAATGAAAATCGTCTTATAGAAGAAGTCGATATCAATTGAAGCGAGAAAGAGAGTTCATCGGTGCTATATTGAACCAATTTTGACCTATGGAAGTGAATCATGGATAGTAGACAAACAAATTTTAAAAAATAATAAAGATGGGATCCATAGAGAGATGGGATTTCTCAGAAAAATGTTGAAAGTTCCCTGGACTGCTAAATAGACCAATGAGGACCTTTTCAAAGAGGCTAACACAAAAAGAGAGCTCAGAAAAAACAAACATCAGAAAAAAACAATCAACATTTTTCGGACACATCATGAGAAAAGAAAAGTTGGAATACTTAGTTACAACTGGCAAAATACAGGAAAAGAGAGATCGCGGATGACAAAAAAGGAAGATACTAGATAGCTTGGTGTCATGGGATGGAAAAAAGTCAACAACAGAATCAATACGATGCATGGAAGGGGATAGAATATTTTTAAAAGACCGACACATTTGATGATTGTTATACAGGAGACGGATGTGGACCAGAGTCGCAGTTAATAGCAAAACAAAGACCAATCTCTATGACAATGACTGCACACACACACAATGGAGAAGTGGAACCAATTCTGTTTACTGGTATCTGAACTTTGCAGCGCCCCAGAAGACTCACATCATTCGAATCTATCATCGAGCTAGCACTATGATTCGGGTAAAGAATGCCACTCTAAAGGCTTTCTCTGACAGTGGCGGAGTTGTGTTCTAGTATAATGATATATCATACCCTAATTTATCTGTGAACACTATTGTAGTCAAAACACAAACGTCAATGGCACACATTAAGATTGAGTTCTCACCGACCATTTCGCAGACCGACAGTGCACTGACGGTATGTGAGGTGCAAACATTTACAGACACCTATTGTCTGGACCAATCAACCACTAATATCTTCAGTAATAAAGAAAAGACGATGGTCATACGTTGGACATGTGATGAGAAGAGATAATAATCGAATAGCAAAGCAAGCCCTCATATGGGAAACAACAGGTAAAAGAAAAAGAGGAAGACCCAGGGAGACACTGAGAAGAACATTGATGAGAGAGGCAAGAGCAGCAGGAATCGGCTCCCTCAATGAGATAGAACTGCTTGCACAAAACAGAGACAGATGGCGAGATTTGATAAAATATCTTTAAAAGAAAACTGCTAGAACAAAAATTCATATAGGAGAAGGTGTATCTTGGTCTACGCCCTATGGGCCGGTTACGGCTCGAAAGGTCAATAGATAGATAGATTGTCTGGACGAGCATTCTTGGTCGTTTTGTGCAGTAGTGGGTGTAGTAAAGGCTGCAATGTCATCATCGGTACTTGTCACGGCTACTGTTCACATGGGATCTATGGACACGACTGTTCCGGGTCTTGTCTCAGTGTCTGTCCTTTATTTGAGGAAAAATCTGGAAAATGCCTACAATGTAAACATCTTGGCTATACCTGTAATGACACTTGTCCCGATAGTAATTTTGGGCTACAGTGCGAACAGATGTGTTCTGATGGCTGTGATATCATATGTACTCTCAAATGTCCGGACAACTGTTGAAAACGACACCTGTCAACAGTCGATCGGGAATCTGTACATGCAAGAGAACGTTCTTTGGGTCAGACTGCACTCTCAAATCTCTGGACAACTGTTTAACGAAACCTGTGATTCCCACGTTCAGAAGAGTCTGCCGACTACAACAAGCCCAAGCATATGGGCACTTTAAAGTGTTTCTGTGATAGACATGGTTCATTTTTTGGTGTTTTTTAGTGAAGCCATGGCTCGTATCTTGCTGTGTTTCTGTTCTAGCCATGGCTCATATCTTAGCTTGTGTGTGATGGCTATGGCTCATATCTTGGTGTGTGTCATGTTAGTCATATCTCATATCTCGATGTGTCTGTGTTTAGTCATATCTCATATCTTAGTGTGTACCAGAGTTAGTCATATGTCATATCTTTGTGTGTGCATGTCTGGGTTAGTGATATCTCATATCTTTGTGTGCATGTTTATGTTAGTCATATCTCATATCTTTGTGATAGCATGTCTGTGTTTGTCACATCTCATATCCTTGTGTGTGCATGGCTATGTTAGTCCCATCTCATATCTTTGTGTGTGCATATCTATGTTAGTCATGTCTCTTATCTTTGTGTGCATATCTATGTTAGGCATGTGTCATATCTTTGTGTGTGCATGTCAATGTCAGTTATATCTCATATCTTTATGTGCATGTTTATGTTAGTCATGTGTCATATATCTTGATGTGTGTCAGTGTTGGTCATGCCTCGTATCGCTGTGTGCATGTCTGTATTAGTCACATCTCATATCTTTGTGTGTGCATGTCTGTGTTAGTCACATCTCACATCTTTGTGTGTGTATGTCTGTGTTATTCACATCTCACATCTTTGTGTGTGTGCATGTCTGTATTAGTCACATCTCATATCTTTGTGTGTGCATGTCTGTGTTAGTCACATCTCACATCTTTGTGTGCCCGTGTCTGTGTTAGTCACATCTCACATCTTTGTGTGTGCATGTCTGTGTTAGTCACCTCTAGTGACTCGGGCAGATGGTGCTCGTTAACCTGTGAGGGCCTACCATCTAAGGGCAGAATCCCCCTACAGAAAAGACAATCTGCTGCCTTGCAGGAAGATTGGCGACAATCAAAGGCTAAGGAAAGATAAAACCCGAATAAAATGCTGGCTGAAATCGGATGCACTGGGCCACTGGCGCAGAACACAGTGCAACGTATTAACGGGTGTTCAGTCAGAGTGGATCTAACAGACTCTAATTGTGATGTTCTGTATGTGGGGGCGATCAACACACTTAGCCTGACAGCTGACTTCATGTGAGAGTCTGGAATCCTTACTCTGATTGAGTCCTGAACGCAGAGAGAGAGAGAGAGAGAGAGAGAGAGAGAGAGAGAGAGAGAGAGATGTGATATCAACTGTTGAAGACGAACGTTATATATTTTACCTTCTGCTTTGAATTCGAATATTAAGTGAACGAACGTTATCTGTTTTACCAAATCTCTCTCTCTCTCTCTAGCTCTCTCTCTCTCTCTCTCTCTCTGCGATCAAGATTCAATCAGAGTAGAGTAGGATTCTAGGCTCTCTCATAAAGTCAGCTGTCTGTTTAAGCGAATCGATTGCCCCATGTAGTTTTTCTTCCAGGGAGGTGGGCGTGGACCACATTGCTCTTCTCAGGTCTGTGTACTGGGGGCAATCCTGTAGAACATGTTTTGTAGTCATATTGTCCTGTGTACTGTGCCATAGACTGGCTGTACCTATTTTGAATTTGGTGAACATGTGATTTCTCATTCTATTGTGGCCTGTGCGTAGCCGAAGTTTGATGACTTGATCCCTCCTTGATAGTTGATGGTATCCGTCACTCTCGTTATGCTTTAGGTGTTCTCGTTTCCATTTTTCATGGAACTGACCCTTGAGGATGGATTTGGCTTCATTATAACTGAGCGGATGGTTCTCTTGTGGTAATCTCCCTCACTCTTTAGCTAATTTATCTGCGCGTTCGCTCCCATGTATATTACAGTGTGATAGTATCCACTGAATGACTACTCTCTGGAAGTTATTGCATAGTTGGTCCAGGGTTGTTCTCAAGTCATCTAGTTCATTGTTCTTTGGGCTTTTTAGAGCTGATAATACTGACAGTGCATCAGTCAGAATCACCAATTTATTGTGCATGTTATTTTTGTGTTGAGTAGCCAGTGTTGCGGCATCTCTGAGAGCCTCAGTTTCTGCTTTAAAGTTGTTTGAGAATTGCCCAGTAGCTATTGACTTGGTGATCTCGTCCTGATTATTCAGCGTCAAGAACACACCTCCCCCTCCATTTCTGGTGGCATTTGTAGCAGAGCGATCTGTGTATATGTGGGACCAAGAGTCATGTGGGTAGGTATCGTGTATGTGTTTTTATGCTGCGTGTTTTCTTTCTGTGTCTGGATTGGGTGCCTTTTTTCATGATTCCTGTTATATTTTCCTTAAGTTCTGGTATTTTATGTTTTCCATGAGGAAACATATCAGATGGGCCCAAGGGTTTCGATATTGTTTGGGAAGGTACTGGGTCTCCAGTAGTTTGTTCATTGGCAATTGCAGCGAAGTTGCTCCTCTTTAGTCGTACAATTCCGCAACCAGTTATTCTTTGGTGCATGTGGTGGCTAAGGATTCTATATTTCTCTATACATGACCTCACTTCCAGCTAGCATTTATTATCCTTAGAAGCTGGCTCTTGGCTTTCTGTCCCAGATTTAGGAGCATTTCGTTGGAGATTCCATCTTTACTAGGGAATTTTTGAGCTTCAATCCTTTGAGGTCAACATCTAATTCAGTTGGGGTAAAGATGGTCGTCTGATGCTCTTCTAGTGCTAAACGCATGTGTTTTGCATCTTGGTTTTCCCGTCTTGCAGCTTTCTGTTTGTCTATTGGAATGTTTATTCTACTAAAGTTTGTATAAGTCTCTATCAGTAGATTTGCTGCCCTTTTGCCTGTGAGGATGCTCTGATTGTGTGTTAATGATATTGGAGGTCGGTAGTTGTTTTCGTCGCTCAGAGCTTTCGCAAGTTTCCATAGTTTATGACCATTTTTGTCTAGATTAAGGCTCTCTGTTTTGTCTATCCAGCTCTGTCTTGCTGATATCACGACCTCACGTCTGTATTTGACCGAGGCTGCTTTGTAGGCAATGTTGCTCTCTGTGCTGTGTGATGTTTCAGCTAGTTCTCTGACAGAGTCCAGTTCCTCTTCTAGTCTTTGTATTTCCTTGCTCCAGTATGGCTTGTTGTTTCTTCTTGCTCCTCTAGGAATGGATTCTTTAGCAGCTCTCAGGATTCCATTTGTTAACCGCTCTATCATATTATTGACCTTCTTTTCGTGGGTGTTGATAGCCGCAGTATATGCATCAGTGAGCCTTGCAAACTTTGCCCAATCTTCTCTCTTATAGTTCCAGCGAGGAAGAGGTATT
Source organism: Megaustenia siamemsis (assembly GCA_032433765.1). Lineage (NCBI taxonomy): Eukaryota > Metazoa > Mollusca > Gastropoda > Stylommatophora > Ariophantidae > Megaustenia > Megaustenia siamemsis. The sequence goes on along the minus strand of JAVIAB010000125.1, from coordinate 65,332,094 downwards.
TGCAACTCCTATTTGTGAGCAAGAGCCACTGAAAGTTTGACTAGTCTATGGTCACTATCTCCAAGTTGGTTCAGCAATTTTCTGGTTATTTTGATAGATATGTCTCCAGTTGCAAATGCTAGGTCGGGAGTGGAAGTTGTTTTCCATCTTCTTGAGTAGAAGGTTGGTGGGTCCGCCCTAGAGTTTATGAGGAATAGGTTGTTGTCTATTTCCCATTCTTCCACTTCTTCACCTCGAACATTGAACTCCTTAAATCCCCATCTTTCAGAGTGGCTGTTAAAGTCTCCTACTACCAGACACTTGGATGGTGTTATTTCCATTGTATCCCTTCAGAGCATCCATTATGTGCAACAAGAGAAAGTCTGCGGCCATGGTAACAGCATTGACTGTCCTGTCACTCATCCTCTATTCCCACAGCTTTTACACAACTTTAGAGTCGGCTCTTGGAAGTCCATGCTTCATTTCCATCGACTACTACGACTTAGTCAGCATCTTCACCTACATTGATGCTATGCTTGTGTTTCCTAGACCATTTCTGGCTCTAGTTTGGTTAAACCTACAGATCATATTCACTGTTCGTAAATTTCGTGGAAGTTGTTTTCCATCTTCTGGAGTAAAAGGTTGGGGGATGGTGGGGGTCCTCCCTAGAGTTTATGAGGAATAGGTTGTTGTCTATTTCCCATCCTTCCACTTCTTCAAATTATTTTTCTCCGGCTTGGTATAGAACCGTTGATCAGAGGTTTAACAAACCGCTATCGTAAAAACGATTTTGTTAATAAAACGTAGACCAAGAGAAGGAGTATCTTGGTCTATGCCCTATGGGCCGGCTACGGCTCGAAAGATCAATAGATAGATAGATAGATAGATAGATAGATAGATAGATAGATAGATAGATAGATAGATAGATAGATAGATAGATAGATAGATAGATAGATAGATAGATAGATAGATAGATAGATAGATAGATAGATAGATAGATAGATAGATAGATAGATAGATAGATAGATAGATAGATAGATAGATAGATAGATAGATAGATAGATAGATAGATAGATAGATAGATAGATAGATAGATAGATAGATAGATAGATAGATAGATAGATAGATAGATAGATAGATAGATAGATAGATAGATAGATAGGCAGGCAGGCAGGTAGACAGGTGGGTAGACAGGTAGGTAGGTAGGTAGGTAGGTAGGTAGGTAGGTAGGTAGGTAGGTAGGTAGGTAGGTGGGTGGGTGGGTGGGTAGGTAGGTAGGTAGGTAGGTAGGTAGGTAGGTAGGTAGGTAGGTAGGTAGGTAGGTAGGTAGGTAGGTAGATAAGAATTCCACCCTTGTGACCTTCCCTGTCTTGTCTAAATGTTTGGTAGCCCCTGATCATATATCTGTGCTGAGGATTTAGATGATTTTCCTGGATACTGGCAACGTCTATCTCCTCCTCAGCTGGTCTGATTATTGGAGCTTGTTTTTTGTGGTATGTGCCCTCCGCATTCCAGTGTATTATATTCAGCTGTTTCTTGAAGCCTTTCCGGTCAGCGGTAGTTTCTATCATAATTAGAGTCTGTTAGATCCAGTCTAATTGATTACTTGTTAAAACGTTGCACTGTGTTCTGCGCCAGTGGCCCAGTGCATCCGATTTCAGCTAGCATTTTATTCAGGTTTGGTTTCCTTAGTCTTTGATTGTCCCCAATCTTCCTGCAAGGCAGCAGATTGTCTTTTCTGTAGGGGGATTCTGCCCTTAAATGATCGACCCTCCCAGGTTTACGAGCACCATTTGCTTAAGCTTGATGTAGTAATTAGTGGATGATTATACCATCACCATCACACATCACACATCAAACAACAGACTATAAGACCCTCCTAGCTATCACGAACTTCAGGGAGTCTCACCGATGCTGACAAGTCATGTACGAAATCCCACTCCGTCTTTCATTGACCGTCCTAGGGCTATGCAACTAACTTGATGACGTAGCTCACACAACTATGGCTGCACTCACAATATCCCAGTTACTATAGTAAAAGCAGCCAAAAGCACACGAAAAGCTGATGCACAATTTCAAAAGTAAACACTGCTACTGACTAGACTGAGCAGAGCTTAGCAAGGAGTTGTACAATGCAAGAACTTGGCGTCATACAATTACATCGACGGTTTTGGAACATCACACGATGTGTTGACGTAATTCGCATATATCGCTAGGCAGGGGAAGGTCGTATTCACAAACTTTTGACTTGACAATGAAGAACAATGAGGTGAGTACAACCTGTTATCAACGGCGAACTTTGCGAACTGGATCAGTTGATTAGCTCAGACGCAGACAATTACACCGTAGAACCGAAGCTAATCAGTTCCCTAATGCAACTTCTGCAGCGGTCCAGCGAATGTGACCTCATTCCACCATATTTGCAAACTGAAGTCCAAATGTTTAAGCCGAACGGTATTATTTCGTGAAGTGTATTTTACCAAATGTTTAATGCAAATATTGTAATCTCGTACCCACTGTTTAAAAAAAGTGAACAGGTATCTAAAATACAACCTGAAGATTAGTTAAATAATAAAAACAAATGTAGATGATGTCATGTATCTTCATAATAACGCGTAAAAAAACATCAATCTGACTGGACATGTGATATTATCTAAAATAATTGAATCAACTATATGTATGACATGTCTACAATGAACAAAAGACAATTACTATTTGTGTTTTTTTTTCAGCAACAGGATATCTCAGAAATCGTCAACCTGTGACAAGATATCTCAGAAATCATCAATCTGTGACAGGATATCTTAGAAATCATCAATATGTGACAAGATATCTCAGAAATCATCAATCTGTGACAGGATATCTTAGAAATCATCAATCTGTGACAGGATATCTTAGAAATTATCAATCTGTGACAAGATATCTCAGAAATCATCAATCTGTGACAGGATATCTTAGAAATCATCAATCTGTGACAAGGTATCTCAGAAATCATCAATCTGTGACAGGATATCTTAGAAATCATCAATCTGTGACAAGATATCTCAGAAATCATCAATCTGTGACAGGATATCTTAGAAATCATCAATCTGTGACAAGATATCTTAGAAATCATCAATCTGTGACAGGATATCTTAGAAATCATCAATCTGTGACAAGATATCTCAGAAATCATCAATCTGTGACAGGATATCTTAGAAATTATCAATCTGTGACAAGATATCTCAGAAATCATCAATCTGTAACAGGATATTTCAGAAATCATCAATCTGTGACAAGATATCTCTGAAATCATCAATCTGTGACAGGATATCTTAGAAATTATCAATCTGTGACAAGATATCTCAGAAATCATCAGTCTGTGACAGGATATCTTAGAAATCATCAATTTGTGACAAGATATCACAGAAATCATCAATCTGTGACAGGATATCTCAGAAATCATCAATCTGTGATCGGATATTTCAGAAATCATCCATCTGTGACAGGATATCTCAGAAATCATCAATCTGTGACAGGATATCTCAGAAATAATCAACTCAGAAATCATCACTCTGTGACAGGTATATCTCAGAAATGATCAATCTGTGTTATGATATCTCAGAAACAATCAATCTGTGACAGTTGTGCCAACTTACCATAAACGTGCCATAGTTCATATTTGTAGGACTTCCTCTAATCTCAACGTTCCCGTCTTTGTTGCTCAGATTGGCTGTGATAGGCCAGAAATGGTGAACATTCAATTCGATTGATCAATGTGTGTATGAGCAGTAACCATGTTCTGTATACACCACACAGTGATTTTATTACTTTTGTACAAAAGTGGAGGGCACACACAAGAAAACTCAGCATCGATCAGCGCCAGCTCACACATTAACGCTGTACACAAAACAAATATTGCACTATACTTTTTTGTAAGGAACAACTACAACCAGAAGTGTCGGTAAATATACCAACACAAGATGCTATAAAGAAATGGGGATAACTTGATAATTCTGTTTGATAAACGTTCACTCGATTGCAGGTCCTATGAGTCAAGGTCTTCTTCATGTTATTAAGTGCCTATAGTAATCCCTTTGACCGGGATTGTGAGTAAAGAAAACAAGAAGCATGTTATTTCCATTTCTGAATCAGACACTAGAAATACGCATGCCTCTGCCAAAACTCACCGCGTTTAGCACAGAAGATCTTTACATCCAGTTTTCGCCGTTGGCCTGGCAAAGCTCTGCTACAAACTCAACCTTTTTCCCCGATCAAGCAGCTTCTAATACGAGCGAAGTGGCGGAAGTTTTCAAAGCTGCTGTTGACGCACTAAACACTTACGCCGCTCCGGTCATCTGTGTTTTGGGCATTGCAGGGGACGTTACTTCCTTTCTGGTTTTTGTCTGCACATCGTTTCGCTACCAGCCATGCAGTCAGTATCTTGCAGCCTTGACATTGGTAGACACGCTGTTTCTGCTGTCACGGTTGATCAGCTCGTTGATGACGTACTTTCCAGTTCTGGCGTTAGCACCAGGTTACTGTAGCGTCATAGTTTACATGTCCTACGTCTGCAGCTTTCTCTCCGTCTGGTTTGTGGTGTTCATGATGATTGAGCGGTATATAGTAGTGTGTCATCCGTTCAGAGCATCCATTATGTGCAACAAGAGAAAGTCTGCGGCCATGGTAACAGCAATGACTGTCCTGTCACTCATCCTCTATTCCCACAGCTTTTACACGACTTCAGAATCGGCTCTTGGAAGTCCGTGCGTCATTTCCATCGACTACTACGACTTAGTTAGCATCTTCACCTACATTGATGCTATGCTTGTGTTTGTTATACCATTTCTGGCTCTAGTTTGGTTAAACCTACAGATCATATTCACTGTTCGTAAATTTCGTCTTCAGCATAACCGTCTAAACCACAGCATTCGGAGACTTCAGAGATACAACAAGACGTTAAGTCTCGCGCAAGTCAGGTCGACAAAAATGTTGATCTGGGTTTCCAGCATCTTCATCGTCCTTCACCTGCCCAGTTATGCCGTCCGCTTGTATGGCCTCATTCTTCAACAAGTGCAGGGAAACATGGGCGAAAATAGCCATTTTCGGTTCAATGTTGCTCAGCAGATATGTCAATTCCTGTACCACGTCAACTTTGCCATAGACTTTATCGTTTACGTTATGACCAGTAACAACTTTCGGCGTAACGTCAATCGCTGCCTGAGAAACATCCAGCTCTGTCAATTACAGTGTCAGTGTAAGTATGGATAGTGAATGATAAAAAAAACTGGAATATATAACACAAAGAAATCATTAAATAACACCAACAAGGAAAGCAAAAATAATTATTGGATGCCATTTTGTCAATAATCATCGAACATAAGCTTCGAACAAATGATAAAAGCCTGTCTTCTGTTTCGTCTACAGATATCATTGATGTTTACAATCGACTATGGCGTTCACATGCATGTCCTATAGCGAGATTAATTATTTCTGAAGAAATCAACGATTGGAACGTTGCATTGTTTTTTGTTCATGTTCAGTTTATTTCATTTTTTTTTCAATGGAAATTTCCTCTAGCCCAAAATTTGTTAAATTTGAAAACGAAACTAAACTAATTTCAGCTCTGATTTCGCAGCACGATATTTCCGTCCCAACTTCTAGAAAAATTGACACTACTCCAGGAAGTCAAGAGTTTATTAAAATCAAATATTTTTCCTTCTGAAATATTTCTTACAAAATGACGGTCAGAATTATCTCTCTACTCAAAAAAAAAAAAAAAGAAAACACGAAATGTATATGTATTACGTATTTGTTTTAGACGTGTGCTTGGTTGGTAAAGCTATGGCGTGTTAAATGTATTTATTCACTAAATCTGTTCTGTATGATATGATTTGTTGTGTGTAACAGATACACGGTTTTGAAAGAGCAGACAAAGAATGTAAAAAAATTTCTAGTGTCAAGATTGCAGCCATTTATTTATTGATGTACTATTTTGTGGACAGTCATTCACAGTGTGCATGCCGATGGAAATTTAAGATTGCAACTAGAACGATAAACCTCCATGAAAAATGGAAACGAGAACACCCAAAGTATGACGAGAGTGACAGATTCCACCAACTATCAAGGAGGGATCAAGTCATCATACTTCGCCTACGCACTGGCCACAATAGAATGAGAAATCACATGTTCACCAAATTTAAAATAGGTACAACCAGCCTATGGCACAGTACACTGGACAATATGACTACAAAACATGTTCTACAGGATTGCCCCCCGTACACAGTCTTGAGAAGAGCAATGTGGTCCACGCCCACCTCCATGGAAGAAAAACTATATGGGGCAATCGATTCGCTTAATCAGACAGCTGACTTCATGAGAGAGTCTGGAATCCTACTCTGATTGAGTCTTGATCGCAGAGAGAGAGAGAGAGAGAGAGAGAGAGAGAGAGAGAGAGAGAGAGAACGACAAACCGGAACATGTTTCTGACGCTAACTAGTCAGCAGTGCCAAGAAATATTTCTGGCAATTGATTCTTGTTTCACCAATGGCCTTATTTGTTCTTGTTTTACAGTCAAATAAATGCCTGTCATGATTCAATGGATCACATTTTGTTAATTGTTTTCTTTACCTTTTTTTCAGATTCACGTTAAATTAAAAAAAAAAACATTATTTGAACAACACAATAAAGAAGATAAAGGAGAAATGGTGGAGGGAATAAGAGGGAGAGCGAGGTTAAGGAGTTGAGGAAAGAAGATCATGTATAAATAATAAGAGAGGCAGATAGAGGGAGGAAATTATAACAAAGATATACGCCTAGCCTAATTGGCAAAATTATTGTACTATAGCTTGTTTCATAACTCGTGCCCAACTTTTAAAATCGATAGCTTTTTAACCGCTTGTTGTAAGTTGTTCAAAATGTGCATGTAAAGTTATAATGATTAGAACCCAACAGGGAATTAATTTCATTTAAAAAAAAACATTTGGTTATTATTGTTGCTTATTTGATTTATATAAATTTCATAACTTAATGTTTACAGTATTTTAAGTTAAAAATAGCGAGTAAAAATCCATACACGGTAAAATTGACGTGTTTGCACGCTTTTACCGTGGTTTTTTGACACAATTAGACACTTGTAAAAAACACGAGAAATTGTGTGTTCCATTTCCGTTCATTCATAGGTGACGACGTGGAACGATAACATTTATCATGAGTCTTAAATGAAATTCTGCAGTTTACAAAACATCGCAATAAAAATGTATGACTATTTTGCAAAGAGGCTAAACGAGGAAGATTATTTCATTCTTTAGAAAACCCTGAGAATAGGACAAGACACATTTTGGATTTATCTAAACGGTCATTTAATCGCTGGATTCAAGCACGTGACCGTCAATGTCCAAAATATACAAAATCACAAGGAAGAGCAAAAATGTTGGATAATTTCGACAGTGGACTTATTAGAAGTGAAATTAGCAAAATGTTGGGTATGAACGAAACTGTTACAATAAGAAAATTAAACAGTATTGAAATATCAAAGTCTACATTATGGAGGAATGTGAGAGCTGCAGGCTTTACATTCAGAAAGTATTCCAATGGACGAAACATCATCTGTGAGAAGCCACATATAGTAGTCATGAGAAGCAAGTACTTACGTGAAGTAAAAGAGGTGCGCAAACAAGGTTATGATATTGTGTACTTGGATGAAACATGGATCAATGCTCACCACACTAACCAAAGGGAATGGCAGTCATCAGATGGAAAGATTAAGAGATTAATATCTAGCAGCAAAGGACAGCGCTTGATAATTGCTCATGCAGGTAGTCGACAACATGGACTAATACAGAATGCAGAGCTAATTTTTCTTTCAAAATCCATAGACAATCGGGATTATCACTCTGAGATGAATGGTCACATATTTAGACATTGGATTGAAAATTCTGTTCTCCCATCACTAGATCGACCATCTTGCCTAATAATGGACAATGCAGCGTACCACAACATTGTTGCACTTGAAGATAAAGTCCCGACGTCATCCAGTACAAAAGATGCTATTAAGATATGGCTCACAAAGGAGCACATACAATTTAATAACATGTACTTAAAACCTGAATTACTATCTCTAGTAAAGCAAAAGCAAAGGACAACGATTTTTCAAATAGATAAGATTATCCAAGAGCACGGACATATAAGTTTGAGGCTGCCACCTTCTTCTACCTTTTAGCTCCCAGTGGAGCATAGGTCTTCAACAAACACTTTCCAAGTCGTTCTGTTTTTTGCCATTCTTTTAAGATCATTCCATGTCTTCCCCATCATCTTCATCTCTGCTTCGATCTGTCTTCTCCAAGAATTCCTTGGTCTTACTCTTTGTCTTTTCCCCTGGGGGTTCCATAAAAGGGCCTGTTGTGTAATACTCTCAGTTGGCTTCCGTAGTGTGTGTCTTATCCATCGCCATCGTCTTCGCTGTATCTCTTTATCCACTGGTATTTGACCGGTACATTTCCATAATTCCACGTTAGTGACTTTGTCCTGCCATTTCCATCCCTTTATTCTGCGCAAGCATCCATTAATGAAAGTCTGTACCTTCGTGATTGTCAATTTTGTTATTCTCCATGTTTCACAGCCATATAATAGGACCGACTTAACATTTGAGTTGAACATTTTTATTTTTGTATTTAGCCTAATTTCTTTGGATTTCCATATGTTTCCCAGTGCAATGAAAGCTCCTCTTGCTTTTGATATCCTTATTTTGGTATCATTTTCTGTTCCTCCCTCTTTATCTATATTACTGCCCAGATATATATATATATATATATATATATATATATATATATATAAGATTGTACGTCTAGTAGAGGTATTTCTCCTAGTTTTATTTGGTTATTGCTAACTGCATAAATTCTCATAATGTTGGTCTTATCTCTATTAATCTTTAGTCCTAGCTGTTGTGATCTCTCATCTAATATACTCATTTTATCCTGCATCTGTTGATGGCTGTGTGATAGGAGAACTATGTCATCAGCAAAGTCTAAATCATCGAGTTGTTTGGTCAGTGACCACTGGATCCCATTTCTGTTGTTTTGAGTTATTTTCATAATCCAATCTATGGCCAGTAGAAAGAGAAATGGAGACAGGAGGCATACTTGCCTTACTCCTGTTCTTATTTCAAATGCTTCTGTAAGTTGTCCTTCATGCACCACACTACATTTTGTTCCTTCATACATTGTTTTTATCAGGTTAATAAACTTTATGGGGATTCCGTAATGACTCAGCAACTTCCAAAGCATTCTTCTGTCTAAACTATCAAATGCCTTTTCGTAATCTATGAATCCAATATAAAGTGGGGATTTTAGTTCTAAACTTTGTTCAACTATTATACGTAGGGTAGTTATTTGATCAGCACATGATCTGTTCTTCCTAAAACCTGCTTGTTCATCTCTCAAGTGTTTCTCTATAGCCTCTTTTAGTCTCTCCAGAATGATTCTGCCTAATATTTTTCCTGGCACTGATAGTAGCATAATTCCCCTATAATTTGTGAACTCCTGTAAACTTCCTTTCTTTGGTAGTTTGATCATATAACCTTCTCTCCAGTCTTTAGGTATTTCTCCCCTCTCCCAAATTTTATCCAATAGATCATGTAACATCGTGGTAGAGGTGTTAATATCTGCTTTGATGGCTTCCGAAGGAATTTCATCTGGTCCTGTGGCTTTACCATCTTTTAATAGTTTGATGGCTTTCATTATTTCTTCTTTGCTTTGTTTCCGCAGTTAACGTGTAACTCTTCTTCTGCTGGTAGTATATCTGGAGGATTATTTGAGCCGGGTCTGTTCAAAAGTTCTTCAAAGTGCTCTTTCCATCTATCCATTTGTTCCCTTATATTACTAAGCAGATTTCCTTTCTTATCTTTGATAAAGGCGTTGATCTGTTTGTATTGTCCACCTAATTTCTTTGTGCTTTTGTACAGTTCTTTCATATTCCCTTTATTTGCTGCTTCTTCTGCCTCTTTAGCTAGTTCATCTATATATTTCCTCTTATCCCTTTTAATGCATCTTCTCACTTCTTTGTTCACCTCTGTGTAAGCTTCCTGTGTCTTGGCTTTATTACTTCTTGTTTTGCTTTTATTTATGTCTGCTTTCTTGTTCTTTCTTTCTTTAATTTTATCCAGGGTCTCTGCTGTCATCCATGCCTTATTCTGGCGTTCTCTTTTCCCCAGTGTTTCTTCGCATGTCTCTTTCCATATATTTTTTACCTGTTTCCAATGATCTTCTATATTTATTGTATTTTCTAGTTGTTGGAGGACTTGGTATTTGTTTGATATTGTGACTGCGAATTTATCTTTAATTCCTTGTTCTTTAAGAAACCCTACATTGAAATACTTTCTACCCTTATTCGTTGTAGTATACCTTTTTAATTTAATTTTAAGTTTGGCTAACAGAAGATGATGATCAGAAGCTATATCTGCCCCTCTATATACTTTTACATCCTGTAAGGATGAATTAAACTTATTATTAATACATATGTGATCAATTTGATTTTCCGTTCTATGATCTGGTGACACCCATGTAGCTTTGTGTATTCTTTTATGTTGGAATATTGTTCCTCCTAGGCTCATTTGATTAAGGGCGCAGAAATTCACAAATATCTCTCCATTCTCGTTTATATCTCCAAGTCCATGTTTTCCCATAATCTCTTCGAAGCCTCTGTTGTCTGATCCTACCTTAGCATTTAGGTCTCCCATCAAGATTATCATCCTGCCACCTTACCATGCTCATTCAGATCAAATAGAACTAATCTGGGCAAAATTAAAAGGACAAGTGGGAGATGAAAATACAACATTCAAAATATGCGATGTAAAGACTCTTGCTAATCTCGCTTTATTAAATATAGACAAAGATTATTGGGCTAAATGTGAAGACCACGTCTTAAAACAGGATGTGGAATATTGGAAAAATGATGGTTTGTGGAATGTTCAACCCCAAACAGTTATTAATCTTTTAGACTCGTCTGATTCAGAATGAAAGTATATAGCCCCCACAATGCTTGCCCCTATATTACCTTAAATTAGTTCAACAAACGGTCCTTATCAGGACCACACAACTATGAAAATTGGACATACAGGTATACCTTGATATTATCGTCCGTCCTCGAACTGAGAAGACAATAATTCTCCTGGTGTTTTGTCTTATTAGGTTATTTCCCCATTACGGCCACGCCTTTACCTAGTGAAAATTAATCATAGACCAGCAACTACGGTAATTTCTATTATTTAGGGGTTCACAATTTACAATTTTGACAAACATCAAAGAAATTCGCAGCTTTAAGAAAACTGCAATTGCAAGATATTTGTAACATATATATTTAAAGGGTCTTTTGCATTCTAATAATATTTGGAAAATTTCAACAGTTTTTTACAAACGGTTACTGAGTAATAGCGTTTTGAAGTTGGGCACGTGATTTGAAACGAGCTATAGCTACCGCTGTTCGGACAACCTGTGTTCAATTTCCGCTGCAAGTAGTGTGAATTGTACTCGTGGTTGGAAAAAAAAAGATACTTCCGTGGTCGACCCAGCCGCTGGCAGTAATCGGTACCAGGGTTCATAATCTCGGAAGGTGAGGAATGGCGCCTTGCTCGTGAGTTTACGATGCTTGAGGCGACACTAGACAAGAGTCTCTGAACACTTCTGGATAGGCGGCCGAGCACATACGGGTAAAAAACCCGCGTCCTAAAAGGCCGATTCAAGTCTCGTGCATTTACCGTTTTGCAAAAAAAAAAAAAAAAAAAAAAAGGAGGGTGAGAAAAGATAGCGATAGGGAAAAGAAAAATGCACACAAAAAATATAGAATGAGAATTAAAGAATGAACAAAAAGTAAATCGAAGAGAGAAGGGGAAGGGAAGAGGGAGATGAGAATGAGATATAAAGAAAGAGAGAGAAAATGGAATAGAGAAATAATAAAGTAACTGATAGTAAAGAAAGAAGATTAAGGGATTGTAAGGAAAATGATATAGACTGATAATGAGAAAAAGTAAGAATAAAAAAGTTCAGAATATGTAGACAGTTTTAGAGATAGAAATATATAGAACGAGAAAGAGACCGGAGGAAAAAAAAAGGGGGGGAGTTGGACCGCAGATTAGAAGAAAGGGTGAAGTGAGAGCAGGAATACGAAGAAATATATAAAATTAGAGCCGAGCAAAAAGAAACAGGCTAAAGAGTCAAATAAAATAAAAATAAACTTATACTGGATAATCATAGATCAAATGAAAGAGTAGAAATAGAAGTGAATGCATGAAAGATATAGAGTACATTGAAAATCATACAGAAAAAGATGCGGTATAACAAAGGTGAACAATATTAATCATAGAGATGAAAGTCTTTTAGATGACAGACGGGTCACTAAAGTATTGCAGCAAGCGGAGAAATATAGAAGGCTCCTTAGCCACCCCTTGCACCAAAGAATAACTGGTTCCGGAATTGTACGACTAAAGAGGAGCAACTTCGCTGCAATTGCCAATGAACAAACTACTGGAGACCCAGTACTTTTCCAAACAATATCGAAACCCTTGGGCCCATCTGATATGTCTCCTCATAGAAAACATAAAATACCAGAACTTAAGGAAAATATAACAGGAATCATGAAAAAATTCACCCAATCAGACACAGAAAGAAAACACGTAGCAGAAAAACACATACACGATACCTACCCACAGGACTCTTGGTCCCACATATACACAGATGGCTCTGCTACAAATGCCACAAAAAAATGGAGGGGGAGATGTGTTCTAGACGCTGAATAATCAGGACGAGATCACCAAGTCAATAGCTGCTGGAAAATTCTCAAACAACTTTAAAACAGAAACTGAGGCCATCAGAGATGCTACAACACTGGTTACTCAACACAAAAATAACATGCACAATAAATTGGTGATTCTGAATGAAGCGCTGTCAGTATTATCAGCTCTAAAAAGCCCCAAGAACAATGAACTAGATGACTTGAGAACAACCCTGGACCAACTATGCAATAACTTCCAGAGAGTAGTCATTCAGTGGATACCATCACACTGTAATATACACGGGAACGAACGCGCAGACAAATTAGCTAAAGAGTGAGGGAGATTACCACAAGAGAACCATCCGCTCAGTTATGTTGAAGCCAAATCCATCCTCAAAGGTCAGTTCCATGAAAAATGGAAACGAGAACACCCAAAGCATAACGAGAGTGACGGATACCATCAACTATCAAGGAGGGATCAAGTCATCAAACTTCGCCTACGCACTGGCCACAATAGAATGAGAAATCACATGTTCACCAAATTCAAAATAGGTACAACCAGCCTATGCCACTGTACACTGGACAATATAACTACAAAACATGTTCTACAGGATTGCCCCCAGTACATAGACCTGAGAAGAGCAATGTGGTCCACGTTCAACTCCCTGGAAGAAATACTATATGGGGCAATCGATTCGCTTAAACAGACAGCTAACTTCATGAGAGAGTCTGGAATCCTACTCTGATTGAGTCTTGATCGCAGAGAGAGAGAGAGAGAGAGAGAGAGAGAGAGAGAGAGAGAGAGAAAGAAAGATTTAAAAACCTGCAATATTTAAAGTTGGGAATCATCATCAAGTACCGGGCCTAGTGGCGTAGGTGATCATGTCTCTCCACAACTTTCGATCTCGGCAGCTATTTATCATTTCTGTTGTTGACCTTCTGCCAAGCCATTCTCTTAAGCTGACAGTTATTTTTCTCTTTGCTTCCCACTATCTCTTCGTCCCTCAATTTCTTCCAGTTGTTACAATATATTCAAGTTGTTCTCTTCTCATTACATGACCAAAAAATGATAATTGTCTCTTCCTAACATTGGAAATTAGCTCTCTTTTTGCTTTGACCTTTCTTAGAACCTCTTCATTACTCTTCTTAGCTGTCTATAGTATTCTCAACCCCACTGCCTTGTGGGTGAGACTTTTTTAGTCAAAGGCTAGCGGAGTCAACCGTAAACAAACCGACGGAAGGCAACAGAAAACCACCGTCGTAATTTCTTTGTATAATCATGAATCGCCACAACATTAGATATAACGACAACAACGTTAAGGGGGGTTCCAAGTTAGGAATATATGGAGAATTTAGAAAATAAATTACGTCTCAGAATAAGAGGGATAACAATGAAAGATTCTGAAAATAAATGAAGGAATACAAATAAAGTAACTAAGATTCAGAAAATTTGCTACCAGGATAGAATGATAATTGAAACTGTTGTAGCAGCAGCAGCAGATATAGTATTAGTAGTAATAGTTGTTATTATTGTTGTTGATGTTGTAATAGCTACAGCAGCAGTTGTAGTAGCAGCATACAGTTGTAATAGAGGCAGTATTAATTACAGGAGTAATAACAACAGCAGTAGTAATAGTAATAAAACAGAAAGTGCAGCATCAGATAATATAATTTAGAAGTAAACTACTTTTAAAACATCTAGGATGTTTCGGCTTTGAGAACAGGACACGATTAAACAAAGAAGCAACGTTTCGACAAAAAGGTCTTCAAACAGGATAAAAGCAAACAAAACAGAATCCAAATCTTTAAATTTCAAAGGAAATATAAAGAGTGACCAGAGTCATCTAGCACCTCATTGTAAGTACACACAAAAAGAGACGTTACATGGCCAAAAAAAAAAATGCCGCAGACTTAATTTTTTTGTTTATGTGTAGACCTAAGTAAAGTATTAATTTCCACTACGGAAATAAAATGAACAACGTCACACAATCAAGCATTGTGACGGTTTAAATAATCGCTTAAAATAATAATAATATTAATAGTCTAGGGAGTGTGATTTGTTTAGGATAGTGAACTGTAGCAAAGTTCAAAAGCGAAGTAGCAAAACACGGAGTAGGATTCATTGTAGACCCAGAAACGTCCAAAAACATTATAGAAATACATCATCATTCAGAAAGGATAATTACCCTAAGAGTAATAGAAAACAACGTCAAAATAACATACATCCAAATATATGCACCTTGCAACAATAACAACGATGAAAGCGAAGAATTCTACAAAACACTGAATGAAATCATAAACAAAATAAATAAGAACGAAGATCTACTGGTGATGGGGGACTTTAACGGGAGACCAGGAAAATGCAATTATGAGAACTCCAAATATCTGGGCCCATTTGGAGATAACACAAATAGAAAGAGCGAAATTGGCAACCGACTGCTTGAATTATGCAATCAACATGAATTATGCATAGCTAATACTTTCTTTAAACATAAAGACTCACAAATATACACATGATATAAATGGAACGATAACAACTGTAAAAGTCAAATAGATTTCATCCTAGCGAGAACACAAAGGAAGAGGAAAATCAGAGACAGCAGAGCGGTACCGAACATCACAAATGACACAGACCATAAAATGGTGCTAATAACCATCAGAAAAGCAAAACAAGATAACAAGAACCAAATGAAAACAAGAAAACAATCAGAAAGGACAGTAAAATTAAACTAACTTAAAATAGAAGACAAGAAGAAAGAAATAGAAAAACTACTACAGTAGATAACGAGTGGCTGACATTCAAACAATCATTGACGAAAATAGCAACCGCGATATGCGGAACGAAGCAAAGGAAGAGGGAGGAAAAGATGAGCACTCCATGGTGGAATGATATAGTCAGGAACGCCATAAAAAGAAAGAAAAAAACTATACAAAATCCGGCTAGAAACTAAAAAGCAAAGCGATTATGATATATACACAATAGAAAGAAGAGAAGTGAAGAAATTAATCAAAGAAGAAAAACATAAAGCATGGGTAAAATTTGGAGAAATGATTAGTAACAATCACAAATCAGCATCCAGAGACTTCTACAGAACAATTAAAGTCATAAGACAAAAAAACGACAATTATGACCCAAATGAAATCGTCAATGATAAACGAGGCCAAGCAATAACAAACAAAGCGCAAATCTTAACGAGATGGAAAGAATATTTCGAAGATCTTTTGAATGTAGAAACGACAAGTCCAAAAACAACGTTGGCGATAAAGAACCAAATATACTAATTGAAGAAATAGAAGAAGCATTGCGACTCGCACCAAGAAACAAAGCCCCCGGAATCGATAACATCCCAGTAGAAATGCTAGCAGCAGCGGGAGAGGCAGGATGTAAATGGCTACACAGACTATTCAACGCTGCATGGATACAACAGCAAGTCCCAGACGATTAGAAACAGTCCATTATATTACCAATATGGAAAAAGAAGGGCAGCAGAAGAGACTGCAACAAAAATAGAGGAATATCGCTATTAAGCCACACAGGGAAGTTATATGCCAATATAGTTGAAAAAAGATTGAGACCAATTATAGACCCACAAATAAGCAAGGCAGAAAGAACAAAACACAACACAACGAGCCTTCAACAAAAATTGTGAGAACACCAGACCCAAAGGTCGACCACGAAAAAGATGAATCGATGGAATATTAGAAGCACTAGGAAACATAATAGCAGCAGAGGCGAACAGAAGAGCAAAAGACCGCAAATTATATCTCCCCTCGACGCTGAAAGGCAGATGAGGAAGGAAAGAAGAAGAAGAAGAAGAAGAAGAAGAGGAAGAACTAAGCGATGCTGAGATGGGCTTCAGGAGGAACAAAGGTTGCACAGATGTCCTATTTATGATAAAACAACTAGCGGAGAGAATAATAGAGCATAATAAAACACTATATACAGCTTTTATTGACCAAGAACAGGCGTTCGGTAGGGTGGACAGGGAACAACTGTGGTCCGTATTGCCCTTGTACGGAGTGAGTCGCCACCTAGTAGAGATATGCAAGAGCTTCTATAAAAGTAGTCACACCACAGTAAGATCTTCAGCAGGCTACTCTGAACATTTCACCACTAACTCCGGAGTAATACAAGGCTGCGTGCCTTCCCCTTTACTTTTCATCACATATATGGACAATATATACAAATTAGCATGCCCATTCAAAGGAACTATACCAACAATGATGATAACAAGCGATAACACAAAAGAGAACAAAAGATACGTACCAGAAAACAGCAGAAGAGAGGAAGAAATAAATGAAATACTATTTGCAGACGACCAAGTTATGATACATGAAACAACTGAGGACCTGCAAGAACATAACAACAGGTTAAACAACACTTGTAAACAATACAACATGAAGATCAACATAAACAAAACCGAAGTAATGAAAGAACCGAGTAGCGAGAAAGAAAGAAAAACTAAACATAATAATAAATAATACAACTTTGAAGCAAGTAGGCAATTTTAAATATCTGGGTAGCACGTTAACACAAGACAATAACCAAGAGACAGAGATAGATATAAGGTGTAACAAAGCATGCCAAGTTATAGGCCAAGTATCAACACTATTGAAAAACAAAGCAATAACTACGGAAGCAAAAAGGGCAATAATCAATCTCTCTCTCTCTCTCTCTCACTCTCTCTCTCTCTCTCTCTCTCTCTCTCTCTCTCTCTCTCTCTCTCAGCGATCAGGACCCAATCAGAGTAGGATTCCAGCTCCTCACATGAACTCAGCTGTCAGGTTAGGTGTGTTACAAACAGAACATCACAATTAGAGTCTGCCAGATCCACTCTGATTGAACACCCGTTAAAAACGTTGCACTGTGTTCTGCGCCAGTGGCCCAGTGCATCCGATTTCAGCCAGCATTTTATTCAGGTTTGCTTTCCCTAGCCTTTGATTGTCCCCAATCTTCCTGCAAGGCAACAGGTGATCTTTTCTGTAGGGGGATTCTGCCCTTAGATGGTCGGCCCTCCCAGGTTTACGAGCACCATCTGCCCGAGTCACTAGAGGTGACTAACACAGACATGCACACACAAAGATATGAGATGTGACAAACACATACATGCACATAGCGATACGAGGCATGACTAACACTGGCATACATCAAGATATATAACACATGACTAACATAAACATGCACATAAAGATATGAGATATGACTGACATAGACATGCACCCACAAAGAAATTACACATGTCTAACATAGATATGCACACAACGATAAGAGATATGACTAACATAGATATGCACACACAAAGATATGAGATGGGACTAACATAGCCATGCACACACAAGGATATGAGATGTGACAAACACAGACATGCACACAAAGATATGAGACATGATTAACACGGACACTCCAAGATATGAGATATGACTAACATGACACACACCAAGATATGAGACATGGCCAGCACACACACACACACACACAAGCCAAGATATGAGCCTTGGCTAGCAATGAAACACACCAAGAAATGAACCATGTCCAGCACAGAAAGAAAATATCCAGTACACATTAAGGTATCCATATGTTTGGGTTTGTTGTAGTCGGCAGACTCAATCAATCAATGTTTCTACCAACTCTGTGCTATCAGTGACAGAATTTGACGCTGGACTCTAGAATAATAAGAGAGGTAAAGGCATCAAGATGCGTAGAGATGCAAAGCTGTTGTAAAGCTGATGATAATAGCAATACTAAAAAAAAGAAGAAAAAAATGGTATGGTGACAGCTTTACGTGGTAATGGACGAAACAAAAGTCGACGTGGGTGAAAGTGGTTCACGTTTGAGTGACAGATTTTGTGAGCATCTTCGTGATGTTGAGCAAAATACTGGCAGCCCAGTGTCTTCCAATTTCAACTCCCCGTTGCCATAGTAGTAAACCCGACATGCAAGTTACAGGCATTGTCTCATGTCACTCTAGCAATCGCAGCCAGTTCGCCCTTGAGAATCGCCTTATTGCCCAGTTGGGTTCGCTGTCCCCCCAGAGTATGAACATATCACTCTCATTCACATAGGACACCCACTACATATTTCATACCCCCATGCGCATCTGAACCTATACATGTGGATATATTTATCTGCACATGTATCGGCACATTTGGGCTCCTTTGGGTTTTTCTTTTGTGGGCCTTGTGGCAATATATATGCTGATTTATGCTTGTACGCATCCATTGTTACATACACATGTTTATTTTTACACATCGGTTCGGGGTGCACACACAGAGTTAGATTTGCATAGTTTATACATATCCTGTACCCACCTCCCCATATTTTTAGAACCCTTCCTTTCCGTCTTCTCACTTGACAGCCTGGTCAGCGAGATTTATAGTTGGTTATCAATTTAGTTCATTTGAAGACTGACCACACTCAGGAACACAGGGAAGTGACCCTTTTTTTTATTTCCCTCTCTTGAGTATCTAGCATATTATCGCTATGTAGTTAGATGTGTTAATATATTCTTATATATATATATATATATATATATATATATATATATATATATATATATATATTTGTGTTTGTTGTTCGTCCAGATGAAGGCCTACATGGCCGATACGCCGACTTTTGACTTTTGTTTCGTCCATTACCACGTAAAGCTGTCACCATACCATTTTTTTTTCTTTTTTTTTTAGTATTTCTAGAACAATAAGAAAGATAACGACCACCGAAATGAAATGTGTCAGAAGAATGACAGGAAACAGCTTTAGGGACAGAGTAAGAAACACTGACATGAGGAAGAAACTCGAAATTGAACCATCCATCGAATACATAAAGAAACAACAGATAAATTGGTTCGGCCACATAACAAGACAAAAAGAACTAACAATGACTCAAAGAGTCATAAACAAACGCTACGAAAACGCCAGATTAAGAGGAAGACCGAGAAAGAGATGGATAAAGGGAATACTAGAGTCACTAGGAGGGATAACACCAGAAGAGGCCAACAGAAGAGCAAAGAATCACAGATTGTATCTCCCCTCGACGCCAACGACAATGGAGGAAAGATAGAAGAAGAAGAAGAAGTGAACTGTACATATTGGAGGGCATAGTGTACTGTAGTGGCAACAATAAAAATTAAGAAGGAATGGTCAATTTGAGGGAAAGAAGAGTAGAAGTACCCATAAATCTTATTTTAGCGGATCAAGCACCAGGTTGAAAAAAATACAACAAATGGAAACATGCATGGGAGGACAAATATAAACCATGTGGCAGCACAGCACTGTTTCAGTGATTGTTTACCTTTAAATGTTCTCTCTTCTTCTCATTGTCTGCCGTGATTATCAAAGGAAATCCTATACACAGCTTATTACACAACCGTCTCTATGTATTCAATACCGGAGAGAATAAACGACATTACCACCAATAAACTATCCCTATACATGAGACAATTATTAAGCAATCGGTAGAATTTTCCGTTAAGATTTTGATTATTTCTCGTGATCTATTCATGTGGTTATTCTGTTTCTTGAGTTTATCGTTGAGTTTACTCACGTTACGAGAAAGATCTCCTTTTGCTTATGGGTGTTATATATTATATAGTGTTATATGTTTTATAGGTGCTATATGTTGTTATATGTTACTATTACTTCTATGTAATGGTTATCTCTATATTCCTTTTCGTGCACTTGCGTTAACACTTCTTCACACCTGTACTAGACAGCATGCCAGACATAACACGCTTCTTCTATATTGATAACATGTGTTATTTACTGTCACCAACTGTAATAACTATGAAACAATAACAACGATAAACATGATTCATATTAAACTGTGCACAATGAGCATCTTTCTCTTATCGTGTTCCACATTCTACTCTTCCAACATATAAAGGAAGTTTCATCTTAGACATACGAATACTATTTTATTACATAATCAACCATTCAGTATTACACTTAGTCTATCATATAATCTACCATCCAGTATTACACTAACACTTAGTCTATCATATAATTTACCATCCAGTATTACACTTTGTCTATCATATAATCAATCTACAGTATTAAACTTAGTCTATCATATAATCTACCATCCAGTATTACACTTAGTCTATCATGTAATCAATCTACAGTATTAAACTTAGTCTATCATATAATTTACCATCCAGTATTACACTTAGTCTATCATGTAATCAATCTACAGTATTACACTTAGTCTATCATGTAATCAATCTACAGTATTAAACTTAGTCTATCATATAATTTACCATCCATTATTACACTTTGTCTATCATGTAATCAATCTACAGTATTAAACTTAGTCTATCAAATAATCTACCATCCAGTATTACACTTAGTCTATCATATAATCTACCATCCAGTATTACACTTAGTCTTTCTACAATTACTTAGTTATCTACAATTCACTGTCACAACTAATCCATGTGAACTCTAATAGTCTCGCCTCTACTGATGTTGTTTCCTAGAGCTTCTAATGTTCCGTCGATATATCTTTTTTGTGGTCGGCCCTTGGATCTGGTGTTCTCGTAACGTTTATTGAGGGCTAGTTGTGTTGTGTTTTGATCACTGTTTTTTCAGGTGGCAAAATCATTTTATCTATTGTTTCTTTATATATTCTATGACGGGGGTTATTCTTAGTTTTTTTCCTCAGTTCTTCATTTCTCATCTTGTCTTTCAGGATTTTTCCTGTCATTCGTCTAACATATTTCATCTCAGCAGAGGTAATTTTCTTGTTGTTCTTGCATTTAGGGTCCAGGACTGGTATTGGTGACACAACGTTAGGATGAAGATTGTACTATAGAGTGCCCGTTTTGCCTCTAGAATTATTTCCTTGTTGGGCAATAGTTGTGATAGTTGTCAAATGATTTTGCAAGCTTTGTTGTATCTCGAGTCTATCTCTGCTGTTTGTGAATTGTCGTTTGTCATAATATTCTTAGATATTTCAATTCCTCTACTTGTTTTAGTTGCCTGCCTTCTATAGTTATGTTGATCTTCTGTTTCTCTTTTGTGACATTCATGACTTCTGTTTTGTTGATGTTGATTTTCATGTTATATTTTGTGCCTGTGCTGTTGAATCTATTTAAGTGTTTTTGTGGGTCTTCTATATTTCTACGTATTTGAGTCTGATCGTCCAAATATAGAAGCTCGTCGATTTCCTCTCTCTGATGGGTACTTGCATATACATACCATGTATGTAATAAACAGTAGGGGGATTGTACGCAACTCTGTCTTAAACCTGATCTAACTTCGATGTTGTTTGTGTAGCCTGCTGCTTTTCTGACTGTGCAGCTGCTGTTGATGTAGACACTTTTAATTAGGTTGGTTAGATGTTGGCTTACTCCGTATGTTGTTAGTATCTCCCACAGTTATTCTCTACTTACTCTGTCGAATGCTTTTTCCTGGCCAATGAAAGATATGCACACATTGTGAGTGTGTTCTGTCGACTTTTCTGCAAGCTGTTTTAAGGTGAATAGAGCGTCAGTACATCCTCTATTTTTTCGTAACCCCATTTGAGAATCTCTTAACTGTAATTCTATTATTGGTCTCGGCATTTTTTTCACAATTTTGACTTATAACTTTCCTACATGGCTGAGAAGCTTATATACCTCTATATTGATTCAAGTCTCTGTTGGTACCTTTCTTTTTTCCATATTGGTACAATGATTGCATCTTGCCAGTCTTCTATGGCTTTTTTGTGTGCCATGCTGCATTAAATATTCTGTGCAGCCATGTCACTCCTGGTTCTCTGCTACTGCTATTATTTCTATTGGTATGTTATCTATCTCCAGTGCTTTATTTCCTGGTGCATATTTGATTACTCATGATGTTGGGTTAAGTATTTGTGCATTCTTGCGTGGTTTTTGTTGTCTTATTAGTTGTTGGTGTCATGTTTAATAGGTCTTCAAAATATTCTTTCCATCTCTGTTGCATATGTTGGTTATTTGATATTTTCTGTCCGTCCTTGTCATTTATGAGCTCAATAGGATCGTTTTTTTCTTTTCTCGCTATTGTTGCGTTTACTGCTTTGTAAAAAAATCTCTTATATCTGTTTTGAAGTCCCTACTCATATTTTGTCCCGAATTCTGTCTATTTCTTTTGTTTAGCTTCTTTGATGATAATTTTCACCCTTTTTCGAACTAATGCATATTTTTCATATTTTTCTTTGTTCTCATTCTCTCTTCAATTTTTAAAAAGTTTCCTCTTTTCAATAATTCTTCTTTCTTCCTTCTTCTACTTCAACCTTTCAGCTCCCCGCGCAGCAAAGGTCTTCAACAAACACTTTCCAAGTCGTTCTGTTTCTTGCCATTCTTTTAAGATCATTCCCTGTCTTCCCCATCATCTTCATCTCTGCTTCTGTCTGTCTTCTACAAGAATTTATTGGTCTTCCTCTTTGTCTTTTCCCCTGGGGATTACAAAAAAAGGACCTATTGTGTAATACTCTCAGTTGGCTTCCGCAGTGTGTGTCCTATCTAGCGCCATTGTCTTCGCTGTATCTATTTATCCACTGGTATTTGACTGGTGAAAGTCTGTATCTTCATGATTGTCAATTTTGTTGTTCTCCATGTTTCACAGCCATATAATTGGACTAACTTAACATTGGGGTTGATAATTTTTATTTTTGTATTTAATCTAATTTCTTTGGACTTCCATATGTTTCCCAGTGCAATAAAAGCTCCTCATGCTTTTGATATCCTTATTTTGGTATAATTTTCTGTTCCTCCCTCTTTATCTATATTACTGCTCAGATTGTAAGATTGTACGTCTAGTAGAAGAATTTATCCTAATTTTATTTGGTTATTGCCAACTGCATTAATTCTCATAATGTTGGTCTTATCTCTATTTATCTTCAGTCCTAGCTGTTGTGATCTCTCATCAAGTATGTTCATTTTATCCTGCATCTGTTGATGGCTGTGTGATAGGAGAGCTATGTCATCAGCATAGTCTAAATCATTAAGTTGCTTGGTCAGTGACCCCAGGATTCCATTTCTGTTGTGAGTTATTCTCATAATCCAATCTATGGCCAGTAGAAAGAGAAATGGAGACAGAAGGCATCCCTGCCTTACTCCTGTTCTTATTCAAATGCTTATGTAAGCTACCCTTCATGCATCATACTACATTTCATTCCTTCATATATTGTTTTTAAGAAAGTTAATAAACTTTATGGGGATTACGTAATGACTCAGCAACTTCTGTCGGTCAATCTGTTCTTGTTAGTATAAAATCTATCTGGCTTCTGCTAGTTGTGTCATTCCTCTTGTACCAGGTGTATATTTGCGACTCTCTGTGTTTCAAGAAAGTGTTGTTGATAAAAAATCACTATGATTACATAATTCCGGAAATTACTTCATTTTCTTTTATTTCAGCTTTCTAATACATACTAACTAACACACTTTATATTAATGTTTCCAACACAATTATCATGCACTCATAGTTCCATAACTCAATTACACTCTGTAGACTCTAATATCTATTACATACAATACTTCTCTTTACGTGTCTAACACATTCGGCTCTCATAGCTGACATCAGTTTCCCCTTGATCCATGAATACCATCCTATCATCCCATCTAGTCTAGGTCTTAGCTAATGGGCCAGTTGTTCACATCTCTATCTTTCATGTTTTGACGCCTCGGTTCTCTGGTGGAGTCTTGCTCACTAGTGAGAGTATTTCTGTCGTGCTACTCTGAGTGACTCGGTGCATAAATTACTCGGTGAGTCCCGGAGCATAAATTACTCGGTGAGTCCCGGAGCATAAATTACTCGGTGAGTCCCGGAGCATAAATTACTCGGTGAGTCCCGGAGCATAAATTACTCGGTGAGTCCCGGAGCATAAATTACTCGGTGAGTCCCGGAGCATAAATTACTCGGTGAGTCCCGGAGCATAAATTACTCGGTGAGTCCCGGAGCATAAATTACTCGGTGAGTCCCGGAGCATAAATTACTCGGTGAGTCCCGGAGCATAAATTACTCGGTGAGTCCTGGTGCAGAAATTACTTTTCCTGTGTTTATTTGCTCATTTTACTCTTAACGACTTCAACTCGCCCACCTAGTGTTCTTGACCGTGACCACTCAAGTTGAATCTACTCTTTCACTATTAATCATTAATCCATTTATTCTCTCCCCCTGATTTCGTATTATCAATTTCTTCTTTGACCATGCATACACGCCTACAAACTCACTATTGGCAATGGAGATAATAAAGAGAGTTCTTCATTGTGGTATACAGCCCTGACATATGGAAGTGTATCCCTGACAATCGGACATCATACAAGAAAATCAAAACTAGACTACATAAATGTGGTTTTCACAGAAAAACGTTGAGAATACCATGAATATCTAAAATAGAGTAACGAGAACATTCTATAAGAGATTCATCATCAAGTACCGGGCCTAGTGGCGTAGGTGATCATGTCTCTCCACAACTTTCGATCTCGGCAGCTATTTATCATTTCTGTTGTTGACCTTCTGCCAAGCCATTCTCTTAAGCTGTCTGTTATTTTTTCTCTTTGCTTCCCTCTATCTCTTCGTCCATCAATTTTTCCAGTTGTTACGGTATATATTCAAGTTGTTCTCTTCTCATTACATGGCCAAAAAATGATCATTGTCTCTTCCTGACATTGGAAATTAGCTCTCTGTTTGCTTTGACGTCTCTCAGAACATCTTCATTACTCTTCTTAGCTGTCCATGGTACACTCATCATTCTTCTGTAAAACCACATTTCTACAGACTCCAGTGATTTTCTTGTCTGTTGTCCTATTGTCCATGATACGCATCCATATGTTAAGACTTGCTCTACGTAACATTTAAGAACTCTTTTTCTTGTTTCTATTGTCAAAAATGGATTGCATAGTATTTTCCTAATTTTTTTTGAAAGCTGCTTTTGTCTGAGCCACTCTGCATCTTACCTCTTTTGTACATCTTCCATCTGAGATTAACAAAGTTCCCAAATATTTAAATTCATTTACCTGTTTTAATATTGTTCCACTTGTATAAGAGATTAAGGGAACAATAAAACATTGAAAAGGCTAGAAAAAAAAAAAAACAATCATCACTTGTGGCCAGGTGATTGATTGAGGTGGGAGCAGCTGAAATATATCGCGTCAGCTGGTAAATTTAGAGAAGAGACCGTTTGAAATTAAGGGAACAACTAGCATACAGTTTAGAAGAATAGTTTGATTTTAATGCAACAACAAAATTAATCAACAGGTGTAAAAATAGAAAGCTGTGAAGAGAATGATCACCTATGAATGGCACTTTATAATGATTGTGATAATCATAGCGGGAAGTGGAATAGCGGGTCTAGAAATGAAATAGCTGACATGTGAAATTGCTGCTGACAATGATGCATTGATGTTCTCTCATGTGTCGATCATAATGAGATGTAAAAAATACTGCAACAAAAATGGATTTATTGCCAGATTAAGGCAGAATTGTTTTTAGCGCAAGTGCGAGATTGAAGACTGAAGCGGTAAATGCTGCTATGAAATAGCTGTCCGACGCTCCAGTGAATACGTTTAACAATGATATCAGAATTTAATTTGATCCTGAGGAAGGTTCACTATACTCTATTGAGACACATTTGCTAGAAGAAAACGCAGAGAACTAATATATTGGATTTATATCCTAGGCCATGTAGAGTTCGTGAGAAAGAAATAGCGGATACTACGGGCCTCAAAGAAATAGTTGTGAAGATACTAATGACGTAAAGAAGGACAGTGACACTGAAAGTATTAACTGTACATGTATTAAAAAAAGGGTTCTTATCAATGAGTCAAATGAGGGATGGAACTGAAGGTCATGGGTCTATCAGAGAATAGAAGTGTTGGCGATGAGTCTATCAAAGAATAGAATTGTAGGTGATGTGTCTATCACATAATATAATTGTAGGTGATGAGTCTATCGGAGAATAGAAGAAATGGTGATGAGTCTATCAGAGAATAGAATTGTAGGTGATGAGTCTATCAGAGAATAGAATTGTAGGTGATGAGTTTATTAGAGAATAGAAGTGTAGGTTATGAGTCTATCTGAGAATAGAAATGTAGTTGATGGGTCTATTAGAGAATAGAAATGAAGGCGATGAGTCTGTCAGAGAATAGAATTGTTGGTGATGAATCTATCAGAGAATAGAAATGTAGGTGAAGAGATTATCAGAAGATGGGATTGTTGTTGAAGAGTCTATTAGAGAATGGGATTGTTGTTGAATAGTCTATCAGAGAATAGGATTGTTGCTGAAGATTCTACCAGATGATAGGATTGATCATGAAGAGTCTATCAGAGGATGGAACTTTTTGCAATGAGTCTATCAAAGGATATAACTGTAGGTGATGAGTCTATCAGAGGATAGAAATGTAGGTAATGATTATATATCAGAGAATAGAACTGTCGGTAAAGAGTTTATCAGAGAATAGAATTGCAGTTGAGGAATCAATCAAAGGATGGATTTGTAATTGATTAGTCAATCAGAGGATAGAACTGTAGGTGATGAGTCAATCAGAGGATGGAATTGTAATTGACGAGTCTATTAGAGGATACAACTGTAAGTGATGAATCTAACAGAGGATACAACTGTAGGTGATGAGTCTATCAGAGGGTGGAATTGTAATTGCTGAGACTATCAGGGGAAACAACTGTATGTGATCAATCTATCAGAAGATGGAACCTTAAGTGATGAGATTTTCACAGGATGGTTTGTACTTGATTAGTCAATCAGAGGAAACAACTGTTGGTAATAAGTCAATCAGAGGATAGAACTGCACGTGATGAGTCTATCAGAAAATAAAATTGTAGTTGATGAGTCTATCAAAGAATAGAAGTGTTGGTGATGAGTCTATCAGAGGATGCAACTGTAGGTAAGTCTATCAGAAAATGGAACTGTAGGGGATGAGTTTATCAGATGATGTAACTGTAGGTGATGACCCTATTAGAAAAAAGAACTGTGAGTGATGAGTCTACCAGTGTATAGAAATGTATTTGATGAGTCTATCAGAGGTTAGACCTGCAAGTGATGAGACTATCAGAAGATAGAAATATAGGTAATGAGTTTATCAGAGATGGATTTGTACTTGATTAGTCTATCAGAAGATACAACTGTAGGTGATGAGTCTATCAGAGTATGGAACTGTAGGTGATGAGTCTTTTATAGGATGAAAATGTAATTGATGAGTCTATCAGTGGATGGATCTGTAGGTGATGAGTCTAGCAGAGGAGGGAACTGTAGTTGATGAGTCTATCAGAAGATAGAAATGTAGGTGATGAGCCTAGCAGAGGAGGGAACTGTAGTTGATGAGCCTTATTGAGGATAGAGCTGTTGGTGATGAGTCTACTAGAGGATATAACTGTAGTTGATGAGTCTATCAGAGGATGGAATTGTAGTTGATGAGTCTTCTTCTTCTTCTTCTTTTACCTTTTTGCTCCCTGTGGAGCATAGGTCTTCAACAAACACTTTCCAAGTCGTTCTGTTTTTTGCCATTCTTTTAAGATCATTCCATGTCTTCCCCATCATCTTCATCTCTGCTTCTATCTGTCTTCTCCAAGAATTCCTTGGTCTTCCTCTTTGTCGTTTCTCTTGGGATTCCAAAAAAGGGCCTGTTGTGTAATACTCTCAGTTGGCTTCCGTAGTGTGTGTCCTATCCATCGCCATCGTCTTCGCTGTATCTCTTTATCCACTGGTATTCGACCGGTACATTTCCACAATTCCACGTTAGTGACTTTATCCTGCCATTTCCATCCCTTTATTCTGCGCAAGCATCCATTAATGAAAGTCTGTACTTTCGTGATTGTCAATTTTGTCATTCTCCATGTTTCACAGCCATATAATAGGACCGACTTAACATTTGAGTTGAAAATTTTTATTTTTGTATTTAGCCTAATTTCTTTGGATTTCCATATGTTTCCCAGTGCAATGAAAGCTCCTCTTGCTTTTGATATCCTTATTTTGGTATCATTTTCTGTTCCTCCCTCTTTATCTATATTACTGCCCAGATATATATAAGATTGTACGTCTAGTAGAGGTATTTCTCCTAGTTTTATTTGGTTATTGCCAACTGCATAAATTCTCATAATGTTGGTCTTATCTCTATTAATCTTTAGTCCTAGCTGTTGTGATCTCTCATCTAATATACTCATTTTATCCTGCATCTGTTGATGGCTGTGTGATAGGAGAGCTATGTCATCAGCAAAGTCTAAATCATCAAGTTGTTTGGTCAGTGACCACTGGATCCCATTTCTGTTGTTTTGAGTTATTTTCATAATCCAATCTATGGCCAGTAGAAAGAGAAATGGAGACAAGAGACATCCTTGCCTTACTCCTGTTCTTATTTCAAATGCTTCTGTAAGCTGTCCTTCATGCACCACACTACATTTTGTTCCTTCATACATTGTTTTTAATCAGGTTAATAAACTTTATGGGGATTCCGTAATGACTCAGCAACTTCCAAAGCATTCTTCTGTCTAAACTATCAAATGCCTTTTCGTAATCTATGAATCCAATATAAAGTGGGGATTTTAGTTCTAAACTTTGTTCAACTATTATACGTAGGGTAGTTATTTGATCAGCACATGATCTGTTCTTCCTAAAACCTGCTTGTTCATCTCTCAAGTGTTTCTCTATAGCCTCTTTTAGTCTCTCCAGAATGATTCTGCCTAATATTTTTCCTGGCACTGATAGTAGCATAATTCCCCTATAATTTGTGCACTCCTGTAAACTTCCTTTCTTTGGTAGTTTGATCATATAACCTTCTCTCCAGTCTTTAGGTATTTCTTCCCTCTCCCAAATTTTATCCAAAAGATCATGTAACATCTTGGTAGAGGTGTTAATATCTGCTTTGATGGCTTCCGAAGGAATTTAATCTGGTCCTGTGGCTTTACCATCTTTTAATAGTTTGATGGCTTTCATTATTTCTTCTTTGCTTGGTTTTCCGCAGTTAACGTGTAACTCTTCTTCTGCTGGTAGTATATCTGGAGGATTATTTGAGCCGGGTCTGTTCAAAAGTTCTTCAAAGTGTTCTTTCCATCTCTCCATTTGTTCCCTTATATTACTAAGCAGATTTCCTTTCTTGTCTTTGATAAAGGCGTTGATCTGTTTGTATTTTCCACCTAATTTCTTTGTGCTGTTGTACAGTTCTTTCATATTCCCTTTATTTGCTGCTTCTTCTGCCTCTTTAGCTAGTTCATCTATATATTTCCTCTTATCCCTTTTAATGCATCTTCTCACTTCTTTGTTCACCTCTGTGTAAGCTTCCTGTGTCTTGGCTTTATTACTTCTTGTTTTGCTTTTATTTATGTCTGCTTTCTTGTTCTTTCTTTCTTTAATTTTATCCAGGGTCTCTGCTGTCATCCATGCCTTATTCTGGCGTTCTCTTTTCCCCAGTGTTTCTTCGCATGTCTCTTTCCATATATTTTTTACCTGTTTCCAATGATCTTCTATATTTGTTGTATTTTCTAGTTGTTGGAGGACTTGGTATTTGTTTGATATTGTGACTGCGAATTTATCTTTAATTCCTTGTTCTTTAAGAAACCCTACATTGAAATACTTTCTACCCTTATTCGTTGTATTATACCTTTTTAATTTAATTTTAAGTTTGGCTAACAGAAGATGATGATCAGAAGCTATATCTGCCCCTCTATATACTTTTACATCCTGTAAGGATGACTTAAACTTATTATTAATACATATGTGATCAATTTGATTTTCCGTTCTATGATCTGGTGACACCCATGTAGCTTTGTGTATTCTTTTATGTTGGAATATTGTTCCTCCTAGGCTCATTTGATTAAGGGCACAGAAATTCACAAATATCTCTCCATTCTCGTTTATATCTCCAAGTCCATGTTTTCCCATAATCTCTTCGAAGCCTCTGTTGTCTGATCCTACCTTAGCATTTAGGTCTCCCATCAAGATTATAATATCCTTGGCTCGTCTTGCATCCATCTGCCATTGTAGCTGTTTATAAAAATCATCTTTAACTGTGTCATCTTTATCGTTGGTTGGTGCATAGCATTGTATAATGTGTAATTTTATTTTGTTTTTGGTTGTTCTAAATGTTGCTCTCACCAGTCTTGGTCCCACTGCCTCCCATTCTATTAGTGTCTTCTGTGCATTTTTTGATAGCATTATAGCTACCCCTTCGCTATGTTGTGCTCCTGGTTCCTGGTGTCCTGATGATAAAATCATCTCCCCTGTATTCAATTTTATTCTCTCCGCTCCCAGCCATTTTGTTTCACACATTCCCAGAATATCTATCTTATAGTTGGTCATTTCTGCTGCCACTTGTGCCGCTTTTCCCTGTTCGTTAAGGGTACGAACATTCCGGGTGCCAATTCTGGATGATTTCCTGGTAGACAAAGGGTGAGTCGGCAACCCGGACTCCTTATGGCTTTCTCCGGATTGCGTCATACGTCTCTTAGACAGAGAGCCCTTCTCTTTCCTGGTTGACGGATTAACTTTATCTTTCTTTGACATGTTCACGTTTGTGAAGTTTTTTCGGCTTATTTTTTTTACAGTATGGGATAGCCAGTCCCATGCCTAACCCTCCTTTCTCGCCTCTTACGAACATGCCTGGTAGGGTACAGCGCCGCTATTCTTTACTCCCCTTTCGGGCCCCGGCAGCGCACGGGCGAGTTGATGAGTCTATCAGAGGATTAAACTGAAGGTGATGAGTCTATCAGTGGATGCAACTGTAGGTGATGAATCTATCAAAGGATGGAACTGTAGGTAAGTCTATCAGATGATGGAACTGTAGGTGATGAGTTTATCAGATGATGGAACTGTAGGTGATGAGCCTAATAGAAGATAGAACTGTGAGTGATGAGTCTACCAGTGTATAGAAATGTATTTGATGAGTCTATCAGAGATTAGAAATGTAGGTAATGAGTTTATCAGAGGATGGATTTGTACTTGATTAGTCAATCAGAAGATGCAACTGTAGGTGATGAGAATATCAGAGGAATGAACTGTAGGTGATGAGTCTTTTA
Organism: Megaustenia siamemsis; assembly: GCA_032433765.1. Taxonomy (NCBI): domain Eukaryota; kingdom Metazoa; phylum Mollusca; class Gastropoda; order Stylommatophora; family Ariophantidae; genus Megaustenia; species Megaustenia siamemsis. Next base: position 65,300,393 of record JAVIAB010000125.1, on the reverse strand, counting down.
TAGGATGAAATTGTAATTGATGAGTCTATCAGAGGATGGAACTCTAGGTGATGAGACTATCAGAGGTTTGAACTGTAGGTTATAAGACTTTGAGAGGATGGAACTGTTTGTGATGAATTTATCAAAGGATGGAACTGTAGGTGATGAGCCTATCAGAGGATAGATCTGTAAATGATGAGACTATCAGAGGATAGCAGTGTAGGCGATAAGTCTATCAGAGAATAGAATTGTAGGTGATGAGTCTATTAGAGAATAGAATTGTGCGTGATGAGTCTATCAGATAATAGAAGTGTAGGTCATGAGTCTATTATCGAATATAAATGTAGGTGAAGAGTCTATTTGCAGATGGGATTGTTTTTGAAGCGTCTATCAGAGAATGGGATTAATCTAGAAGAGTCTATCATAGGATGGAATTGCGGTTGCTGATTAAATAAGAGGATGGAGTTGAAGTTGGTGAGTCGATCAGAAGATTGATTTGTAGTTGATTAGTCAATCAGAGGATAGAACTGTAGGTGATGAGTCTTTCAGAGGATGGAATTGTAATTGATGAGTCTATCAAAGGATACAAGTGTAGGTGATTGGTCAGAGAATGGAATTGTAATTGATGAGTCTGTCAGACGATAGAACTATAGGTGATGAGTCAATCAGAAGATGGAATTGTAGGTGAAGAGTCTATCAGATTATGGATTTATACATGATTAGTCAATCAGAGGATCAAACTGTAGGTGATGAGACTTTCAGAGGAATAATTTATACATGATTAGTCAATCAGAGGATACAAATGTAGGTGATGAGTCAATCAGAGGATGCAATTGTAATTGATGAGTCTATCAGAGGATGGATCTGTAGCTGATGCGCCTCACAGAGGAAAGAACTGTACGTGATGAGTCTAGCAGAGGAGGGAACTGTAGTTGATGAGCCTTATTGAGGATAGAACTGTTGGTGATGAGTCTACTAGAGGATATAACTGTAGTTGATGAGTCTATCAGAGGATGGAATTGTAGTTGATGAGTCTATCAGAGGATTAAACTGAAGGTGATGAGTCTATCAGTGGATGCAACTGTAGGTGATGAATCTATTAAAGGATGGAACTGTAGGTAAGTCTATCAGAGGATGGAACTGTAGGTAAGTCTATCAGATGATGGAACTGTAGGTGATGAGTTTATCAGATGATGGAACTGTAGGTGATGAGCCTAATAGAAGATAGAACTGTGAGTGATGAGTCTACCAGTGTATAGAAATGTATTTGATGAGTCTATCAGAGATTAGAAATGTAGGTAATGAGTTTATCAGAGGAATGATTTGTACTTGATTAGTCAATCAGAAGATGCAACTGTAGGTGATGAGAATATCAGAGGAATGAACTGTAGGTGATGAGTCTTTTATAGGATGAAATTGTAATTGATGAGTCTATCAGAGGATGGAACTCTAGGTGATGAGACTATCAGAGGTTTGAACTGTAGGTTATAAGACTTTGAGAGGATGGAACTGTTTGTGATGAATTTATCAAAGGATGGAACTGTAGGTGATGAGCCTATCAGAGGATAGATCTGTAAATGATGAGACTATCAGAGGATAGCAGTGTAGGCGATAAGTCTATCAGAGAATAGAATTGTAGGTGATGAGTCTATTAGAGAATAGAATTGTGCGTGATGAGTCTATCAGATAATAGAAGTGTAGGTCATGAGTCTATTATCGAATATAAATGTAGGTGAAGAGTCTATTTGCAGATGGGATTGTTTTTGAAGCGTCTATCAGAGAATGGGATTAATCTAGAAGAGTCTATCATAGGATGGAATTGCGGTTGCTGATTAAATAAGAGGATGGAGTTGAAGTTGATGAGTCGATCAGAAGATTGATTTGTAGTTGATTAGTCAATCAGAGGATAGAACTGTAGGTGATGAGTCTTTCAGAGGATGGAATTGTAATTGATGAGTCTATCAAAGGATACAAGTGTAGGTGATTGGTCAGAGAATGGAATTGTAATTGATGAGTCTGTCAGACGATAGAACTATAGGTGATGAGTCAATCAGAAGATGGAATTATAGGTGAAGAGTCTTTCAGATTATGGATTTATACATGATTAGTCAATCAGAGGATCAAACTGTAGGTGATGAGACTTTCAGAGGAATAATTTATACATGATTAGTCAATCAGAGGATACAAATGTAGGTGATGAGTCAATCAGAGGATGCAATTGTAATTGATGAGTCTATCAGAGGATGGATCTGTAGCTGATGCGCCTCACAGAGGAAAGAACTGTACGTGATGAGTCTAGCAGAGGAGGGAACTGTAGTTGATGAGCCTTATTGAGGATAGAACTGTTGGTGATGAGACTACTAGAGGACATAACTGTAGTTGATGAGTCTATCAGAGGATTAAACTGTAGGTGATGAGTCTATCAGTGGATGCAACTGTAGGTGATGAATCTATCAGAGGATGGAACTGTAGGTAAGTCTATCAGAGGATGGAACTGTAGGTGATGAGTTTATCATATAATGGAACTGTGAGTGATGAGGCTACCAGTGTATAGAAATGTATTTGATGAGTCTATCAGAGATTAGAAATGTAGGTAATGAGTTTATCAGAGGATGGATTTGTACTTGATTAGTCAATCAGAAGATACAACTGTAGGTGATGAGTCTATCAGAGTATGGAACTGTAGGTGATGAGTATATCAGAGGAATGAACTGTATGTGATGAGTCTTTTATAGGATGAAATTGTAATTGATGAGTCTATCAGAGGATGGAACTCTAGGTGATGAGACTATCAGAGGTTTGAACTGTAGGTTATAAAACTTTGAGAGGATGGAACTGTTTGTGATGAATTTATCAAAGGATGGAACTGTTGGTGATGAGCTTATCAGAGGATAGATCTGTAAATGATGAGACTATCAGAGAATAGAATTGTAGGTGATAAGTCTATCAGAGAATAGAATTGTAGGTGATGAGTCTATCAGAGAATAGAATTGTACGTGATTAGTGTATCAGAAAATAGAAGTGTAGGTCATGAGTCTATCAGAGAACAGAAATGTAGGTGATGAGTCTATTAGAGAATAGAATTGTAGGTGATGAGTCTATCAGAGAATAGAATTGTAGGCGATGAATCTATCAGAGAATAGAAATGTAGGGGAAGAGTCTATTTTAGCATGAAATTGTTGTTGAAGCGTCTATCAGAGAATGGTATTGATCTAGAAGAGTCTATCAGAGGATGGAATTGGTGATGCTGATTAAATAAGAGGATGGAGTTGAAGTTAATGAGTCAATCAGAAGATTGATTTGTAGTTGATTAGTCAATCAGAGGATAGAACTGTAGGTGATGTGTCTTTCAGAGGATGGAATTGTAATTGATGAGTCTGTCAGACTGTAGAACTGTAGGTGATGAGTCTATCAGAGGATGAGTCAATCAGTGTATGGAATTGCAGTTGATGAACCAATCAGAAGATGGAATTGTAGGTGATGAGGCTTTCAGTGGATGGAACTAAAGGTGATGAGTCTATCAGAGGATGGAACTGTAGGTGATGAGTCTATCAGAGCATGGACCTGTAGGTAGGTTTATCAGAGGATGGAAATGTAGGTGATAAGTCTATCAGAGGATGGAACTGTAGGTGATGAGTCTATCAGAGGATGGAACTGTAGGTGATGAGCCTATTAGAAGATAGAACTGTCAGTGATGAGTCTACCAGTGTATAGAAATGTACTTGATGAGTCTATCAGAGGATAGAACTGCAGGTGATGAGCCTATCAGAGGATGCAACTGTAGGTGATGAATCTATCAGAGGATACAGCTGTAGGTGATGAGTCTTTCAGAGGATGGAACTGTAGGTGATGAGTCTTTTAGAGGATGAAATTGTAATTGATGAGTCTATCCGAGGATGGAACTCTAGATGATGAGACTAACAGAGGTTTGAACTATAGGTTATAAGACTTTCAGAGGATGGAACTGTTTGTGATGAATTTATCAAAGGATGGAACTGTAAATGATGAGACTATCAGAGGATAGCAGTTTAGGTGATGAGTCTATCAGAGAATAGAATTGTAGGTGATGAGTCTATCAGAAAATAGAAGTGTAGGTCATGAGTCTATCAGAGAACAGAAATGTAAGTTTTGAGTCTATTAGAGAATAGAATTGTAGGTGATGAGTCTATCAGAAAATAGAATTGTAGATGATGAATCTATCAGAGAATAAAAATGTAGGGGAAGAGTCTATTTGAGGATGGAATTGTTGTTGAAGCGTCAATCAGAGAATGGGATTGATCTAGAAGAGTCTATCAGAGGATGGACTTGGGGATGCTGATTGAATAAGAGGATGTAGTTGAAGTTGATGAGTCAATCAGAAGATTGATTTGTAGTTGATTAGTCAATCAGAGGATAGAACTGTAGGTGATGAGTCTTTCAGAGGATCGAATTTTAATTGATGAGTCTAGCAGAGGATGTAAGTGTAGTTGATGAGCCTCATTGAGGATAGAACTGTTGGTGATGAGTCAATAAGAAGATGTAATTGTAGTTGATTATAGTTATCAGAGGATGGAACTGAAGATGATGAGTCTATCAGAGGATGGAACTGTAGGTGATGAGTCTATCAGAGGATGGAACTGTAGGTGATGAGTCTATCAAAGGATGGAACTGTGGGTGATGAGTCTATCAGAGAATGAAACTGTAGGTAAGTTTATCAGAGGATGGGACTGTAGGTGATGGGTCTATCAGAGGATGGAACTGTAGGTGATGAGTCTATCAGAGAATGGAACTGTAGGTGATGAGCTTATTAGAAGATAGAGCTGTAAGTGAAGAGTCTACCAGTGTATAGAAATGTAATTGATGAGTCTATCAGAGGATAGAACTTCAGGTGGTGAGCCTATCAGAGATTTGAACTATAGGTTATAAGACTTTCAGAGGATGGAACTTTTTGTGATGAATTTATCAAATGATGGAAATGTAGGTGATGAGCCTATCAGAGGATAGATCTCTAAATGATGAGACTATCAGAGGATAGCAGTGTATGTCATGAGTCTAGCAGAGGAGGAAACTGTAGTTGATGAGCCTTATTGAGGATACAGCTGTTGGTGGTGAGTCTATCAGAGGATGTAATTGTAGGTGATGAGTCTATCAGTGGATGCAACTGTAGGTAAGTCTATCAGAGGATGGAACTGTTGGTAAGTCTATCAGAGGATGGAACTGTAGGTGATGAGTTTATCAGATGATGGAACTGTAGGTGATGAGCCTATTAGAAGATAGAACTGTGAGTGATGAGTCTACCAGTGTATAGAAATGTATTTGATGAGTCTATCAGAGATTAGAAATGTAGGTAATGAGTTTATCAGAGGATGGAACTGTAGGTGATGAGTCTTTTATAGGATGAAATTGTAATTGATGAGTCTATCAGAGGATGGAACTCTAGGTGATGAGACTATCAGAGGTTTGAACTGTAGGTTATAAGACTTTGAGAGGATGGAACTGTTTGTGATGAATTTATCAAAGGATGGAACTGTAGGTGATGAGCCTATCAGAGGATAGATCTGTAAATGATGAGACTATCAGAGGATAGCAGTGTAGGTGATGAGTCTATCAGAGAATAGAATTGTAGGTGATAAGTCTATCAGAGAATAGAATTGTAGGTGATGAGTCTATCAGAGAATAGAATTGTAGGTGATTAGTCTATCAGAAAATAGAAGTGTAGGTCATGAGTCTATTAGAGAATAGAATTGTAGGTGATGAGTCTATCAGAGAATAGAATTGTAGGCGATGAATCTATCAGAGAATAGAAATGTAGGGGAAGAGTCTATTTGAGGATGGAATTGTTGTTGAAGCGTCTATCAGAGAATGGGATTGATCTAGAAGAGTCTATCAGAGGATGGAATTGGTGATGCTGATTGAATAAGATGATGGAGTTGAAGTTGATGAGTCAATAAGAAGATTGATTTGTAGTTGATTAGTCAATCAGAGTATAGAATCATCTCATCAGTAGGTGATGAGTCTTTCAGAGGAAGGAATTGTAATTGATGAGTCTAGTAGAGGATGGAACTGTAGTTGATGAGCCTCATTAAGGATAGAACTGTTGGTGATGAGTCTACTAGAGGATATAACTGTAGTTGATGAGTCAATCAGAAGATGTAATTGTAGATGATGAGTCTATCAAAGGATGGAACTGAAGGTGATGAGTCTATCAGAGGATGGAACTGTAGGTGATGAGTCTATCAGAGGATGGAACTGTACATGATAAGTCTATCAGAGGATGGAACTGTAGGTAAGTTTATCAGACGATAGAAGTGTAGGTGATGAGTCTATCAGAGGATGGAACTGTAGGTGATGCGCTTCAAAGAGGATAGAACTGTAAGTGATGAGTCTATCAGAGGATAGAACTATATGCGATGAGTCTAGGACAGGATGGAAATGTAGGTGATGAGCCTCATTGAGGATAGAACTATTGGTGATGAGTCTGCCAGAGGACCTAACTGTAGTTGATGAGTCTATTAGAGGATGAAATTGTATTTGATGAGTCTGACAGAGGATTGAACTGTAGGTTATGATTATATCAGAGGATTGAACTGTAGGTGATGAGTCTATCGGTGGATGCAACTGTAGGTGATGCATCTATCAAAGGTTAGAACTGTAGATGATGAGTCTATCAGACGATGGAACTGTAGGTGATGAGTCTATCAGAGGATGGAACTGTAGGTGATGAGTCTATCAGACGATGGAACTGTAGGTGATGAGTCTATCAGAGGATGGAACTGTAGGTGATGAGTCTATCAGAGGATGGAACTGTAGGTGATGAGTCTATCAGAGGATGGAACTGTAGGTGATGAGTCTATCAGACGATGGAACTGAAGGTGATGAGTCTATCAGAGGATGGAACTGTAGGTGATGAGTCTATCAGAGGATGGAACTGTAGGTGATGAGTCTATCAGAGGATGGAACTGTAGGTGATGAGTCTATCAGAGGATGGAACTGTAGGTGATGAGTCTATCAGAGGATGGAACTGTAGGTGATGAGCCTATTAGAATATAGAACTGTAAGTGATGAGTCTACCAGTGTATAGAAATGTAATTGATGAGTCTATCAGAGGATAGAACTTCAGGTGATGAGCCTATCAGAGGATGGAACTGTAGGTGATGAGTCTTTTAGAGGATTAAATTGTAATTGATGAGACTATCAGAATATAGAAATGCAGGTGAGTATATCAGAGGCTCGAACTGTAGGTGGTGTGTCTTTCAGTGGATGGAATTGTAATTGGTGAGACTATCACAGAAAATATATGTAGGTGATGAGTCTATCAGATGATGGAACTGTAGGTGAACAGTCCTTCCGAGGATGGATTTGTACTTGATTAGTCAATGAGAGTATACAATTGTAGGTGATGAGTCTACCAGAGGATGGAACTGTAGAAGACGAGCCTATCAGAGGATGGAATTGTAGTTGATGAGTTTATCAGAGGATAGAACTGCAGGTGAGTCTATCAGAGATTAGAACTGTAGGTGATGAGTCAATCAGAGGATTGAACTGTAGGTAATGAGTCCTTTAGAGAATGAAATTGTGATTGATGAGTCTATCAGAGGATGGAACTGTAGGTGATGCACCTCACAGAGGATAGAATTGTAAGTGATGAGTCTATCAGAGGATAGAACTATATGCGATGAGTCTAGAAGAGGATACAAATGTAGGTGATGATTCTATCAGAGTATAGAACTGTTGATGACGAATCTATGAGAGGAAAGAACTGCAGGTGATGAGCCTATCATAGGATAGAAATGTAGCTAATGAGTCTATCAAAGGATACAACTGTAGGTGATGGGTCTATCAGCGGCATGGAACTGTAGGTGATGAGTCTTTTATAGGATGAAATTGCAATTGATGAGTCTAGCAGTGGATGGAACTATAGGTGATGCACATCTCAGATGATAGAACTGTAAGTGATGAGTCTATGAGAGGATAGTACTGTAGGTGATGAGTCTATCATAGTAAAGAACTGTAGGTGATGAGTCTTTCGGAGGATAGAACTGTAAGTGATGAGTCTATCAGAGGATATAAATGCAAGTGAGTCTATCAGAGGTTAGAACTGTAGGCGATGAGTCTATCAGATGATAGGAACTGTAGTTGATGAGCCTATTAGAAGATAGAACCCTAAGTGATGAGTCTACCAGGGGATAGATCTGTAGTTGATGAATCTAGAAGAGGATAGAACCGTAGATGACAAGTCTATCGGAGGATTAAATGGTAGTTGATGAGTCTATTAGAGGATAGAACTGCAGGTGATGAGCCTATCAGAGGATAGAAATGTAGGTAATGAGTCTATCAAAGGATACAACTGTAGGTGATGAAACTTTCAGAGAATGGAATTGTAATTGGTGAGTCTATCAGAGCATACAACTGTAGGTGATGAGTCTATCAGTGGATAGAACTGTAGGTGATGAGTCTTTTAGAGGATGAAATTGTAATTGATGAGTCTATCAGAGGATGGAACTGTAGGTGATGAGACTATCAGAGGATAGAACTGTAAGTGATGAGTCTATCAGAGGAAAGAACTGTAGGTGATGAATTTATCAGAGGATGGAACTGTAGGTGATGAATTTATCAGAGGATGGAACTGTAGGTGATGAGTCTATCAGAGGATAGAACTGTAAGTGATGAGTCTTTTAGAGGATGAAATTGTAATTGATGAGTCTATCAGAGGATGGAACTGTAGGTGATGAATTTATCAGAGGATGGAACTGTAGGTGATGAGTCTATCAGAGGATAGAACTGTAAGTGATGAGTCTATCAGAGGAAAGAACTGTAGGTGATGAGACCATCAGAGGATGGAACTGTAGGTGATGAGTCTATCAGAGGATAGAACTGTAGGTGATGAGACCATCAGAGGATGGAACTGTAGGTGATGAGTCTATCAGAGGAAAGAACTGTTGGTGATGAGTCTTTCAGGGGATGGAACTGTAGGTGATGAGTCTATCAAAGGATGGATCTGTAAGTGATCAGTGATGAGTCTTCATGAGAATATCCTTTAGGCAGTGTATAAGTTGATTATGCTGTTTTCTATCGAAATCTTTGGTGTAGTCTATGAAGCAGGCATATATTGGTTTGTTTACTTCTATGTACTTTTCAATCAATGTTTACATGCTAAATATGGCTTCTTTTGTGCCACTGTTTTTCCTGAATCCAAATTGTTGCTCATCTAATTCAGTATTGATTTTATTATGAATCCGTCCCTGTAAAACTTTTAGTAGTATTGCGCTGGTGCCATCACTATTATTGCACTACAACTTTCACTACCATTCTCTCCTACAAAATAAGCCACCGTTGGCTCTTACAACCTCCAATACCATTGTTTACTGTAACCTTTATTACCCTTATCTACTTCAACTTATACTACCATTTTCTCCTGCAGCTTTTACTATCATTGTCTTCTGAAAAATCCATTACCATTGCCTCATGCATCTTTCACTATTTCTGTCTCCTTAAAACTTCATTATATTTATCTCCTGCAGCCAGCTCTACCATTGTCTTCTCAAATCTTCATTAATTATGTATCCTGCAACCTCCACTACTATTATTTCCCGTAGACTTCAATATCATTGTCTCCAGCAGACTTCACTACAATTATCCCATGCAAGCTTCACTACACTAGTATCCCGCAACCTTCACTACAATTGTCTCCTGAAGCATCAACGATTGTTTCCTGCAGTCTTCACTACTATTATCTCATGCCGCGTTCACTACAATTATCTCCCTACATGCCTCACTAATGTTGTCTCCTGCAAAATTCACTACCGTTGTCTCTGCGACTTTCGGTACCAATATCTCCTGGAGTCTTTACTACTTGCAACCTTCATTGCCTTTTTTCCCTGCAACCTCCAGTACCATTGTTCCCTACAATTTTCACTATAATTGTCTGTTGCAAACGCACTACCATTATCGCCAGCAGCTTTCATTACCAATATCTCCTGAAGCCTTTACTACAACCTCTACTGCCGTTTTTTTTCTCTCCTGCAACCTCCAGTACAATTGGCCCCCTGAAATGTTCACTATAATTGTATATTGCAACCTCACTATCATTATCGCCTGCAGTCTTCAATATCATTTTTTTCCTACAATCTTCACCAATATTGTCTCTTGTGACCTTCACTACCATGGTCACCTGCATCATTCACAAACATTGTCCATTGCAACTTTAACTGCAATTGTCAACTGCAACCTTCACTACTATTGTCTCCTGAAACTTCCATTACATTTTTCTTTCATGCACCCTTCATTAAGCTTGTTTCAGGTAACCCTCACTACCATTGTCTCCTGTTTCCTTCACCAGCATTGTCCCCTGCAAAGTTCACTGCATTTGTATACTGCAACCTGCATTCCCATTGTCTCATGCAGCCATCACCACCATTGTTTACTGCAACATTCATTACCAATGTCTTCTGCAACTCCACTACAATTTTTTGCAAGCACCATTCACTACCATTGTCTCATGCAGCCTTCTTTACTGTTGCTTCCTGCAATCTTCACTACCATTTTCTCTTCCACCTTCACGACCATTGTCTCCTTACATGCTTCATTAATATTGTCTACTGCAAAATTCACCGCCGTTGTCTCCAGATACTTCCACTATAGTTGTCTCCTATTACATGCACTATCGTTGTCTAATCTAACCTTCACTAACATTATCTACTGCAACCTCCACTACCTTTGTCACATGCAGCCTTCACTACCATTGTCTCCTGAAATTTCTACGAACATCGTTTCCTGCACTCCTCTGTACCATTATATTATGCGGCCTTCACAACAATAGTTTCTTGCACCCTTCATTAAATTAGTCTTCTGTTACACTCACTGTAATATACACTACCACTGTCTACTGCAATACCCACTACAACTGTCTACTGCAATACCCACTACAACTGTCTACTGCAAACATGTATATCATTGTCTTCTTCAAACTTCATTACCATTGTCTCCTGCAGCCTTGACTAGTGTTGTCTCCACAACCTTCACTAGTGTTGTCTCCACAACCTTCACTAGTGTTGTCTCCTGCCAACACTACCATTATCTCCCGCAAGCTTCTCAACAATAGTATCATGCAACTTCACTATTATAGTCTTCTGCAACCTTCACTACCATTTGTCTGCTGCAACCTTCATTCCTTTTGTCTGGTGCAACCTTCATTACCCTTGTCTCCTGCAACATGCATTAACAATATCTACTGTAACATTCACTACCTTTTGTCTCCGACAACCTTCACTACCATTGTCTACTGCAATAACTAATTCTACTCGGTTACTCCTTCCCTTTTGCATAGCCTTCTGCCCATGTTTGGGCTCTTTAGTCTATCTACTATGCCATGCTATTCATAGTTCTCCACTAGTCCCCATTGAGACACGTCGGTGTTCTCCTATACACCTTTTTTCTGTGCTACTTACCCCTCATATGTTTTTATTGTACCCCACTCTCAGACATCTCACTCTTTTCGTCTTTTGAGTACTTGTTTGTCTACTGTTCTATTCTTTCTCCTTTGTGTTTGTACACTGACACCGGTGTGAACTCCTCTGGTTATGTGTGCGTTATGCGCACATTTCTGCACATATATGATTGTCCCCGTATGGATGTGCACATGCATGTATGTTGTGTTCATATGTATTGTTTATGCCATTGGTGTATATATATATATATATATATATATATATATATATATATATGTAAGTATGTGCTTGTTGGTATGCATATACATGTATGTATTTATATGTATATGTGTGTGTTGATATGTATAGGTATGTGCATGTTTGTTTGTACGTATATATATGTATACACGCATCGGTGCTTGTGTATACATGTATTTATGGGCCCTTAGATACTTCCAGACATTGTCGGTGTCTTTGCAGTCGAGGTATCCTAGACAGCGTTCCTCTCACTCGTGTATTTTTAGAACCCTTCACCTGACCTGAGGGTATAATTACAGCTATACTCGTGGGACCATCCCTTTTTCATTCTGACCACGGTCCACGACACAGGGAAGTCATTTTTATTTTCTTTAACCAATTTCGATTATTTTTGTTTTGGATGTTTCGTTACTAGTTAGCTATGTAGGATCAGTTTTATTTACTTACATATCTGTACGTACGTGTTGTTTGTTTGTTCCTGCTGAAGACCTATTGAGCCGAAACGTCGTTCAAATATGTGTCGTCTACTAATCACGTAAAGCTTCTAACATACCACTTTTTCTATTTTTTTTTTCAATTTTCCCTCACATTCAGCTTTAGCTTCGCATTTTTATGCTTTCATTTGCATTTCTTTGCCTTAACCCTCTACTGCATTAACTACTGCCGTTGTCGTATGCAAACTCCACTACCATTGATTTGACAACCTCCTCTGGCCAAAAAAAAAAAATTGTCTCCTGCAAATTCCACTTTCATTGTCTCCTGCATATTACGCTGCCATTATCTGATGAAGACTTTACTATAATTGTCTCCATCAATTTTCCTTAACCTTTTATCCTGTAACCTTCATTAAGGTTGTCTTCTGTAACCTACACTACAATTGTTTCCGGCAACTTCCACTGAAAGTCTCTTTCACGATTCACTAGCATTGTCTCATTCAGCCTTCACTACCATTGTTTACTGCAAAATCCACTACTATTGTTTTCTGGAACATCCACTGCCTTTGTCTTCCGCAACTTGTAGCATGAGTTTTGTTGTTTCCGATTTCTTGTGAGAAAAGATAATAGGCGCATCTTGACAACATTTTTACTATTAATGTTTAATCATTTGTATATGATAATTGAAATCGCCAATCAACCACTAATATCTTCAGTAATAAAGAAAAGACGATGGTCATACGTTGGACATGTGATGAGAAGAGATAATAATCGAATAGCAAAGCAAGCCCTCATATGGGAAACAACAGGTAAAAGAAAAAGAGGAAGACCCAGGGAGACACTGAGAAGAACATTGATGAGAGAGGCAAGAGCAGCAGGAATCGGCTCCCTCAATGAGATAGAACTGCTTGCACAGAACAGAGACAGATGGCGAGATTTGATAAAATATCTTTAAAAGAAAACTGCTAGAACAAAAATTCATATAGGAGAAGGTGTATCTTGGTCTACGCCCTATGGGCCGGTTACGGCTCGAAAGGTCAATAGATATGATAATTTACCAAGATGAGCAGATTGTTCTCTCCAGCCGTGTTGAAATATGCTTTCTTCATGACTTTAATTGCTACCCTCTATGTTTAGTTGGTTATTAGCTACAGAATAATTGTTTTACAGATAAATCACATGAATTCTGCAACTGAGAGTGTAAACTACATTCCGAAATGTTTCGACAGTGTGCAACGGCTGGCCAACAAAACCAGTGCCACCAGATGGCGTTTGGAAATTAACTGCGACCAGTGGACTGTAACCGTAAATAAACAGAGGGTTGACCAACACCAAGAGCCATGCCGGTTGAATTCGACACAGGATTTAAAGTGCTTAAACACATTTATTGAAAAGAACTGTTACTCTAGTAAAGGACAGATTGTGCCAAACATTGTTCATTATTTTTGGTTTGGGCACAACCTTTTCCAGGCTGTGCCCTTTGTAAGCATCTTAAGTGCTGTTTGGTTTCCTTCAAATATGCGACATTTTGTTCCACTGTAATATGCACCATTGGATGTTACAGTAAAATACGTGTTTACGCATGTACGGAGACAATGGTCGTGAAGGTGGAAGAGAAAATGGTAGTGAAGATTGCAGGAAGCAACAGTAAAGAAGGCTGCATGAGACAATGGTAGTGAATGGTGCTTGCAAAAAATGGTAGTGGAGTTGCAGAAGACATTGGTAATGAATGTTGCAGTAAACAATGGTGGTGATGGCTGCATGAGACAATGGGAATGCAGGTTGCATTATACAAATGCAGTGAACTTTGCAGGGGACAATGCTGGTGAAGGAAACAGGAGACAATGGTAGTGAGGGTTACCTGAAACAAGCTTAATGAAGGGTGCATGAAAGAAAAATGTAATGGAAGTTTCAGGAGACAATAGTAGTGAAGGTTGCAGTTGACAATTGCAGTTAAAGTTGCAATGGACAATGTTTGTGAATGATGCAGGTGACCATGGTAGTGAAGGTCACAAGAGACAATATTGGTGAAGATTGTAGGGAAAAAATGATATTGAAGACTGCAGGCGATAATGGTAGTGAGGTTGCAATAGACAATTATAGTGAACATTTCAGGGGGCCAATTGTACTGGAGGTTGCAGGAGAGAAAAAAAACGGCAGTAGAGGTTGTAGTAAAGGCTTCAGGAGATATTGGTAATGAAAGCTGCTGGCGATAATGGTAGTGAGTTTGCAACAGACAATTATAGTGAAAATTGTAGGGAACAATGGTACTGGAGGTTGCAGGGAAAAAAGGCAATGAAGGTTGCAAGTAGTAAAGACTCCAGGAGATATTGGTACCGAAAGTCGCAGAGACAACGGTAGTGAATTTTGCAGGAGACAACATTAGTGAGGCATGTAGGGAGATAATTGTAGTGAACGCGGCAGGAGATAATGGTAGTGAAGACTGCAGGAAACAATCGTTGATGCTTCAGGAGACAATTGTAGTGAAGGTTGCGGGATACTAGTGTAGTGAAGCTTGCATGGGATAATTGTAGTGAAGTCTGCTGGAGACAATGATATTGAAGTCTACGGGAAATAATAGTAGTGGAGGTTGCAGGATACATAATTAATGAAGGTTTGAGAAGACAATGGTAGAGCTGGCTGCAGGAGATAAGTATAATGAAGTTTTAAGGAGACAGAAATAGTGAAAGATGCATGAGGCAATGGTAATGGATTTTTCAGAAGACAATGATAGTAAAAGCTGCAGGAGAAAATGGTAGTATAAGTTGAAGTAGATAAGGGTAATAAAGGTTACAGTAAACAATGGTATTGGAGGTTGTAAGAGGCAACGGTGGCTTATTTTGTAGGAGAGAATGGTAGTGAAAGTTGTAGTGCAATAATAGTGATGGCACCAGCGCAATACTACTAAAAGTTATACAGGGACGGATTCATAATAAAATCAATGCTGAATTAGATGAGCAACAATTTGGATTCAGGAAAAACAGTGGCACAAAAGAAGCCATATTTAGCATGTGAACATTGATTGAAAAGTACATAAAAGTAAACAAACCAATATATGCCTGCTTCATAGACTACACCAAAGCTTTCGATAGAAAACAGCATAATCAACTTATACACTGCCTAAAGGATATAAATCTAGACGACACAGACATACGACTAATATGTAATTTGTACTGGGAGCAAACAGCAATAATAAGATATAACAAGGAGAACTCTACACCCGTGGACATAAAAAGAGGAGTAAGACAAGGATGCATCCTATCACCAAGCTTGTTCAATCTATACACGGAGCATATCTTTAAAAACATCTCAGAGATACCAGGCCAAAACATTAATGGAAAGATAATCAATAACCTAAAATATGCTGATGATACTGTTCTACCAGCAGAAAATCCTAAAAATCTACAAAAATTGCTTAATGTGATAAACATAACAAGCACAAATATGGACTAGATATGAATATCAAAAAGACTAAAACTATGATCATAAACAAAGAAAATTCTCAAGACCTACAAATAAATATCACAGTTGAAGTAATACATCTGGAGACAGTTCAGAGCTACAACTACCTTGGACATAATATAACCAATGATGGAAAATGTAAAATTGAAATAAACAAAAGAATAGGGATGGCAAAAAGTAATTTTAATGCCATAAAAATATACTAGCAACAAAACAAATAACAGCAGGGCTGAAACTAAGAATAGCAAAATGTTACATCTTCTCAATATTCCTGTGTGGTGCAGAAACATGGACATTGGACAAGAAAACAGAACAGAAAATTGAAGCCCTTGAAATGTGGATTTATAGAAGAATAGGCAAAATTGGATGGAAAGAAAAGAAAACAAATGAAAACAAATGTTTTAAAACAACTAAAAATAAAAAGAGAACTACTAAGTACAATTAAGACAAGACAAATGAAACTTTTAGGGCACGTTAAAAGACACAACAGCCTACTAAAAGTAACATTGGAAGGGAAAATACAAGTTAAAAGAGGCAGAGGCAGACCAAGACTAACATGGACGAGTAACATCAAAAGATGGACATGTCAATCTATGACAACCCGCACCATCAAAGCAAGAAACAGAGTGGAATGGAGATCCGTGGTAGCCAACCTTCGTTGTGGAGACGGCACTCGATGATGATGATGACCAGCGCAATGGTAGTGAAAATCACAGGAGACAATGTTAGTTAAGGATGCAGGAGACGAACGTAATGAAGGTCGCAGGAAATAACATAAGTGAAGATTGTAGAAGAAAATGGTTGCGAATTCTGCAGGCCATAATGGTAGTGAGGTTGCAGCAGACAATTATAGTGAGATTTACAAGTGACAATGATACTAGATGTTGCAGTAAAGAAACGGCAGTGGAGGTTGCAGAAGATAGTAAAGATTCCCGGACATATTGACAGTGAAGGTTGCAGTAGATGACTAATAAAACTGATGCTGCTCTGCCGCGGTTTCCACTGATAGAATTTTAATCAAATAATGTGAGTGCTTTTTCTCTCAAGAAAACAAGGGGAGTCAACCTTTACAAATAGTTACTTAAAGTTTTCAAAGTTACTTCCTTAGGAGATTTGAATATACCTCGTCACACATCTCGCACAATTTTGGATGGCGAATATGCGAGGCTATTCCGTTTTTGCGACCTTCAATATTTCACGACCACTGGGCCGTGACGGGCCTCTTTGTTATTTAATGCAGTTAAAACACGCATAAACACAGACGAGTGTGTAGGTACTTGTTCTATTTGCTTTACAGCCAGTCAAAATATATCTAAAGGTTCAATACTAATCGACTGTACTTTACAGAGCCTTACGTAACGAGTCACAGTTATGCTATGGATTGAGGGGATACAGGTTTTAATCCAGGAAACTGTAGCTAAACCGTTTACGTTAGTGCCTGGTAAGTACACCTAATACAGGTAGTTCGACTAGCCAAAAAAAATCAGACAGGGTTTGAATGTTTCAACTTGCTGCTGGTTCAAGTAAACTTCAGTACCTAGCAGTGAATGCTTGTATTTCTTGATCAACGCTACAGAAAGTGATTTATAGAGACGCAGGATATGATTCACATAGAAGGAGGCCCCCATACTGACAGGCACAAAGATGTAAGTAGCACAGAGCACATGAAACTTTGTTCACTTTTTAAATTACGGTATGTTATGTTGATCTTATGTTATGTTGTTCTTATGTTATATTAGGATCATCATCACTGCACATTGGACTAATCCATATGTGCTTCAATTTTCCTCTCGAAATATATCGAGAATATTCGAGGCAAACCCTTACCACCGTCCACGAACTACGTTTCTCGGCCTGGGATCTGTAGGTGTGGGTAGATTTATAATAACAATTTTGCTCGGACAGCGGTCTGTTTTTTTAAACTTACTCTTTTAGATTTTTAACTACTAAGAGTTCGCGAGTGCACACGGGACCTCCTGTTTTTGACATTATCTGAGAGAGCTAGACATCGGATTCCACTACTCAGAAAACCTGGGGAAGGTAAAGTCACGATGAAACCACGGATTCAATTGTCTCTATTTCTAAAAATGTCCTACTTGTGGAATTCAACCCGGGACCTTCACGTCCAGGGGCCGACGTCTTACCTCTAGATTACCCAACCCTACAGATCACAGTATTCCCATTGTAAGTGTTCAGTAGGTGTTTTAACAGTACTCACATGTGGCTCTTTTCGTCTTGTCAGGCGGTCTAGTGCAGGCTATTGTGTATTTTTTTAGATTTTGTTTTTGTCGAACAGCTTCTCTCGTGTCTAATTCTACCAATGTTTGACAAATACACACGGCCACCGAATGAACAAGTCAGGCCCATTGGTCCACAGGGTTTTCCAGCCTTTTTCATGAAGCTTTTCTCTTCTAAGTTTTGCCTTAGCACAGTCTCGAATGCTGGTATACCATTCCTTATACATGCTCTCCATGATATGCGATCACTAGCCAGATGTTCCCAGTCATTTTCACAGATGGAGAAGTCATTGAGAGATGATATACATATATCTCTATACCGTAGTTCAGGTCTGCCGATTTGTCTTTTTCCGTGTGTTAGTTCACCATATAGTATTCGCTTGGGGATACGTTTTCTTCAATTCGCTGGACGTGTCCCAGCCATCTTAGTCTTCGACTTCTGAGCATCGACATGGTTTCTGTGGTCTTAGCACGTTGCAGGACAGTTAAGTTTGTTATTTTGTCCTGCCATTTGATGTGCATTATTCTGCGGAGACATCGTATGTGGAAGACATTTAGTCTTTTTTCGTGATTTGAGTATGTTGTCAAGGTTTCAGATCCATATAATAGTGTTAAAACACATCAAGTTTGATATATTAAGAGTTTGGTCTTTAGTGTTAGTTTCGTGTTGTTCCAGACCCTTTCTGTGAGTGCCGAAAGTCGTACCTGCCTTACCAATTCGGCTGTTTAAATAAACATCATCAAGAAAAATGGTTTGCGTAATTATGGATCCAAGATACGTCAATTTCTGAACTGATTCTAGTGGACAATCTTATAAAGTGATTAATAGAGGTTTGATGTTGCCTTCACTTAGAATTACTATTTTCTGAACAATATATACAGTAAAAAAAAGGTCGCATGCTTTGTCAAGGTTCTCGATCAGCGATTGTAGGGTAGCTTTATTATGAGTGACAAGAGCTGCATCGTCAGCAAATAAAAGTTCTTTAATTAAGTAGGGCAACATTTGTTTTTGTTTTTTTTCTGTTAGTCGTGCTAAGTTGAACAGTGAGCCATCTGTAGGTGCGTTAACAGTACCGCATTATTTATATATATATATATATATGCAGGGAGTCGTGGAGAAGTGTGGCCGTATTCCTCAATGATTTTGTCAATATGTTACACCTCTTTCTTATTTGTACTCCTCACAAGCTGTCGCAACTCGGGTTTTATTGTGTGTCGTCGTGTCCTAATTTGATCGTTTGCATTTGATGCAGTTGGTATTTTGTCTTCCGCTGGCACGGCACTCTGATAAGATACTTTATCCATTACTAGGCATAAAGGTCAATTCAGGATTGGAAAAAAACCTGTTCTTCAAACTGTTTCAGAAAATGTGTCTTTTCATTTATGTGTGGTAGTCCCAATAGTCGGCACTTTTTGATTGGAAAATAAGTTCAGCGTTATGGACAAGACTGTTTTCACTGCTTCCAGCGTGTGTTAGTATAACGCGCTGGCCTTTGCTGCAGGGAATAGTTCTTTTCAGTTCATCGTCTACTGATTGCCAATCTTTAGCATAGGTGTGGTGAGCAATGACCCAGGATTCGTCCAAATATATAATATCATAACGGGGAATCGCCTTCACAATGCAAGACGAACTCGATCGCATTTCTTCCTGGTGTGGGGTTTCAGGTGCCTTGGTTAATCCTAATGAAGCATCAGTTTCATGGTTCTCCCTTAACAATCATATCGTTAATACGACCACACCGGTAGTACGAATGGGAGCTGATGAGGTGACCAAAGACAAGTTGATGACATACCTCGGAGTTAAGTTTGATCGCAGCCTGTGTTTTCGGGACCAAGTCGACCATGCGATAACAAAATCCCGCAAAGGATTAGCCGCCGAGCAGAGGCTACTTACTCTTCTGTTCCAGGGATTAGTCCTCGCACCAATCGAGTATGCCCTGACAATTCTTACTGTCAGTACGACTCAAATTGATAGGCTGGAGAAAATACAAAATGAAGCCATGCGCATTATCTTGGGATGTACAAGGGACACTCACTGTGTAGCAATGAGATATCTTCTTGACTTTCCAACCATGAAAGACAGAAACAAGATTTTGAGAGCACGAGCATACCTGAAGATTAGTACAGATACAGAGCATCCATCGCACCACGAGCTCAACACAGGAAAAGGTGCCAGGCTAAAAAGAGGCAAATCATGGGTGGGCCGAACAAAGATGTCATCAAACAGGTCTGTGGGCTTACCAATATCAGCGTTGGTGAGGAGTGGATACCGGTGCCTACGTCATTCAAGTTGACTTTCTCGTGTATTGTCACACTCGACAGGAAAAGTAGGGAACAGAACCCAGTTGTGGTTAATGCTGAGGTCAACGGTCTCATCTGTTATAACACCGATAAGAAAGATGCAGTCATCTATACAGACGGATCTGTAAGACGACACCAAAGATATGCATGGGCATTTACAACACGCTCGGCAGGCAGAATAATCAAAGAAGACAGTGGTGCATACGTCATGACCACGAGTCGCATGACAATGGAGGTGATGGCAGTGACCAAGGCATTCAAATGGTTAGAGTCACAAGACCATACCCACGCATGTATAATGAGTGATTCGATGAGCATGATAAAAAAGTGGAGGCAGGCTCTATACGCATACAATGGGTAGAGTCAATGCAGAAGTCCAAAATACGTAAGGTCACCTTTGTCTATGTCCCTAGACATGCGGGATACAGGGAAATGAAAGATCGGACAGGTTGGCTAGCTGCGCTGTCATTGAGGACGGGCAACCAATGGATCGGGCGGACATCATCAATGCCCTCCGAGATGTGGACAGGACTTCAACAAACACAGATCCACGTCACTTCTTCGGATGATGGAGATGGGAATTAAGATGGGCACAGCCAGAAATGAGAAACTTGGTGGGCATGTAAGAAGACTTATCAACCAACATAGAACTGGAGTCGTCAGTCGCTGGACACTGCGGGACTTGCTGAGGAGGGGATCTGAGTACCTATGGACATGTTCGGAGTGCAATGATGATGACCCGCAAATAACTTAATAACTCAATACAATATGATAGCCTTGACTCCACCGCTCACGGATCTGCCTCAGGCATTTGCTTCAAGCAGCAATCAAATGTGTTTTTTCACAAATAAGATTCCAGCCGCCTACAGTTTTCCTGAAAGTTAAGCCGACGTACAGTTTTCCATAGAGTACGTTTAGAAATTTCAATACTGCAGTCTGTATCCAATATTAATTTCAATTTCCTGAGAGTAACAAGCACATTTGTAGCAAACATTTTAAAACATCTCCCGTCCTGACATCTACATCAAAAGTCGTCAACTTTCCTTTTCCTTCCCTGCTTGACATGTGTGCACTCCTGAGTCTTGTTTAATCCAACTAGAAAAGGATACTCTATCCAGACCAAGCGCTGGTTGCGTTCGTCTCCTTGGTCTTGAATATCTCAATATAAATGACGTATCTTCGATTCCCCTAAGAATGTAACGGTATAGTACACCGGCAACCTTCTGCATATTTATAAAATGACATTTCAAACTCATTATGATGTTGATATAAATGTCACGTTTGCGTCGAATATGAATCGCATTATTACGTTACTTGTTTCATTTTTCAAGTGTATTTCGAATTGGTGCACAGGAAAATCAAGTATTTTTATTTCTTCGACCAATTTCGACATGAAAACAAAACTATTTTTAGAACAACACAACTAAGTACCGTAGGTTCTACT
Source organism: Megaustenia siamemsis (assembly GCA_032433765.1). Lineage (NCBI taxonomy): Eukaryota > Metazoa > Mollusca > Gastropoda > Stylommatophora > Ariophantidae > Megaustenia > Megaustenia siamemsis. The sequence continues at coordinate 65,278,873 of JAVIAB010000125.1, read as the reverse complement.
ACAATTATGTCCAATTCCGTGAAGTCGATTTTTAAATATCCTAAAGAAGAAGTCTTGCAAAATAGATCTTTTTCTTCTTCTGCTTTCTTTATTCATTTGCCTTTCAGCGTCGACGGGAGATATAATTTGCGGTCTTTTGCTCTTCTGTTCGCCTCTGCTGCTGTTATGTTTCCTAGTGCTTCTAATATTCCATCGATCCATCTTTTTCGTGGTCGACCCTTAGGTCTGGTATTCCCACAACATTTATTGAAGGCTCGTTGTGTTGTGTTTTGATATTTCTATTTGTCAAGTGGCTAAACCATTTTATCTGTTGTTTCTTTATATATATTCTATGGCGGAGGCTATTCCTAACTTTTTTCTCAGTTCTTCATTTCTGATCGTATCTCTCAGACTGTTTCCTGTCATTCGTCTGACACATTTAATCTCAGTATATGTTATTTTTCTTATCTTTCTTGCATCTAGGGTCTTGGTCTGGAATTGGTAGCACAACGTTGGGATGAAGATTATATTGTATAGTGCTCGTTTTGCCTCCAGAGTCATTCCCTTGTTGGACAATAGTGGTGATAACTGTCCAATGATTTGACAAGCTTTGTTGCATCTTGATTCTATCTCTGCTGTTTGTGATTTATCGTTTGTCACTAAACTTCCTAGGTATTTGAATTCCTCTACTTGTTTTGGTTCCCTGCCCTCTATATTTATGTTGATGTTCTGTTTATTTTTGGCGACATTCGTGACTTCCGATTTGTTGATGTTGATTTTCATGTTGTACTTTGTGCCTGTGGTGTTGAGTTTGTTTAAGTGTTCTTGTAGGTTTTCTATTATTTCATGTATTAGTGCCTGATCGTCAGCCAGCAGTAATAAAATCTCTTTCATCTCCTCTGTCTCTAATGGTTTGGCCAACTTGCATATATAGTCCATGTGTGTAATAAACAGTAGGGGAATAGTTCGCACTCCTGTCTTACACCTGATCTTACTTCGAAGTGTTCTGTATAACCTGCTGCTGTTCTGACTGTGCAGCTGCTGTTGATGTAGAGACATTTAATTAGGTTTAGTAGATGTTGGCCTACCCCGTATGTTGTTAGTATCTCCCACAGTTGTTCTCTGCTTACTCTATCGAATGCTTTTTCCTTGTCAATGAAAGCTATGTATAAATTTGATTTGGTTGATTAGAATTTTGATTGTGTTCTGTCGTTTTTTCTGAAAGCTATTTTAATGTGAATAGAGCGTCAATACATCCTCTGTGTTTTCGGAACCCCATTTGAGAATCGCTTAACTGTAGTTCTATTATTGGTCTCAGCCTTTTTTCCACGATTTTGACGTATAGCTTTCCTACATGTTTGAGAAGAGATATACCACTATATTGATTGCAATCTCTCTTCCTACCTTTCTTTTTCCATATTGGTACAATGATTGGTACAATTGGTACCTGTTGCCAGTCTTCTGGGGCTTTTTGTTGGTGTCATGCTGCATTGAATATTCTGTGCAGCCATGTCACTCCTGTTTCTCCTGCTGCTGCTATTATTTCCATTGGTATGTTATCTATAGAGTTCTTAAATAGTATGTAGAGCCAGTCTTAACATATGGATGCGAATCATGGATAATAGGTCAACAGACAAGAAAACCACTGGAGTCTGTGGAAATGTGGTTTTACAGAAGAATTTTGAGAGTACCATGGACAGCTAAGAAGAGTAATGAAGAGGTTCTGAGAGAGGTCAAAACAAAAAGAAAGCTAATTTCCAATATTATGAAGAAACAATCATCATTTTTTTTTGGCCATGTAATGAGGAGAGAACAACTTGAAAATATTGTAACAACTGGAAAAATTGATGGACGAAGAGATAGAGGGAAGCAAAGAGAAAAAATAACAGACAGTTTAAGAGAATGGCTTGGCAGAAGGTCAACAGCAGAAATGATAAATAGCTGGCGAGATCGAAAGTTGTGGTGAGACATGATCACCTACGCCAGTAGGCCCGGTACTTGATGATGATGATGATGATGTTATCTATCTCCGGTGCTTTATTTCTTGGTGCATATTTTATTACTTCTTCGATTTTCTCTTTCATGATTTTGGGTTCAGTGTTTGTGTGTTCTTGCGTGGTTTATGTTGTCTTATTGGTAGTTGTTGTCATGTTTAACAGGTCTTCAAAACAGTCTTTCCATCTCTGTTGCATATGTTGGTTATTTGATATTTTCTGTCCGTCTTTGTCATTTATGAGCTCAGTAGGATCATGGTTTTCTGTTCTCGCTCTTGTGGCTTTTACTGCTTTGTAGAAATCACTTGTGGCTGTATTGAAGTCCCTGCTCATGTTTTGTCTTAAATCTGTCCAATTCTTTTGTTTAGCTTCTTTGGTCAAAATGTTAACTCTTTTTCGAACTAAGGCATATTTTTCATATTTTTCATGGTTCTTATTCTCCCTCCAATTTTTAAACAGTTTCTTCTTTTCTTTAATTGCTTATCTGATTGCTTCGTTCCACCACGGGGTGTTCTTTTTCCCTTCTTTTGTCTTTAGCTTCGTTCTACATACTGTTTTAGAGATATTGGTTACCATTTCCTTAAATTGTTTCCACTCTTCTTCTACTGTGCATACTTCGTTCGGGAGCTTCTTGAATTCCTCTGTTAGTTTTTCTTCTAGAGTTTTCCTTGATTCTTGATATTTGAATTGTTTTATTTTTATTGTCTGTTCTTTTTGTTTCATTTGTTTGTTTTCGTATATTCTCTTTATTTTTGGTTGTCTGAGTGTGATCATAACCATCTTGTCCGTGTCATCCGTGTCATCTGTGATGTTAGGGATTGCTCTGCTGTCGGTTACTCTTTTCTTGTTTTGTTTTCTTGTTAGTATAAAATTTATCTGGCTTCTACATGTTGTGTCATTCCATTTGTACCAGGTGTTTCATTGCGACGCTCTGTGTTTGAAGACTGTGTTGGTGATAAATAAATCATTTTGATTAAATATTTCCAGCAGTCTGCTTCCATTTTCGTTTTTTTTTTCAGATGTTGTAGCGCCAAAGGGTAGGTACTAAGATATCTCTGTTCTCACTGTTGCGTCTCCCAGGCCTTCCATTAAAATCTCCCATCACTAAGATGTAGTCGCTTTCGTCAATCTTGTTAATAGTTTCACTCAATGTGTCATAGAATTCTTCAGTGTCTTTTTCATTGTTGTTGCATGGTGCATAGATTTGTATGTAAGTTGTTTTTTCGATCATCGATGATAAATCCTACTCCGTGTGTTGCTCTTTCTGTGTTGTCGACTTCTGAGAATATTATAATGTTGTTCATGTGTGTTTTCTGTATCTGCTGTCCTTTTACTCTGGTGTCCGCTAATCCTAATATTTTAATGTTCCTTTTTGCCATTTCTTCTATAAGTTCAACTTCTTTATTTTTTATTCCGCATATATTGATCGTTGCTACTTTATATTTATCTATCATCATCTTCTGTGATTTCTCGGAGCATAAAATATTTATCCCTTACCGACCTGCGAAGTCAGTCATAAGTTAAGGGCTTAACTTAAAAACACACGTTAGGGGTTTAGCCCGGCTGATGTTTCCCCCACGTGTTTGATTGCTAAGGCCTCACATGCGATCTTTTACGGTCTAATTATACATTGTAAGCTGTTGACATTTTAAAAGTACTTATCTGATCTTATCCTTGTCCTCGAATAGAAAACTTTGCACAACTTTTTAAAAAAAATATAATCCGTTGGAAACACTATTTTCAGTCAATTTAATCGCATAAACTACACTCCGAAAATAAAACAACCACCATCTGCAAAATAGATCAAATAGATGATGTTTAACAGAGACAAATATTTATGTAACGTGTGGATATTCTAAGGCTGCATGCAAAATTCATTGCAATCTAACAGATAGTTTTCAGGCAAATCTAAAGCAGACGTAATCATAAATGTATCAACGGACTATTGTATCGATTACGGTAAAGTATTTAGATTATGTAGTTCGATAGTGCGTACATTTTTAAAGAAAAACACATTCGAAATTAGTGACCAGTTGTCACCAGTTAGTTCCACAATGACACTATCAATTAAAAAATATCGGATAAATAATTCCACATTTACCACAAAAGATGAACTTCAGTTTATATCTGTTTATACTGTACCGCGATAACCCAAATGTTTTTAATACGTAATTAAAACACATTCTCTTTATTAAACTGGTAAGCTCTCCATTTAACATTTGAATTATTGTTTAATTTGTTTCTTTCTTTTATATATATATATATATATATATATATATATATATATGTATATATATATATATATATATATATATATATATATATATATCTGTGATCAAGACTCAATCAGAGTAGGATTCCAGACTCTCTCATGAAGTCAGCTGTCTGTTTAAGCGATTCGATTGCCCCATATAGTTTTCTTTTATACTATTGCCTTTTATTCTTTATTTTTATTATTGCTTATAAACATAATATTGCTTTATATATTGCTTATAAACATATTATAAAAATATTATTGCTTATAAACAGCAAGATGCTGACATTGCATATATTTTTATAAACACTTGAAACACACACATGCACACACACACACACACACATATATATATAAATATATATAGCAAAATGTAAAAGCGAGTGTTTCTTCTACCACTGCAAAATAAATATCGGTAGCACACAATAAGCAACAGAGAATAACAACAAATTGTATGAATGTGTGTTGTTCATCAGCATTTTAACAAATACAGAGTGTGGCATAAACTCGTATTCAAACTAAGCAACTCCTGACCTTGCCTTTTACACGCAATTTATTCAATTATAACATATATACAATGATTCAGAACAATATTCACGATTCTCTTCTTTAATTCATCGTTGTTAGTTTTTGTTCTTTCTTTAATTTCTTGTATAAGTTATATCATAGAGAAATGGCTAAATGATAACTGCAGTGACATGCGCGCAGATGGTCTCACCTCACAACATGCATGCACATTTTAGAGCCAGAAAGTACTGAACGCGACATCAAAATGGGCCACAAACTTGAGGGTTTAAATCACACCCCAAACATCTGCCACTGTCTTCTACTTGTCCAGCATATAGAAGCCATCAGACTACATTTACAGGACAAAGAACTCACAACAATGTGATGTGAGACTAAACTAAACAAACAAACAAGTCACGCCTGCTACTACAATTGCCAAAAAAAATTGCGACCAGCAAAAAAAGCTGGATGGTACCACTTGAAGTATCAACGTAATTTTACTTTCATCACCATCATCAAATACCGGAACTAGTGGCGTAGGTGATCATGTCTCTCCACAACTTTCGATCTCGGCAGCTATTTATCATTTCTGTTGTTGACCTTCTGCCAAACCATTCTCTTAAGCAGTCTGTTATTTTTTCTCTTTGCTTCCCTCTATCTCTTCGTCCCTCAATTTTTCCAGTTGTTACAATATATTCAAGTTGTTCTCTTCTCATTACATGGCCAAAAAATGATGATTGTCTCTTCCTAACATTGGAAATTAGCTCTCTTTTTGCTTTGACCTCTCTCAGAACATCTTCATTACTCTTCTTAGCTGTCCATGGTATTCTCAACATTCTTCTGTAAAACCACATTTCTTTCAGACTCCAGTGATTTTCTTGTCTATTGTCATATTGTCCATGATTCGCAATCATATGTTAAGACTGGCTCTACGTAACATTTAAGAACTCTTTTTTCTTGTTCCTATTGTCAAAAATGGATTGCATAGTATTTTCCTAATTTTTTGGAAAGCTGATTTTGCCTGAGCCATTCTGCATTTCACCTCTTTTTTACATCTTCCGTCTGAGGTTAACAAAGTTCCCAAATATTTAAATTCATTTACCTGTTTTAATATTGTTCCACTTGTCTTTATTTTGCACTGAGGTGATGTCTTTTTCTTTGTTGTTACCATTACCTCTGTCTTTTTGCTATTAAGGCTGAGTCCTTTATTTTTTCCTTTCTTTCACTATAATGTCCAACATTTCTTGTAACTCATTTTCACTCTTAGCGATTAATACTGTATCATCAGCATACCTTATATTATTTATATTATGACCTCCAATTGATATTCCAGGCATGCCCCTTATGGATCTTAAAATAATGTCACTATAAATATTAAACAAATCTGGTGACAGCACACAACCTTGTCTAACACCCTGTTTTTTTTTTTTGTTGAAACATTCCCAATTGGTTTCCAGTTCTTATGGCCGCTGTTTGTTGCCAGTATATGTTCTTTATTATTCTTAGATATTTGCTGTCTATGTTTATGCTTTCTTAAATGTTGACTATTTCTTGGTGCTTTACTTTGTCAAATGCCTTGGTGTGATCTATGAAACATAGGTATAGATCTGTTTTCACCTCTATGGCGCTTTTTTAAAATTTTACTTTACATCCTCAAAATAACAGCATCGTACCACCCACGATCAAATAGATATGTCAACCTGAGCCATTGTCTCCAAATTATATATATAAGGCTAAAGCTGGTTTCTGGAGTAATATGAAAAGTACACTGATTGAAGAGCTGGAAAGAATTACCTACGCCATATCGTATGACGAGAGGCGTGCAGAATTGGTGGCGATATGCAGCCCGAAAAAATATGAATGAAGACACATCGCATGCACGAGAAAACACGAAATTAGCCCAAAACCAAACTAGAGCATCCTACTTCAACCACCTGCCACAAAACAACCCCAAAGAACTCCTTCAGCAGCCACACATGGACAATTGAACCCTCCAGTTCAACGAAGAGCACAACCACTGTAAAGAAAACATTTCGATCCGTACAGAAGTTCGAGCATACAACACGTTCTACATGAGTAAAAAGGTAAAGTACCCCCGTCACGCCAAGTGGCGTATAAGGAATATGGTGTTAGTGACCATAAATTTTACAGACCCTCGGCACATGATTTTTGGGGTAATGTGGTCGGTATTAAGCCCGTGCCGCTTTACTTTCCCATAAAAAAATCCGGTATCCATTAAAGGCTGGGTGAACCGGAATCCGTCGGTTGGGATCGAACCTTACCTCTTGTCCTTTGTAGCCAAGTTCACTAACCACTTAGCTATCGCGGCTCTAACGTTCTACGTGAGTGTAAAACTAATTGTGAACTTCAATGTCAAACCTGACAGAGATATACAACAGTAAGTGTGAGAACACTACGAGGATCTGGAGAGATCTTTTTTATTTATTAAAAATAAAATAAAATACAAGACAACAAATAATTATGATAACATATAAGAGCCATCTAGCTCAGTAGTTGGTGCATATATGTCACCGGACTACTGACAACATCAGTGTGCACTTCGTTATGTGATTAAATCAAAATAACACTTGTAGGGTTTCATAGAGTGCTGTGTATTCTCTAAGTTCTCTATGAGAAATACAACAGTTTTTCATTGCATTTTTATAACACGTTACACCATGATTTATTTCCCCATTTTTGCTTCACTCTGTGTAAATATAAGATAACGGTGGATTGACAACCACACATTTCTCTTTCTTGTTTGCTTTACTTTATGCAGTTGTAGTTAACTTCCGTAGACACTGTTATTCGTGAAAAATAAGCAGGATTTATAAAAAGGAGAAGCTGTTTAGACCATATATTCACTACAAAAATTATAGTAGGAGAACATATAGAAAAGCAAAAGCCATTCTTCTATAATTCATTTATTTAAAAAAAAAGGCTTTCGGCAGCACACAAAGAAATTCATTGTGGAACATACTGAGACAATATAAAATACCACAAAAAACTATAAAACATCATCAAAGATCTGTACGACGGATTCTCACGTGCAGTTCGCATAGAGACGGGATCAAGTGAATGGTTCCACATCGATACCCGAGTGAAACAATGATGTATTTGATCTCCTTTGTTCTTTGGAATTACAAACGACTTCATAAAGCAGACCTGTTGTACAGATAACAAAGGCATTGTGTGGACACTTGGATCTCAATTTGAGGACGACAGATTGTTTACTAATAGTAATGTGAACATGATACAAGAAAAATCAATGTCATCAATGGCTGGTAAAATAGGACTTGAGATCAGCCAAGAAAAGACAAAAGTAATGAAATAATGAAAAAGTATACCTGGAAAGTAAAGCAGTGGAAATAGTAGATCACTTTGCATATCTTATAAGTTGCATAGATCAAGAAGGGGACACAAGGAAAGAAATAGAGAATCAGAATAGCAAAGGCAACAATCTTCTGCTTTCTTCTTTTCTCTTTCACTGATACCTAAAAGGTGTGGTGGTTTATATCATTTGTCGTTCTTGTGCTGCTCGAATTGTCTAATTATTGATTTTCCTTTGTTGTTACATGTCTCTGTCACTGCATCTATCCACCTTCTTCTGGGTCTTCCTCTTGGTCTTTTTCCATGCAAGGCAGCAATAACTTTCAGAAACCTTGTTGAAATATGGAAGTAAAAATTTATAAGCACAAAAACCGCTCATGATTTTCAAATCGAATGTATTATCCACTCTTACTTATACATGCGAGAGCTGAAAAAAAAATTAAGAAATAGAAAATAAACTGGATGGATTTGAAAACAAATATCTGAGGAAAATTCTTCGTATACCTTGAAATGAGTTCACGACGAGTGCAGAAACTAGAGACAAGACAAAGCAATATGAACTATAATAGAGAAGGTGATCATATGTTGGTCATGTGATGAGAAGAGACAACACGGGAATCTCATAGCAAGCTCTCAAATGGGAACCAGAGGGTATATGAAACAAGAGATCAACCTAGAGAAACAGCAAATAGAATACTGAGGCGAGAGGCAGCAACAGCAGGCATCAGCTCCCTGATACAATGCGGGTCCTGTGCAAGGTGTGACCGTTGATAGAAAAGATCGTCAAAAACAAGGAGTTTTAAATGTATGTCTTATGTGCCACCTGCAGCTCGAAATGACAGTAGGTAGATAGAATATACTTAATTCCTTGGGAATTTCGTTTACATCATGTTAAGTGGTAGATTCAAGTACAGTGCTATACAGAACTGGCCAATTTCTTTCAATAGAAGGGTCACTTTTTATGATTATAGTACTTCAATACATCGATAAAAATAAAAGTTGTCATTTATTCAAGACAATAATGTTATGTATTTATCTACCATCTTTGCTTTGGTAAATATTAGTAATTTACAACAAATATTTAAAAAAAAAACTTCATTAATTTAAATATTAGTTGATAATTTGGGGGCACCAAGATGGACGCTACCTGCGTCCAAGCCATGTAAACAATGTTGACTTTCCTTGTCTCCAACGATTTATCTCATTCTATTAGAGAATTTCATGCTATCTGTTACCACAGTGAGTTGGCGGATTTTTATAAATGTAAATGGCGGGTTGATAATAAATGTTTGTACACAGTTCGTCAATCATCGCTGTAGATCAAGTCTTTCTTCGCTGGCTCCGCTCGCGACCTTGGAAGCTAATGACCTTACTTGTGCAGACGGTTGGTTTGGGGCAAACTGTACGTTACAATGTCCCTGCTATAATGACTCAGTTTGTGACAAAACTACAGGGACATGCCCAAACAATGACAGTTGTCAGCACGAATATTTCGGACCCCAGTGTCACTACTTGGATTTTGTTTACAAATATGCCCAAAAATCTTAACCTACTTTCCTGTTTGATAACAACGACACCTCATATAATCCGGACACAGTTTCTACATCAGTTGAGGCAACTCTCAATCAATCTTTGCCGCACTCCTGGTTTAGGTTTTATGTGAATGACTTAACAGATACGGACAGTTTCACGGTAAATCTAAATGGTTCTGCCTCATGTAACAATGTATCAAGGTTTGTAGTTAGTCCGCACGAGATTGATGTCTTTTGCTCTGGGGCTGGTCTGATCAACAAGTTACGGATTGAAGGGGCGATAGTTGCAAATATCTGTTCCATCTACATTGGCGGGGGTCGGAATATGGCTCTCAAACAGATAACAAACCAGATAGACACATTTGATGCTTGTTATACCGGAGACGGATGTGGACCAGAGGCCGCAGTTAATTGCAAAACAAAGACCATTCTCTATGACACACTGCACACACACACAATGGAGAAGTGGAACCAATTCTGTTTACTGGTATCTGAACTTTGCCACGCCCCAGAAGATTCACACCATTCGAATCTATCATCGAGCTAGCAATATGATTCGGGTAAAGAATGCCACTCTAAGGGCTTTCTCTGACAGTGGCGGCGTAGTGTTCCAGTATAATGATATATCATGCCCTAATATTTCTGTGAACACTATTGTGCAATGTCTAGTGGGTGTAATAAAGGCTGCAATGCCATCATCGGTATGTGTCACGGCAACTGTTCACATGGGATCTATGGACACGACTGTTCCGGATCTTGTCTTAGTGTCTGTCCTTTATTTGAGGAAAAATCCGGAAAATGCATACAATGTAAGCGTCCTGGCTATACCTGTAATGACACTTGTCCCGATGGTAATTTTGGGATACAGTGTGAACAGACGTGTTCTGATGGCTGTGACATCATATGTGACCCGGAAAGCGCAGACTGTACGTGCAAGGAAACGTACTACGAGTCAGATTGCACTCTTAAATATCCGGACAACTGTTTCAACGACACCTGTGAACAGTCAATCGGGAACTGTACATGCAAGAGAACGTTCTAAGGGCCAGACTGCACTCTCAAATCTCCGGACAACTGTTTGAACGAAACCTGTGATTCCCACGTTCAGAAGAGTCTGCCGACTACAACAAGCCCAAGCATATGGACACTTTAATGTGTTTCTGTGCTAGACATGGTTCATTTCTTGGTTTTTTTCCGTGAAGCCATGGCTCATATCTTGATGTGTTTCTGTGCTAGTCATGGCTCATATCTTGGCTTGTGTGTGCTGGCCATGGCTCATATCTTGGTGTGTGTCATGTTAGTCATATCTCATATCTTGGTGCGTCCGTATTAATCATGTCTCATATCTTTATGTGTGTCTGTGTTTAGTCATATCTCATATCTTTGTGTGCATGTTTATGTTAGTCATATCTCATATCCTTGTGAGTGCATGGCTATGTTAGTACCATCTCATGTCTTTGTGTGTGCATATCTATGTTAGTCACATCTCTTATCTTTGTGTGCATATCTATGTTAGGCATGTGTCATATCTTTGTGTGTGCATGTCTATGTCAGTTATATCTCATATCTTTATGTGCATGTTTATGTTAGTCATGTGTCATATATCTTGATGTGTGTCAGTGTTAATCATGCCTCGTATCGCTGTGTGCATGTCTGGGTTAGTCACATCTCACATCTTTGTGCGTGCGTGTCTGTGTTAGTCACCTCTAGTGACTCGGGCAGATGGTGCTCGTAAACCTGGGAGGGCCGACCATCTAAGGGCAGAATCCCCCTACAGAAAAGACAACCTGCTGCCTTGCAGGAAGATTGGGGACAATCAAAGGCTAGGGAAAGCAAACCCGAATAAAATGCTGGCTGAAATGGGTTGCACTGGGCCACTGGCGCAGAACACAGTGCAACGTATTAACGGGTGTTCAATCAGAGTGGATCTGGCGAACTCTACTTGTGATGTTCTGTCTATGGGGGCGATCAACACACTTAGCCTGACAGCTGACTTCATGTGGGAGTCTGGAATCCTACTCTGATTGAGTCCTGATCGCAGAGAGAGAGAGAGAGAGAGAGAGAGAGAGAGAGAGAGAGAGAGAGAGAGAGAGAGAGAGAGAGAGAGTTGATAATTTTATTGTTTATTTAAAAATATAAAGTTGATAGTTATATTGTTTAACATATTTCTGACAGCGGTGAGTATTCAGAGGAGGCAACGGAGGCCAGGGCTCCTCTAATTTGTTATCAGAAAACATAAGACAATCGAACTCCAGCTCATGTCAGTGAACATCCAGCCACCGTATCCGGTTTTTCGTGATATCACTCAAGTAATTAAAGCCGTTACTAACAGATGAGTTTCAATATTTATGGAGAACAAACCAACTACAACAGTACTTCAACATCTCTTGACCTTGCATTGTAGATGATAATTAGGGAGGCTATTTCAGAGATAAGTTCCCTGTTCCTGTGGCAATACCGGGTTAGTCAATCAGATGACGTTCTCTCACTATTGTAAACGCGTAATTTTATGATGTAACGGAGAAAAAGAAACTGGTACCCTACTTTATGTCACTGCGCTGCGTGATTTTATATATATATATATATATATATATATATATATATATATATATATATATATATATATCGTCTTCTTCTTTCCTTCCTCATCTGCCTTTCAGCGTCGAGGGGAGATATAATTTGCGGTCTTTTGCTCTTCTGTTCGCCTCTGCTGCTGTTATGTTTCTTAGTGCTTCTAATATTCCATCGACCTGTCTTTTTCGTGGTCGACCATTAGGTCTGGTGTTCTCACAACGTTTGTTGAAGGCTCGTTTTGTTGTGTTTTGTTCTTTCTGCCTTGTCACGTAGCCAAACCATTTTATCTGTTGTTTCCTTATATATTCTATGGTGGTGACTTTAACCAAGCTTTTTTTTTCTCAGTTCTTCATTTCTGATCTTATCTCTCAGACTGTTTCCTGTCATTCGTCTAACACATTTCATCTCTAGAGGTTATTTTTCTTATTGTTCTTGCATCTAGGGTCTAGGTCTTGCATTGGTAGCACAACGTTGGGATGAAGATTGTATTGTGTATAGTGCTCGTTTTGCCTCTAGAGTTATTTCCTTGTTGGACAATTGTGGTGATAACTGTCCAATGATTTGACAAGCCTTGTTGCATCTTGATTCTATGTCTGCTGTTTGAGAATTATCGTTTGTCATTAGATTTCCTATGTATTTTAATTCCTCTACTTGTTTTAGTTGTCTGCCTTCTATAGTTATGCTGATGTTATGTTTATTTGTGGTGACATTCGTGACTTCTGTTTTGTTGATGTTGATTTTCATTTTGTATTTTGTGCCTGAGATGTTGAGTTTGTTTAAATGTTCTTGTGGGTCTTCTATTGTTTCATGTATTAGTGCCTGGTCGTCTGCAAATAAAAGCTTGGTGATCTCCTCTGTCTCTGATGGTTTGGCTAGCTTTGGATATATGGTCCATGTATGTATAATAAACAGTAGGGGGATAGTACGCACCCTTGTCTTACACCTGATCTAACTTCGAAGTGGTCTGTGTAGCCTGCTGCTGTTCTGACCCTGCAGCTGCTGTTGATGTAGAGACTTTAAATACGGCTGTATAATATATATATATATATATATATATATATATATATATATATATAAACGCTTGAACAAAACTATAAAAGATTTTAATTCACAATAAAACTTTGTTCCTTTTCTAACTTGCAATGCAAATGGCTAAGATATTATGATATAATTATAATGATGTTAATTTAGAGCGATAATTGAAGGAACGTTTTTTTATATAGCGGCATAACGTATATTGAAATAACCTTTATACGAAAATTATCATGTCAACTTAAAGGTTTCAATGCAAACAGTGAGAGACGAATCCAGATTATTAAATTGATTTTTCATTATTGGATATTCCCTTTTCATAACAAAATGACGTTGAGAGAATTATTTTGCAGCAAGAAAGACCTACCCTAAAATATTCACTACTTCAAGCGGAAAAGATAGGAGCAGAATATTTAATTAAATGTACGCGGTACGATCAAAACAAGTTCAAATAAAATTTACATGTCCAACGAAGTAACTAACAGTAACATCTTAGGGCATTTGTTGGCCATGTTTGCTTTTAATGCTAAAGCAAAGGTGTGTGGTCATCTGATTGATATAGTGACATGACAAACTTTAGCTAGGAGTGTAGTTAGAAGTGCTTTAAGTAGAAACCATTGCAAAGAAAACAGATCGACAAGTGACTTCGCCGAACGAGTATCAGTTCAGTATATACATATAATATATATATATATATATATATATATATATATATATATATATATATATTTAAGAATGCAAATAGTCTGTGTATTTTTTAATACATGTAATGCGACCACTCATTACATCCTGGCTTCCTCAAGTTTGGAATCTACCTTACGCCGGTCTGTCAATTTCTGGTCATTTTATATATAAAAAAAACTTAATGAGAACAATGACGGCGTTCTTGTAGGTTCATCAAAGTCAATTTTTAAAGATGATGATGATATTAATAATAAATCATGAAGGTGGTCATCAGGGAGTCGGTTTCTTTGTGACGGTTTAAACACCTTCGTAGTTGGGAAAGAGCATTCACTTATGTATGAGCTTCTAACATAAAAACAATTTTCAGGCTGAACTCATTCAACGCAGAATATTTGCCCTGTAATACAAGTTTCCAAATGTCAATGCCCATCTCCATCCTCGATTAGAAAAATGGGTCACTTTGAAGGTTGCATAATTCCAACTGAACAGTATCGTGCTGTTCTAATATGTTGCCTTCTTTGGGTTGTTAAATAATGCCAGTTGTGGTCGCATACAAGTGAAGTCAGAAAATCGCTGATTGAATTTTTCCAATAGTTTGTCTAACACAGAAAACTTGATATCAGCGTCACTGTGTTTCCCCATCAATTATCTGCAAGAACTAAAGTGCACGGAGTAAAATGCACGAAGTAACATGCACGAAATAAAATGCACGAAGTTTCCTTCGGCTATTGGGTAAATCTAAAAACGTTTAGTTAATTTCAAATCTGAGACTGGTTGTGTCCCTATAACTTCACGTTGAGTTCATTCATGTGTTGTGTATTATCTGTCAGAAAGACATGTACGCTATTAAAATGTGGATCAGATAGTTTTGTGATCAGTTCTTTGTTGGTTTCATCTTTCTCTAAAAGTTAATTTATTTCCTGTCTCAAACAGTTCCCTCTGCTAAGCCAGCGTACTTGTGTGTGTGCAATAATAAATCGTCATATTTCGTCTCCACTTCTGGCAGAAAGGATATAAACTGGCGGTGTGCAACACCCGATTCCCGCCTTTTATTAAATTCATACACTTTATCACAGTTTTCATATAATTTTACCACACAGAACCTCCAGGTGTATAATGCAATGCGATGCTGGGCAATGGATAAACCCAACTAATCCCGTGTTAGTATCACACATTGACTTAGCGCCATCTGTCACTATAGCTGAAAGACTGTTAATGTTTGAGTACCACATATTGACTTAGCGCCATCTGTCACTATAGCTGAAAGACTATTGATGTTTGAGTAACACATGGACTTAGCACCATCTGTTACTATAGCTGAAAGACTGTTGATGTTGTTTGAGTAACACATATTGACTTAGCGCCATCTGCTACCATAGCTGAAAGACTGTTGATGTTTGAGTAACACATATTGACTTAGTGCCATATGTCACTATAGCTGAAAGACTGTTGATGTTTGAGTACAACATATTGACTTAGTGCCATCTGTCGCTATAATTGGAAGACTGTTGGTGTCACAAATAGCGTTGAAAAACTTGCTGATTTGAGTTATAAATGTCTTAACCTTTGGTCGTGTTATGCATTGGTTCTATAGCCAGTAGCTCTTTATTAATAATAACATTTTTGATAACAGTTCTAATGAAAATTAATTGTACTGTATCGGACATGTCAGTGGACTCATCCAGAGCCAGTTAAAAAGTAAGCCAAATTTGTAACAATAATCTTTAATTTACTTAATGTATGAGAACTTTTTTACTCAACCCTTCTTGTGACAGTTTTTATAGTGGAACGTTCTCTGCATGACGCAAGTGTTAGTTACTTCCACAGATGCACGCGCCATGTTCATAGAACAGCGCTTCACAAATTCACCATCATATCATAATTTTTGTTTGCCTTTTGCTATCTCTGCGCTTACAATAAACGATGCCATTAGTGAACTTTTTTGTTTTTTTTGTTGATGCAGAGGAAATCAGCGAGCTTCTATTTGCAGACGATCATACTTGGAAAAATAGAAGACCTAATAGAACACTTAAATAGACTCAACAGCACAGGCACAAAATACAACATGAAATCAATATCAATAAAACAGAAGTCATGAATATAGAAAAAGAAAAACAGAACATCAACATAACTATAGACGGCAGACAAGTAAAACAAGCAGAGGAATTTAAATACCTAGGAAGTCTAGTCACAAACTACAATTCACAAACAAACAGCAAAAATAACTCAAGATGCAACACAATTTGTCAAATCATTGGATAGCTATCACCACTATTGCCCAACAAGGAAATAACTTTAGAGGCAAAACGGGCCTCTACAAAACAATCTTTATCCCACCGTTCTGCTACCAATGTCCGTTTTGGACCCTAGATGCAAGAATAATAAGAAAAATAACCTATACTGAAATGAAATGTGTTAGACTAATGGCACGAAACAGCCAAAGAGATAAGATCAGAAATGAAGAACTGAGAAAAAAGCTAGGAAAAACCTCCGCCATCATTATCATTGCGAGTGTTACAGGTAGTTTGTCGTTGATGATGGACCCCCAGGTAGCTATACAATAGCACGACATCAAATGTGTAGTTGTTGATAAAGATTGCAGGTGTTGCTTCGACGTCCTGACAGAGTATATTAGTTTTCTGCAAACTTATTGTTAGATCAAAGTCTCTGCAGGCATGAAAAAACGATGTATCATGCTCTGGAGTTCTTACTGACTTTGCCTGACAAGTGCAGTCATCAGCAAATAACAAATCTCTAATAGTGAGATGGCTGAAATTTTTATTTTGTGTTTAGTCTTGCAAGATTGAAAAATCGACAATTAAATCTAGTATAGATATAGACTCCTTCACTCGCATTTAAGAATGCATTTTTCAATAGAACAGCGAAGAAGATTCCAAAATGTGATCGGAGCAAGAACGCATCCCTGCTTATCTTAACAGCATATGTTGACGGTTTTTGATATGCTGTCGCCGTATTTAATTATACCCTTCATATCCTCATGAAATGATTTGACTATCGTCAGCAGAGTATGTGGCAGCCTATTTTAGATAGTATATTGAAGAGATCGTCCCTGCTGACTAGCTCAAAGGCCTTTGTAAGGCCGGTAAAGGCGATGAAGACAAGTTTTTTCTGCTCTCGATTTTTCTTGAAGCAAAGGTAAAGATAACATTATTGAGTTATTGAGTTATTTGCGGGTCATCATCATTGCACTCCCAACATGTCCATATGTGCTCAGATTCTCTCCTCAGCAAGTCCAGCAGTGTTCAGCGACTGACGACTCCAGCTCTGTATTGGTTAATAAGTCTTCTTATACGCCCACTAATTTTCTCGTTTCTGTCTGTGCCCATCTCTTTCATCCGAAAAGCTGTATGACTGGGGTTGGCTATTCTATAAATAACGTTGAAACTGTCTCTGGACCGTGCGACTGAGTGAGTGCACGTGAATCTAGATCATTCACAGCCATTGACTTTCAGCGACATAATCAACAATGACGACGAGAGAAAAGTATGACTGCAATTGATCTTCCGGATCTAATCCCGCATTGCGATTCGGGATATACGCGTTCTGCGAGTTTCTGTAGCCTTCCTAAGATGACTCTGCCGAAGGTCTTGCCGATGATGCTGAGTAAGAAGATGCCTCTGTAGTTGTTGCATTCCCTTCTACCGCCTTTATTTTTGTAGAGAGTTACAATCATTGAGTCTCTCGTATCTCGTGGAATGGCTTTCTCTTTTCAGTATTGATGTTGTACTTCGAGCCGGGGATGCAACAGATCATTTTTCCAGAACTTGATCAGATCGACAGTGATCCCATCTTGTCCAGACGCCCTTAAGCTTAACCTTCCTAAGTTCCTCTACAATTGGTCTCAATACCTAATTCTTCCATAGGTGGGAGACATCGGATGGCGTCAAGGGCGTTTGGGATAACAGTGTTTTCTATTGAATAGAGTGAGGAATAATATTCCACCCATCTTTCCATCTGTTGGCCTCTATCGATTATTTTCTCCCCAGTGGCAGTCTTCAGTGGTGCAATGGTACATTTTGTTGTGGTCTGAGGCCTTTTTTATGCCATCATACATTGCTCTTAGGTCCCCAGTTTTAGATGCAATCTAGATGCTGTCCCTACGCTGGAGCCAATCTCGAGCTGTCTGCTGGACTTTGTTTCTGGCCATTCTAAGAGCCTGTAGAATATTGGCAATGGGTGCGCGCTTGTGCTCTAAGAGACCGCACGTTTACCTTATATTACGGGTGTCATCAAATGAGAGTTGTCTTCAAAGCAATCACTTAACTTAAATGTCAGTTTTCCAATGGTGCTAACCGCATTGCTGTAGATAACGTTGCGGAGATGTTCCCATTTTTCCTCAGCGCTATTACCTTGTTCATGAGTGCTTAGCGACTCCTTGAGGGTCTCGACCACTGCAGAATGTGTTAAATTGCTAGTATCTATGCATGGTTTCTTCTTTACCAACTTGGCATAGTGGAACCTCCTGGGCAGTAGCTTGATTTTAAAGCAGACTTAGTGAATGATCCGAGTCGCAGTCTGCACTGTGGTATGACTATGTGAGGATTACAGATTTGAGGAAAGGGCATCTGACAAGTATCAAGTCCCACTGATGCCAGTGTTTCGATCGTGGGTGTCACCAAGCTACGTTATGCTGAGGCTTGGTTTTGAAAAAAATATATATATTTCTCAACCACAGGTTAACTCTAGAAGACGCTGGCCTTTGTCATTTATTTTCCAACTCCAAAACGTCCGAGTCAAGTTACCCACGAACTGTAGCCTGCGCCATCTTTAGCATTGAAATCTTCCCAGTAGAACAGTGTAATCTTGTCCTGGTATACTTTCCATAACTTCTGTCTAATTTTCGTAGAAATTGCCCTTGGTTCCAGATGAAGAACACAAGGTCGGAGCGTATACATTTATGAGGATAGCTGGTCCTGCTGTTGTTGGTTATTTGGTTATGGAAGGCACCGGTATCACTGCAAACGAATTAAAATCCATATTTGCTCAACCGCCCGTGCCAGCGTAATCATCAGAATTAATATATCATCTCTGAAACAAAGAAAGGTAGCGCTATCGTAGCTCAGCACACGTCAAAAGACATAAGGCGAAACCGCGCAGAAAGTGAACACAGCCAACTATTCCCTTTCATACGATATCATCATTCATCGTAAACAATTGGAATATCGAAACATGATCAAAACGGATGAGACACACAGCTCACGGTGTGTACAGAGCACTTAACTCAGTAGCTCCTGCAACAAGCTCGACTTGGAATATGAGGAAACTGCAACAAGGAACACTTTTCATGCATAGCCTTCAATTGTTCCCGCCGCCTATCCACAATATACCGGAAGTTCACGTCCTCTTGAAAATGATGATATTCGTATTTTTTTTTTAAATGTATAGCGCTTGATGATGTTAGGCCATCGTTGTTGACTCCAATTCCGAACATATAGACACACAGTTAGTCGTCAGATTATCCCCGTCGCACATCAAACAACAGACCGTAAGATTATCGTACGGTCGGTCTAGGGATATACGATGAGCCATTACGATGACGTAGCACACAACAATGTCGTACACACGATTTCGCTCCCTTTAGATTCATGATTACGCTAGTGAAAGCAGCCTGCGACGAATAAAACACGGTGCAAATTCCCTAAAGAGATGAAACTGCGGCTGACGAACTAAAAAAAAGTAAAGTACCCCGGTTACGCCAAGTGGCGTATAAGGAAATATGGTGTTAGTGACCGTATATTTTACAGACCTTCAGCACATGATTTTTGGGTAATGTGGTCGGTATTACGCCCGTGCTGCTTTACTTTCCCAGAAAAAAATCCGGTACCCATTTAAGGCTGGGTGAACCTGGAAGCCGTGGATTGGGATCGAACCCTACCCCTTGTCCTTTGTAGTCCAGTTCACTAACCACTGAGCTATCGCGGCTCGGCTGACGAAGTAGTTTACATTAATGAATAACATGGAAATATCTTGCGTCAAGGAATTCCAACAACGGTCATGAACAGCACCAATGTGACGTAATGCGCAGATCAAGTCTAGACATTGGAAGGTCACATTCACAGCAATTGATTTGTCAAAACTTGACTGTTGCAGGCATACGACTTCGCTTTAGCGGCGCAGATGTAATAAGTAGATCATCAATTTTTACTTTAACGCAGAAAAGTGCAATGGAGAACTGAAATTAATCAGTTCCCGAATGCACTTTCTGCAGCAATTGAGAGAATGCGACCTAGATCCACCATCTTTACAACGGAGGTTGTATTAAGGTGAAGTCTTCTGAAGCATTCTGGCCAAATATAAACAGACCTCCCAGGGATATTTTCACAGCAAATCCCACACCGTGTTCTCTGATACCGTCGCTGCTCTTTCCTTGCCAAGAGAACACGTAGTTCACCTTGTTCAGCATATCTGACCCTGCAAAATGCGTTTCTTGGAGTGCCGCTATATCCACCTGAGGTTTTTTTTTTTTCAGTTTGTATTTATTAATTGTGGCTGTCTTTCTGGCGTCATTTACATCATGCAAATTGTCAGATAGCTAACTTGCATCTCGCGGACGTTCTAGCAACCCAATCGTAGGTTACGTTTCTGGGTTTTTTTTTATTTCTCTTGTGTGGCAGGCGTGGATGGTAAGAGTCTGCCTATCGAGTTTTCCCTAATCCCCATACACCCAATGGGGAAAGCAAGCCGTGACGAGATAGCACCTTAGTGGCTGGGGGCTCCCAGCATTAGCGGTATTAACTGTATTGCTAGGAGAAATCTTAAAGATCTACAACAATTACTTAATGAAACAAGCAAAAAATATGAATTAGACATGAATATTAAAAAGACTAAAACTTTGATCATAAACTAAGAAAATATTCAAAACCTACTCATATATATCAAATATATAGTAAATCAAATATCAAAATTGAAGGAATAGACATGAAGACAGTTCAGAGCTACCACTACTTGGACATACTATAACCAGTGATAGAAAATAAGTAATTTTAAGGCCATGAAAAATATACTAATATCAAAACAAATAACACCACTGCTAAAACTAAGAATAGCAAAATGTTCTATCTTCTCAACATTCATGTATGGTGCAGAAACATGGACATTAGAAGAGTATACAGAACAGAAAATTGACGCTTTTGAAATATGGATTTATAGAAGAGTAAATATAATTGGATGGAAAGAAAAGAAAACAAACCAATAAGTATTAAAACAACTAAAAAATGAAAATAGAACTACTAAATACAATTCAAAGCAAGACAAATGAGATTTTTGGAGCATGTTAAAAGACATAGCAGGCTACTAAAAGAAATTATTAGAAGGGAAAATGCAAGGCAAAAGAGGCAGAGGCAGACCAAGACTAACATAGACGAGTAACATCAAAAGATGGAAAAGTCAGCCTTAACAAACAACCTGGACCATCATATCAAGTGACAGAGCGGAATGGCGCTCCTTGGCAGCAGACCTCCGATACGGAGACGGCACTCAATGATGAGCTTTTCAATGAAGTCGATAGACTTCTCTCACTGACGAAAGCAGTTCCAATGCATTCGTTATTTTTAGTGTCAAGTTGCTGTGTGTAATGATGTTTAAGTTTATACTTTTCATGTACAGAGATCACTTGTAAACACACAAAGCAATGCGACTTGTTATCCTTATTTTTAATAAATAAAATATCAATTTCACATTTTTCATTGAAACGTCTGTTTTTTTTTCACTTAAATTGACGTTTGTTACACATAATACACCACGACCTAGACAAATGACAATAAAACACAAATTATAACAATAGCACAATTTGCTGCGAAAATGATAATATTCAAAGTAGCCAGAGCAAATAGATAAAATTGTGACTGATGAAAAGAGGCTTGGCTGGAAAGAAAAGAAATT
This sequence comes from Megaustenia siamemsis, assembly GCA_032433765.1. Classification (NCBI taxonomy): domain Eukaryota; kingdom Metazoa; phylum Mollusca; class Gastropoda; order Stylommatophora; family Ariophantidae; genus Megaustenia; species Megaustenia siamemsis. The sequence goes on along the minus strand of JAVIAB010000125.1, from coordinate 65,257,085 downwards.
TTAAAAAGTAGAGAAGAAGAAACTCTTGAGTGTATTGTGGTGTGGGTGGAGAGGGAGGACGGGGGTGGTTAGCTGACGTCTTTTGTAGGCGACAACTATTTAAACCTGATCCAAGGAAAGGTTAGCTGACGGTGTTTGTCGACATTATTCTTAAGTAGTTTATGCCCTATTCGTTCGCGACTCCACTTATTTCTGTAGATCTAAGGACGGTCGAGCGGAAGGGGGAAGGGCAACCTCGAACAAAGGGGATATTTGAGTTAGCTTTCTCTGCTGTAATAAGTTAATCTTAGACATTTAGAATAAACATTAACATGAACATTTTGCATTATGCAAATTATATAATTAGTATATTTATCACAAAGTCTTCCAATGCTAATAGATAATTGTGCACATACTTTAATATACATTTTTTTGTAGCTCGCCGCGGGCCAAAATAATGACGCGAAGCACAAACTTTTGGCCATCTCTGGTGTAGTCAATCGTTCTTTGTTATCAATTCGAACGACATACATCTGTGTTAGTCATGGCAGTCTTAACGAGCAGTGTAATACAGGCAGTAAAACTATCACGGAAATAAAAGACAGAGCACACGGTGCCTGCGCCAAAGCTAATAATGCTACGTGTCCTGTTTCATGCACGCTAACATAAAGCACTGCTTTCCACTTACCTGCTTGGCTTTTGTTACATTTTCTCCTTGTAATCTGACACGCTTTACTTGCACCCATTCCTGTTCACACAAATGTGAAAATTAATGTGAAATTATCACGTCTTCTTGGTCATAAACTATCAAATGGTATTACTGAAGGCTCCAGTCACTCTATTCATTGATGCTGTCATTAATGCTTCTTTAATTTAATTATTTTAGACTAATTTTTTTCCCATTTCTATTTTGTCGTTAGTGTTTTTTTTTAAAAATGCATATGCTCCAGCCACTATATTAAGTAAAGGATTGTTTCGCGGTTCTACTACTGGTCCAGCACCAAAAGTGCCGTGGACCTGCTATGATATACCGTGATTCCGGACATCAAGATGTCGAGGATTTGATCCGTGACAGATAGGCTCGTGTTGTTGTATTTGAACTAAAAAATCAGCCAAGTTCACGGCACTTGTATATTGTAGCTGTGAACAGAGTTTCTAAGATGATGGTAAGACCAAGATGGACGCACCAAGATGGACGCGTTTTTGCGTTTGAACAAAGCCCAACGGCCAAGATCTGAATTTGCAGAATTTCGTTCATTCTCAACGGCGGCCGTTATAGTTTCGCTTTTACTGGTACAATGCCTGGAGTACGTTTTGTGCATAACAGTGGAGAATTACATCACCATATGTCATCCAACAAGCTTTGTGGTTATGTGCACAAAGCGACGCGCCAGTATCGTGGTCATGTGCATTCTAGTCTTGTCGTTGTTGCTGTATATGGCCATTGCTGGTGCTGCTGAGGTAACGCCAACCGAGATAGGTCTTGAGAAATGATTGCCAAGTCCAAGGTTGATGTTCTTGCACATAACAATTTACATTGACTCGGAAGTAACGTTGCTACTACCGCTGATCGCCATTACTGTCCCCATCATACACAAGTCCCGGTGGAAGAAGCTCAGTGGCCTGCCGATGCTGGACGTTTCCGAGCTGAAATCGATCAACGATCCTAGGTGGAGCTCAGTGCGAGCTAGCGCCCAGGTTCGTGTCGCTAGTATGCTCTTTGCCTTGTCTCTGTCGTACATCATTATGAACGCACCCAGCCACGTGGCCAGGCTGTACTATCAGATACGGACACAACACTCAAGGGACATGAAATTGACATTCTCTGAAGGTCTTATCCGGCTGATCTTCCAGCACGTCAGCCACGCCCACCATGCTTGCAAGTTTTGGATCTTCGTCGTCAGTAGAAACTTTACCGGAAACCTGAGACAAACTTTGGTGGACGTTACCAAGTGTACATGTTAGTCGTGGCTTATATCTTGGTGGTTGTCTGTGCTAACGATGGCTCCTACCTTTGTGTGTGTATCTGATAGCCATGGTTCCTATCTTGATGGGTGTATGTGCTAGCCATGGCTCATATCTTGGTGTGTGTCAGTAGTGAAGTATGGCAATTACGACGGGTAAATTTTTCGGGCTCACCGCACATATTTCCTTATATATTTAGTCTACCCGCACATTTTTCCTTATATGAGAGTCTACCAGAACATTTTATTTCTTTATATATATATAACCGGAGTAAACCGGAGGGTCATGGTGACCTCTCGGGGTGGGGTGATCTCTCGTCGTGGTGGGGACTCATGAAAGTAGGGTGGGCTTGGGTGCCATAACTTTGTACATAGTACATGGGGTTGGCGGGAGTGAAATGTGTCGTGACATAGCTTTCACATTCTTTCTTTCTACATTCTCTCAAATGTCTTATAATTTTTCAAGACAACTTTTAATGTATACCTACAATTTTCTTTGCCTCTTGTAGTAACAACTTACTCAGTGCTTGTCCGTAACACATACACATACCTAGGAATGTTAACGAAGGCGCGTTAATGAATTTAGCACTTGCCCGCCAAAGCGTAACCAAAATCTACAAAAAACACACGAGGGCCGCGTTAATGACTTTTGTAGGAAGGCTGTCAATGACCCTTTCTCTGTGAAATTTTTCGCTTGAGTAACTTAAACCGCTCTAGCCGTCTACATGAGCTGCGCTAATGAATTTAACACCTGAACGGCTTGGCCGCGAGACTGGCCGCTGTGGCACACTAATGAGTTTAACACCTGAACGGACTTAGCTGCGAGACTGGCCAGGGGAGCGTTAATGAGTTTAAGATCTTAACGATGGAATGACATCTAATAGGGAAATTTTACTGTGCGGCTGTTTTAAAGTGACACGTTTGGGGGAAATTAATATGTTTGTAATGGAAAGTAATTACTTATACAGAGAGGTTATAACTGTATATAAGTAGATTCAAGTCGGAAGTCAAATATTCTCACAACAGTCTCTGAAGCAGTTTCAGCAAGTGTCTTATGTACAATTGAATTTCTTTACAAACCGTAAGTAGTACCTTATTTATTGCATAGATGCTATACTGTAGTTTATTTTAATACAACAAAATAAGAATAGTCCAAAATAATTTTTTAATTAAAACAAATTAAATCAAGTCAAATAAAACAAACAAATATATTGGTTTTCTATATAATTTTATTTTCACAATAAAACATAAATTTATTTTAATGCATCAACGTAGACAACACATGTTATACATACAAATATTTATAATTGAACAATGATGATTTAAATAGTGCAAATATGAATACAACACAACTGAGAAAATGTACATATAACAACATAGTCATGTGTATAGACTAAATAATAAAAATGTCGCTGTCCGGCTGCAGAATTTATTAATTTTACTTGTCTCGGCTTCCTTGCTTTGTTGGATCTGTCTGTTTGAGTTAAATGTCTATCAAACACTGGTGAATATGAAGGTTGATTAGCGTTCAAAACACAACCACCCTCTATTTTGACAACTCCTTGATCAAAGACGGCATAGATAACTGGTGACGGTGTGGAAATTGAATCACTCGGACCATCCATTTTTCTAGGATCTTTCGGTTGGTTATCAAGAGGCGTAGTGTAGTTGAGGTTTTCATAATCTGATAAAATGGCATCTCGCATATCACCTAGTATAGTAGATTCATATCTCGAGAGTGTTATTCCAGTTCTGGTAAGAAACTTAAGCAGACTCTCGCCACGATATCTCCTTATGTTTATCAATGGTCTGTTATGAAAAGGAGAAACTGAGACTGCTTTAACACTATCTTTTGATAATGGAATTATATTCTTATTTCCACGATACATGAAAATACGTTGATCACAGACATCAAATGAATCTGGCATATTAACGCTAGACGACTCCAATCTAAAAAAAACACATCACTAAGTAGCAGGGCTCTGACTTTCTGTGTGTATCGGTACTGAGAACGGCTGCCCTTTATACACTGCAACAAGGGGGCGTGGCTCGTCTATTTATAGTAACTAATGCAATACGTGAAACAGGGTATAGCAGTGACAAGTTTGAAACAGAGTATAGCAGTGATAAGTTGAAACAGAGTATAGCAGTGAGAAGTTTAAACAGAGTATAGCAGTGACAAATTTGAAACAGGGTGTAGCAACGATAAGTTAGGTGCGAACTGGATAATAAACAAAAAGGGAGATAAAATAGGGCTGAGTGATAGGTGTTCAGGTGTGCGTGAAATAGGTGAACGGCTCTAAGGGCACGAGAAAACGGGAGAAAGCGGGAAACAAAGGTTAGAGTTAGAAGACAAAGGAAGAGATCAGCTCAGTAGCAAGCTAGTAGTAGTTCGATACGGACGTCTGTAGAAATACAGATCGGTACCGTGAACTGGAGAAGTTGGTTAGAAAGTTGAAAGTTAAGTTAGTTGTAGGGCGACAGCCATGTAGATTAGTTGTGTGAATTTCCTGGAGATGTGTCAGTTAGTTGTGATTAGTTGTGATACTAGGTTTAACTAGGTACAGTAGAGCTGTACAATGACCAGCAGATAAATGTTCATGTTACTTTATTTGCAAGAACTTGATTGTGAATCGGGTGGGTACAGCATTTTTGAGATTTTCGGAGAGCATGTGTGATCGCTTGTATCGGACGACTTGAGATAAGTTGTTCCACAGAGACATTTGCATAGCTTGAATAGCTTATACCATGTATATAGCCATTTCCCGATCCTGTGTGACCGCCCACACTGGAAGACTTGAGATAAGTTGTTCCACAGAGATATTTGCATAGCTTGAATAGCTAATACCATGTATAGAGACATTCTCCGATCCTGTGTGATCGCCCACAACGGAAGACTTAAGATAAGTTGTTCCATAGAGACATTTGCATAGCTTATACCATGTATAGAGAAATTTTCCGATCCTGTATGATCGCCTACAGAGGGAGATTTGAGATAAGTTGTCCCACAAGAGACAATTAGCAAAGCTTGGAGAGCTCAAACATATGTGTAGAAATAATAGTCAGATCCTAGGGGATCGTAAACAGACGGAGCTGTAATGCAAGTCTGGATAGACATTTATAGAGTACTATAGTGGAAGTCAGTGCAACGCATATAGCATAGTAAGGGATTCGGTGCTGACATGAGGCTGTGTGTCAGCGGAATCTGACATTAGTGTGGGAGGCAGATAACACTCCTTTCAGCTCTGAGGTTAATGGAGCAAGGCGGGAGCTAAATAATGTTAACTCGTATATTGTGTCTTTGTACATCGTAATGTATGATCCGGACATGTTCTTGTGTCAATTAAACTGTTCTATGTGCAAATCATTACCATTCATTGTTGAGAGTACATTGCATCATATTAGCTGTCTTGATAAGCCCTAGCGATTGAACGAATGAAGGGGTCGCGGTGCAAACAAATATCACAACGTTAAGTCAGCGAAGAATCGATCATGTGCAAGAAAGGGATGCAGGGCCAGGAATAGGACCATCAATCCTTCATGAAGGCCAATTGGTGAGGCTCGGCCATTGCGAGCTTTCACCTAAAAGATTGAGTGCCGAATCAAGGCAACTCTAACCATCAATACGATCTGCGCAAGCTGGGGGAACAACTCAAAGGCAGTAGCAAGGCTGTCTTTGGTTTGGTGGGAGACTGATACGCCATTGGTCCCCTACATGTCACTCATCAGAGAATCAACAGGAGGCTGGTCAACTCGGGCATGGCTGGGCTCCGTGGGTGAGTCCGGATAACGTGGCAGAGGCGGCGGTTCGACGGATGTGGTTGTCAAGTTCAACTCAGCAGTCACAGCAAGTGGTCTGTGGCATCAATTCGCATTGTTGCGGATAAATAACGGAGCAGCGATCAAAGGGCCTATGTCGGATTCAATGTGTCCGACAGGGTCTGACAGTCATGGTAACTGACGGCAGTGTACTGGCCAGTGCAGTGTGCCGGAAGTGAGTTACGGCAGTAAATGCGCATCAAGAGGAGGAAGATCTACGTCGGGGCTAAGGTCAGTCAACGGCGTCGAATGGTAACATAGTTGAGTCAACAGCAACAGTGAACAGCGACGGGTGGTGACGGCGCACGCATGCACATGCATTCACACCCCCCCCCCCCCCTTTAGGGAAAGTCGTCATAAATATTACATACGTTCTATTTAAGTAACTAATGTAATACGTTTTTGGACGTGTTGATGCATGTTCAGAGAGCCGCCATATTCGATGAGTCACGTGAATTTTGTTCCACGAAGCCGATGCATCCATGGCGTCATCAATCGATAAATGATATGTTGTCTCGTTGAAAATGGCATGAATATTCTTTTAATGCTCGCACCACAACACTTTAAAATTATATAATAAACACAATATAGACCACACGTGTTGCTAAACAAATCTTGTAACACGCGTGGGTTGTAGACGAATGGTACATGTGAATTCCTCTCGATAAAGTTTAAAATAGCAATGTGCCTTGGAAATAAACCGTAGGAATTGAAATACTCTATTTGTCCAAGTCCATTGTAAAATAGGACCACCCAGTGTTCACCTGGTTTGTGGGCAGGGTCGGTGTTTATTACAAAGGCTGCATTCTTGGTTGGGTCGATGAAGAGCGATAAGTGGTTTCGTGGGAGGACACTAACAAGGGAGCAACGTCGAACGAAAACATCGGACAATAAGAGACTGTAAATATCCCCCGTGTTCATTTTCTCAAACAGCGTAGTCTGTCAGAACCTGACGTGGCTTGGAAACACTTCCAGTACTGAATCCAACTCGGCGTAGACAATAACTTGTAGGGGAGTTGTTGTGGGAATGGCGAACTTGAGCTCTATCGACAAGGGTCCACTTGTGGCTAGCTCAAACTGGGATCCGTCTAGCACACTGGCGGAGAGGTCAAAACCAAATAGACAAAAGCCGTCCATGAACTGTTGATAATCAACACCATTTTCAACGTCTCTAACAATCAGTCCCATAGCCAAATTTGTACCAAAAAAAAAGGATCGCGCATAGTGATTGCGTTCAAAGTCCATAGTTAGGGGCTTTCCGGATACACATCTCCCGTCAACCGTCAGGTTCATATAAGTCAAACCAAAGTGTTGAAAATTGAACGGGTTAGTGCTATAAACGCCATTAAAAGCCCTGGTGTTAATCAGACCTATAACTATACGTGTTGGCGTATGAGACAAGAATAAATTGTCTTGGTTGTGGGAAAACATGCCGCTAGCAATGGCAAATGTTTTGATGGTAACCCTCTTGATTGGGTACCGAGCATTTCCACTTAAAAGAGCATTTTCGTCGGCCAGAGAAATTGCTGGGTTTAGCTTAGCTTACCTGACCACGTGGGCAGCATAAGTGATCACACTCGTATAATCCACAGACTTATCCTGAGCCATGATGTTGAACACGTCCTTAGTAGGTGTGAGTTTGATCTTTACATTCTCTCTGTTTAACATGTAACTGTCCTGCACAAAGAGATCAGAGTGCAAACGACCCATCATTTCAACCTCTTTACTACCCGAAGTCAAAGCACGTCGCATTTTAAATCCCTCGTTATCCTGCATATCATCATGGTGACCTGCTGTATCTTTGTAGAACGGAGCGGCCATCAAATGCCCTGTTTTCGCATCATCCCCATAGTTTAGTGTAGTCTCGAACACTGCTCTAAATTGATAGGTATTCTCAGACGATGTAATCAATGTGTCATTCAGAGAAACGTCGACTTGAGAAAATAGACTGTGAAGATAATTGTTGACTGGTCCTACCTGGGCATCCAACGGTAAACTTTCACCGTTGGGGAGGGTGATCCTGGCGCGCAGATGCAAAAACCTGTTGAAAAGATCTAGATACTCTTCAGTGTTACTTCCATATACTTCCATAAATGAAAAACTCGATGGGAGCTCCATGCGCTAAGGAGACAAGAAATCGAATTTCAGTAAATTGGCCCGAGTCTACAGCAGTCTGAGTTGGTGGAACGCTAAATAAATCCAAGCCAGAGTGACATTCACGTGACTTGGGGTGAATGAAAGACATCATTAATCGAATATATCCTTTGATACCGACAGCTTCGTCCTCCTCTTTTATTTGCAGAATGAAGGGGTGACTGTCTGGCTGATGGTTTTATTCCCTTCGTAACGGGTTCTCCAGGTGGTGTCCCCTTCCTGACTCGCTTTCTGATTCGGCGTCGTAAACCACTTCCTGATTGGTTATTACCAGTCAGGTGGTCTACGGCCCCGTCTAATAACCGCAGGCCGGCCTCCTTAGCTCGTGATTTGAAAGCGTCGCCGATATTTCTGCCGCCTAATGCGCCCTGCGCGACCTGCAGACCGGTCCCCACGCCTTCTCTGAGTAAGGCTTTACCCCCTTTTTTAGCCAGGGTAAAATAGCCATCCCGATTCCGCCAAAGAAACTACCGATTCCTCGTCTTCGTTGATTTCGACCACCTATAAACACAGGCATGGCATGGAAAACAGTCAACAACAGAACTGATACGATGCACTGTAGATAGAAGATTGTGAAGGGACATGATCGCCTACGCCAACCGGCAAGGTACATGATGATGATGATGATGATAAACACAGGCATCCCATCACACGCCTGACAGCAATAAAAGTCTTCATATAGCCTGGGATTGTGCTGAAAGGGCGTGTGCCTCACCATTATGGCAGCTCAAGATGTTTTCTCGTTCGAACCATTATCACCGACGTCCCACTGGGAAATGAGATGGTTTTTCCGTGTTCGTTGGCTAAAAGGATTTCCAGTTTCAAAGGAAAATCTTCTCAGGGGGACGTAGTGAGGCTTGTCGTAGATACGAAACACAGTGGTGTGTTTTTTTTTATTGAGAACAGCAATGCTCTTGAGGTGGGGTACCATCACATCCCCAACAGATCTGGATGAAACAAGATCGCAGTAGACGTAGACATTTTTCGCAACACTTTCCAAGTCCATTTCACCCACGCTGTAGATTTTGGGAGCTGTGTCTGATATACATGTCGTGGTGAAGGCTAAGATATTTCTCAAAGTGTCGCTTATGGTAACGCTGGCTCCTTTTTCGTAGAGTTTAAAGATGGCTTTATTCGCTTCCTTCGCGTAAAGGAATCTCATTTTGGCCTCTTTTACACCCGCATTCAACTCCTCTCTTACGATCAACGCATTCAACGCACCAATAAAAGCTTAGGATATCTTGTATAACCCAGGTGCCAGGGTTACGGTGAAGGAAGATCTAATGCTATGAATTTCGTTTCTACTGAGAGGATTGTAACGAATCCAGACGTCACCCTCTATCACATTGAAAACATTAAGTGGAAACTGTATCTCGACCAGCGCAATCTCATATTGTGTTGAAATATCAATGGTCTGAAGAAGTTTGACGAAAAAGTGGCCGGGGTTATTATCCTTAAAAATATCCATAGAGGCGTTGCTGGGTAACGTGACATAAAAACTCATCTTCCTTGATTCACCTTCTCGTCTCCAACTTTGGATTCGGGAGCATGTAACCCAAACAACTGCTCAGTAGGGCTATCCACAGCTTTCCGTCCTTCGCGTCTGGCTTTTCAGTGGACAGATTGAACAGCGAGACCACTACAACGGCAAATATAACCACCATTTGACATATAAATACAATCTCTAAACGGGGGAATAGTTTTCCAAATACTGGCCAGAACGAGGTTCTCTCCCCACCAGAGTTCAGGGCTCGCAAAACAGGATCTTAAAAAGATTCACCGTCTTCTACCATCTCTAGTTTTTGTATCTGATAATGTCCTTGGTCGGTATCCAACAGTTGAATGAAGAATCATACCCAAGCCACTTGACTAAACTCTCTTTTCGCCCCAATGACGTGCGACGCTGGGTTATAACCCTATCGACCCTGTACTCACTTGTCTCCGACTTTTTGAATTTCTTGTGTGTAGAATGACCTCTTTATTTCATCGCCCTTATCGTCTTTCAGCACATATGTAACGGGTTTCGTTTCAGTTACTCGACTGATGGTAAAAAGTTCCTCCGTCCAAGCTGGGGCATAACCTTTTTTTAAAATTAGCTCTGCCCAGGCCCAGTCTAACTCGATCAATCGCCTTATACAGGGATCTTTCAAATTTCAATTTGTGTTTGCTAAACAACGTGTTTCACACTTGTTTTTGATTGTCGCTACTAACGTCGACCGGTGGTGCCATTTTTATACTTCTGTGGTATGAATAATTATTTTTCGAAGTAGGGCGGGTAGCACATGGACACAACAAAGTTGATTGGATTTCATATAAAAAAAAACTCCACATCCTTTGTTTCAGAGTCCTGTTAAAACGTTCCACAACAGCAGCCTTAATAATTTCGTTCTGGGTGGTGAAAAAGTGAACATTGTTGTCAGCGAGGAATTCTGAAATGTTCTGTTCAGAAACTCTGACTCCTTGTCGGTGAAATAGTGGGTAATTATGGGGTGACAGAAGGAGAGACTGTTAGGCGAAAAAAAGGTCAAAAGGTGAAGGTGAGAGATAGCCGTAAACATGTAGTAACTCATAGTCTACGGGAAATGAGATGATTGGGTGAGAGTAAGGAATTATATACATTAAAGGAAAGGAGGTAGAATAGAGAAACGAGAAGGATTATATTATATGACACACATGGATGAGATAAGGTGACACCAATATGTGATTGTGAAACAGTGTATAGAGGGGGTATGGTTGAAACAGACTATAGCAATAGTAAGTTTGAAACAGGAGATAGCAGCGATAGGAAATTAGTGAGAGAAGGGCAAGATGTAAGCAGAAGGAGGGCTGATAGGTGTTCAAGTGCTCGAGAAAATAGTGAACACGAGTCAGTCAGAGAGAGATGAGAAAAATCTCGTGAAATTAAGGGAGTGCGCATGTGACTGGTGAGTTGGCAGGAGTGCGCAAGACAGGGTAGTCTGAGAGAGTTGGTCGAGGCGGTAGGTGGACAGTTAGCCTTCCCGTCTTCATAGGAACTAGTCATAAAATTAGTGTGGCAGTACAAGTAGTGTTTGGCCGAAGTAAGTGTAGCGAAACAGCAGTTATTAGGGTAGATAGCCCAGTGAAATAGCTACCACAAGTGCACGAAATACAAGCAGTTATTAGGGTAGATAGCCCAGTGAAATAGCTACCAGAAGTGCACGAAATACAAGCAGTTATTAGGGTAGATAGCCCAGTGAAATAGCTACCAGAAGTGCACGAAATACAAGCAGTTATTAGGGTAGATAGCCCAGTGAAATAGCTACCACAAGTGCACGAAATACAAGCAGTTATTAGGGTAGATAGCCCAGTGAAATAGCTACCAGAAGTGCACGAAATACAAGCAGTTATTAGGGTAGATAGCCCAGTGAAATAGCTACCACAAGTGCACGAAATACAAGCAGTGTCAATGAAGCAGTGTCTTCCAACGAGGGAGACGTTAACAGCAACTCTGTCAGGCGAGTGTGCTGATAGTTAATTGAACTTTGCAAGTACAAGCAATGCGGATCCATAGCGTTTCAGTGATGTTAGACAGTGAGATCAATACTCACGTCAGCTAAATGTGTTCTTATTAGCGGAGCTTTTGCAAGTACAAGAAATGCTAGATACAGAGCGTTTCAGTGATTTGTTAGACAGTGAGATCAATACTCACGTCAGCTAAATGTGTTGTTGTTGGCTGAGCTTTTGCAAGTACAAGAAATGCTAAATTCAGAGCGTTTCAGTGATTTGTTAGACAGTGAGATCAATACTCAAGTTAGCCAAATGTGGGTATGAACTGAACTTTGTAAACTACAAGGAAGGTGAGAGCAATAGCGTTTATTTGATATATTTATACATTGAGTTCACTATGCAAGTCAGCCACTGGTGTGTTATTAATTGAACTGTTAAAATTGTCCATTGATGTGTGGCACGGGGAACTCGCTACTCAATTCCGGCAGTTGTCCTGTGGTCAGCTGAACTTTGATATTTATCTGGGACGTGTACGAAAGTGTTTGCAGTGCATGGTGTATAATAACCCCACGAATTGGTGGAAGTCAATGTGTTCCCTCGAAACTCGAGGGCATGTACTGTGAATGAAATAAAGGCTGAACATTTATGTTATCAAACAGTGGTTGTTGAGTCTATCGAATCAGTCCAGCTGTATCCTTGATTGGCGACGAACGAACTGACGGGGTCAGAGCGGTAACCACAAGATACAGCGCGAAGTACGGAAGAACCACAGAGATCACGGGGTTACATCAAGACGACACGGCAAGGCGATCACGGATTTCAATTACTTCAGAAGGGGGCATAATAAACCCTCTACAATTGTATACAAACATGGTAAATTGGATTGTGAATTTGTTTTGGAGTATGTATTGAATTGACAATGTTGTTAATGTATGGAATTGAAAACTGGTTACTAGTGAGTTGAACTCAATTTTTTTGGAGCGGATAAGTAGGGCATATTAGAAGCCAATGTAGAGAGAGAGAGATAATAGACAAATAGGGACAATACGGTATCAGAGATGGGGAAATAGGCAAGGATATAGAAATTAAGGTAGGAAAGTAGGAAATGGAGGAAAAGGAAAGGAGATGGTAGTGAGGCACTGATCTGAGACTGATTAGGCTATGTAAGAAGGTGCAAGGAGTTGTAGCAGAGTACTAATCGGGAGTTGATTAGGCTACACAGAGTAAACAGGCAAGAAGCAATTAGGGATATTGTAGAAAGGCATGTGAGAAAGGGGAAAGTAGCGAGGTGTAGTCCCGGAAATGTGTCCGGTCGGAGAAGACTGCATAAAAAGGGAGTTATTGTCAAGACAATACAGATAAATTGCGGAATGCAATGTATGATTAAGGATTGGGAGATAGAAGGAAAACGGAGAGTAGAGGGAGAAGATAGGGATAGGAACAAGAGGGGAAAAAGGTGACAGAGAGAAATATACAAGACAAGACGAGTTGGTGACAGTGTTGGGAGGTGTCTAAAAGAAACAATGAACATAGACCTAGTCTGCGGATTCCATAGGGCCCATATTTGAAATCTGTAGATAAGGTGACGACACAGACTGACGGAGACAGAGTATGAGAGGCTCAAGGTATATTAAAGAGTGAGGGTGAGATAGGATAGTAGGGATGGAATAGAGTAGTTATCAGATAGAGTATAACTACTTATGAGTGGGGAGGCAATGAAATAGTGGGTAATTACGGGGTGACAGAAGGAGAGACTGTTAGGCGAAAAAAAGGTCAAAAGGTGAAGGTGAGAGATAGCCGTAAACGTGTAGTAACTCATAGTCCACGGCAAATGAGATGATTGGGTGAGCGTCTCGGAAAACACGAGGTTTGAAAGCGAGACAAAGATTCAGAGAGACAAGGTTAGGAGTTAGTGACATTCTTTCGATATATGTGCGGGAAGCTGTGCGGACAGACTTGTCATGTTGACAACTGGTACCGAGGGCTATGTTCATAGTGAGAAGGAACAGAATGTTAGAGATTAGATTTTAATGTAGGAATGACAGTAAGTAAGGAAACGTGATATAGAGATAGAGTATTTCATGGACTTAGGAAACTGTGCTAGAAATAGTTGTGATATAATTAAGTAACGTGTGTGTAGAGTAGGGAAATTAAGTAGAATCTAACAGTGCAAGAGGACAGTAGTAGGAACTCGGTATAGTTCATATTGTGCTCAGAGAATTAGGAAGAACAAGTTTGTTCTTACTAGTTGGCTGAATGTAAGCCGTATAAGGAATTTCTGAGGCTGAATGTAAGCCGTATCAGGAATTTATGAGGAACTGGGTATGTTCCATATTCTATGTAGAGACGGTAGATAGCAGGATTGTTCTTACTGGTCTAAGGCTGGATGTAAGCCGCATAGAGAGATTAATTGATGAAATTAGTAGAGTCAATGTTGTGGGACAATATTGAATATAGAGACTTAGAGAACAGGCATTGTTCTGACCATTACCAGGCTGTGTGTCAGCCATAAAGAGACAGTTGATGCATCCAATAGATTCGACATTGTGGGTCTATGTGGAATATAGAGACTTAGAGAACAGGAATTGTTCTAACCATTACCAGGCTGTGTGTCAGCCATAAAGAGACAGTTGATGCATCCAATAGATTCGACATTGTGTGTCTATGTGGAATATAGAGACTTAGAGAGCAGGAATTGTTCTAACCATTAGCAGGCTGTGTGTCAGCCACAAAGGAGACAATTGATGAATGCAGTAGGTTTAATAGGTTGTGCAATTAGTGTGGAGCATAGGGTGGCGCTGGGCCACTAATAAATAGTTAGCCATAAGGCGTGTTTCCCAGGGGAGACACACAAGACAGTGAGTAGGTGTGAGTTCTGTACGTGAATAGTTGTAGGAAGTATGAGTGAATGACAACAATGTATTTGTCATACCATATCACCGTGGGAAGTGCAGTAACATCAAGCAACGTATGTCTTGTTCACGAGTGTCACTTCAATCATTCCAGTTGTCACGTCCATCGTTATAGAGTTGCTGTATTCTGTCCCCGTGATGAACGGACGGGGGTGTCGCAGGCCATAAATCACACAACGCGAAGTCCAGAGGTAATTGATTACGGGCCAGCGGGATGGGAAAGCAGAGGAAGTCTGTCCACCCAGTCCAGTAGAACATCAGGTCGGGCTCAGATGTGTACGAGCCTAACGTCTGTTAGACGCAATAGGTCTGAACACGGTCACAGAGCAGGGAAGCTTTGTTCGAGCTGAAGGGCGCAATCGGTCCTAACGTGTGAGCTCGGATATCCCACATAGTTCACGTAATTATTTCCCTGTCAAGTAATCGGGGGGCGATCTTTCGGCGGCTGAAAAAGTGCTGTCGAGAGGTATCAATCAGTTATCAAGGTTCAGTACCGCTAGCATCAAGGTTCGAGACCTCGCCCCCTGACCTTCAAATCTCTTCTTTACAACGGTGCCGAAGGTTCGAGGTCTCGTTTTTACAATGGAGCCATAGCCAACGCGGGGCAGAGGTCAAACAGAATGACAGCAACACAACGGAATTTTTCAGACGTCATCAGAGAAGTGTAGGGTTAGTTAATTAAGATTAATTAATTAGTTATTTAAGTAGTGTATGGTTGGAGTGTGAGAAGAAAAAATTTGTTGCTGAGAAAATAATATAAAGTCGCATTAGTATGTGAGATATAATAAGTGTAACAGTATCACAGTTGTGTGTGTCAACCACATTTTTGTAGCTAGAGTAAGGAATTATATGCATTAAATGAAAGGGGGTAGAATAGAGAAACGAGTAGGATTATATTATATGACACACATGGATGGGATAAGGTGACACCAATATGTGATTGTATACAAACATGGTAAATTGGATTGTGAATTTGTTTTGGAGTATGTATTGAATTGACAATGTTGTTAATGTATGGAATTGAAAACTGGTTACTAGTGAGTTGAACTCAATTTTTTTGGAGCGGATAAGTAGGGCATATTAGAAGCCAATATAGAGAGGGAGATAATAGACAGAGGGACAATACGGTATCAGAGATGGGGAAATAGGCAAGGATATAGAAATTAAGGTAGGAAAGTAGGAAATGGAGGAAAAGGAAAGGAGATGGTAGTGAGGCACTGATCTGAAACTGATTAGGCTATGTAAGAAGGTGTAAGGAGTTGTAGCAGAGTACTAATCGGGAGTTGATTAGGCTACAGAGAGTAAACAGGCAAGAAGCAATTAGGGATATTGTAGAAAGGCATGTGAGAAAGGGGAAAGTAGCGAGGTGTAGTCCCGGAAATGTGTCCGGTCGGAGAAGACTGCATAAAAAGGGAGTTATTGTCAAGACAATACAGATAAATTGCGGAGTGCAATGTATGCTTAAGGATTGGGAGATAGAAGGAAAACGGAGAGTAGAGGGAGAAGATAGGGATAGGAACAAGAGGGGAAAAAGGTGACAGAGAGAAATATACAAGACAAGACGAGACTTCAAGTTTCTCTTTTTTTACAGTCGGTTTGAAAACTCGCAGCTTTCCCATCGATAAATATTTTACCAACAGCATCCACTAAATATTTCCCCATTTTGGTTCGTATTGGTCGGCCCACGCATATTTACTGCAAACATCCACGCAAGAAACCAAATAGGAATACCCGTAATTGTGTTTTTTTCAAATGTCTCAAATCGATTAGGTCTGATTGGTATTGCTTTTGGGGTCCACTCGTTATAATGGGACGCCTTTAAAATTCATGTCGAACTGGTTTATGAAGGGTATAGATATCCTAGTGACTCAACCAATGATTGATCTCTTTAATTCCTACTTTGGTGTTACGTTGCAAGGCTGTTGCACCACTATACGATCCTGGTTGACTAGGGTCAAAGTAATGACGTCTCAATACTTTCCCCACCCTTTCCCATTTCGGTGTTGGGATTTTAGACTTTTCTTTTGGACTTCAGTTTATACGAGGTTATCCGTGAAGTGTTTTCATTACTTGTCTTTAGGGTTTCGGGGGACCTTGGCTTGTTCTGGTTGCACATCGACTGGTGGTGAAGGAGAAGATATTCTTTCAGTTGACGAGTTATGTTGAATGAGATCGACTGACCCCAAAGGACGTCGTTTATACTGCTCCATTCTAGTAAAATACTGTTGCAGAGTACGTTGGTACACTCTGGTCTTATCAAAGGGGGCTAAATCATCGCGGTATCATTACGTTGCATATCATTGTCTAAACTATCAAGTTATCATTGATCGCCTCAGGTGGGGTATACGTGGAAGTCTGTTTCAAACCCTCTAATAACCGAGGATCCATCAAGATCATTTGTGTCCATGTTTACAGACCTAATATACCCCCGAAATCAATTAATATAGGTTTGATCAAAGCACCTATGAATCCACCAGTTTGTAGAATCGCTTTCCTCTGCTTAAGAGTCTGTTTCTTTTTAGTGAGGAGTCTCAGCTTGTTCTTGTGTCGACGTAGCTCACACTTCTGATGCTGAGTGAGTCTAACATTACCTTTTAATATGTTATTTCAACACTCACACAAGAAGCGAATGAATACTGGAGAGGCCGTTTTCAATATGGCTCTTAAACCGCACGGCGTAGCGGAGCGCAGACATTTCAACATTTCACCGTGTGTCTAAGTGAAGCTTCCATTCTGTTACTTTCGAACGTAGACGATTTGTCTCTCCCCTGGAAATATCTTTGTTCTCAGCCTCAGATGATCCGGTGTTTCCTGTCGAAGGTCCACCAGCAAAAAACAGTGGGGAGACGCTGTCGCGTCCTTAAAACTCTTTTGGAGGTACGCCGCTTGACCCGGGTACATTTGCTTAGCCAGATTAGTAATTTGACTTCCGTCTCTTGGGTTCTTGAAGAGAACTATATAATGGGTATTGGGACTTATAGTTCGATGTTCCTTATTTTTTCCAAAAAGGTTTTGAACAATGTAGCTCACGCTCATATCTCTGTGATAACTGCCTTTGGTGAATAATTATTTTGTAACCCTCTCATCCGTTTCTGACATCAAGTCATCGAGGATGATGAGTCTTCGCTTCTTACCCCCTTCCAAGTTATCGATGCCTGGTAGACCCTCGATAAATCTCACTTTCTCCATAGTCTCAAAAATTGATTGCCATTCCCCGTAACACCATACAACTTCCTCGGGTCAACTAACTCTTGTAGATTCTGTAGAAACGTTTGCACAAATACTGTTTTTCCACAACCTGTGGGACCGACAATAGGAGCCGTGAAGGGGTGTTTCCACCGAGGTTCCATCATCGCTAATGACACTTGAATTGGGTGTTATCACTTTCTAAAAAAAATTTTATCATGTACTAAATTTTCTGTCGTTTTTCCAAATGTTTATGATGTCGTTTTCTTGTATTACAGATCACCGTAAATTGGTATCTAACAGACCATACCTTTTATTTGACATGGTGCTGTGTATTGTACAGTATCAACCATACGACTATTGTAAAGTGTGTCAGGTGAAACATGACAACCAGTTACCTCACTCATGTCTTCTAGAGTTTGAGGAGCGCCTTAACGCGCAAATAAATGATATTTTATATCATGAGTTCAATAAAGAGGATGTAGTCTTCTTGTGTGCAGAACACATAACCCAACGAAAAATAGAATACGTCAATTGGGAAGGAGTTGACTCTGCACTACCCTCCCCTGTCAGTTCAAGTAACTCACCAGCCGCATTAATTAGCCCCACCGCTGACAGACGTACTCTCGTGGGTAGTTATAGTGGAACAAAGATTCTTTTGGCCACACCCCTGTTAAAGTGGTATTTAGACCACGGCTTGGAGGTAACTAGGATATATCAAGTTGTAGAGTATCTTCCCTTTATTTGTTTTAAGGAGTTTGGTGATAAGGTCACAGAGGCACGTCGGGCTGGCTATTTAAACGAAAATCAAACATTAGTAAGCGATACGATGAAACTCCTTGGAAACTCGGCATATGGGAAGACCTTGACGAATATGGCGAACACGTGAACATGTCCTATGTTAAGGAGGGGACCAATGCAACCAAGTTGGTAAATAACCCGCGGTTTAAAACCATGACGCCTATTGGTGAAGACCTGTACGAGGTGTCGATGAAAAACGAGGTATCTTGTGAGATCTTCCTTCACAGATTGGTTTTTTCGTCTACCAGTACGCCAAATTGAGGATGTTGCAATTTTACTATGACTTCCTGGATAGATTCGTAAACAGGTCCGACTTCCAACTCTGCGAAATGGACACCGATATCCTGTACTTGGCCCTCAGCGAGTCACGTTAGAAGGGGTCGTTAAAAGCGATAAGGTAAACGAGATTTTCCCACAGTGCGACCATTGGTTCCCCTCAGAGACCTGTGAAGTCCATCGGGAAGATTTCATTCGGTACAGGGGCAGAGTAAAGTATAACTGTTCCGAGTGTAAGTCGAGACAGTTATTCAACAAACGGACTCCTGGTCTGTTCAAATTGGAATATTCGGGTGATGGGATGATATCCTTATGTAGCAAGACCTATTATTGTTTTGGGGATTACGCGAAAGTTAGCACCAAGGGTCTTAATAAACACCACAACAAACTAGATAAGGATACATTCACTGAGGTCCTAAACAAAAAACATGCAGGGGGTGGTAAAAATATAGGATTTAAAACACACAAGGGGTCGGTATACACATATACACAACATCGGAACTCACTCTCCTATTTATACATCAAGCGACAGGTTCATTCTGACATCCATTTATCCATTTAACACTATCATGTTATTATTATCATGTATCTATTAGTAAATAACTACTTTGTTACTTATGTATTACAGATGTCTATAATGTACATTAGTTAAAGAATACATTTTTGTCTAACCATGTGTTGTTATCTGTTGTGAGATAAACAACTTGTAAATAAACTACTTTGTTTCTTATGTATTTACAGATGTCTGTACTTTACATTAGTTAAAGAATGCATTAGTGTCTACCCATGTGTTATCTATTGTGAGATATATACGAATTTAAAAAATATACATATATATAACCTTGTCACTGTTTTTTATTGCCTGAGAGCATAAAGAAAGAATGTGAAAGCTATGTCACGACACATTTCACCCCCGACCACCCCATGTACAATGTACAAAGTTATGGCACCCAAGCCCACCCTACTTTCATGAGTCCTAACACGACGAGAGATAACCCCACCCCACCCCTAGAGGTCAATGAAAGGTCATCTCCACCGGGACTCTCATATAGAGAAAAACAAATGTTCACGTAGACTCTCATATAAGGAAAAATGTGCGGGTAGACTAAATATGCTTATTCTTATAGCCTCTGTTTTTGTTGTGTTAATTTTCATAACATCTCTAGATAAAAGCCACACAAACTACAGTATGAAAATTAACACAGCAAAAACAGAGGCTATAAGAATAAGTAAATTAAGACACCCATTAAACATTACTATCAAAGATAAAGAAATAAAACAAGTAGAGGAATTCAAGTATTTAAGCACAACGTTCACAGAAGATGGAAAACTAGACAGGGAAATTGACATGAGAATACAAGAAGCAAATGCTGTCACATACCAGCTTTCACCATTGCTAAAACATCCAAACATTTCTATGCCAGCTAAACAACAAATGATAAATAGCATTTTCATACCAACTTTGTGCTATGAAAGTCAAACATGGACCCTTTCTAACTCGCATTTAAGAAATATCAATACATGTGAGATGCGATGCTTGAAAAAAGTAACAAACAACACAAGAAGAGATAGAATACCAAATGAAACCATAAGAAAAATAGTATGAACAAAACCCTGCCAAGAATATATAGAACAACAACAACTTAAATGGTTTGGTCACCTGGTCAGAATGAATCCTTATCAATCACCATCAAGGGCGTTCTTCTCGAGAATGCATGGAAAAAGACCAAGAGGAAGACCCAGAAGAAGATGGTTAGATGCAGTGACAGGGATTTATAAAAACAAAGGAAAGTCACTAATTCAGACAGTTCGAGTAGCTCAAGAACGACAAATGATATAAACCACGACACCTTTTAGGTATCAGTGAAAAGAGAAAAGAAGAAGAAGAAGACTAAATATATAAGGAAATATGTGAGGTGGCCGTACATATACCCGTCTGAAATGCCATACTTAACTACTTGTGTCTGTGCTGGCCATGGTTCATATATTAGTGTATATCCGTGCTAGCCATGGCTCATATCTTAATGTGTTTCAGTGCTAGTCATGGTTCACATCTAGGTGTGTTTCCGTGAAGCCATAGCTCATATCTTAATGTGTTTCTGTGCCAGCCATGGCTCATATCTTAGTGTGTTTCTGTGCTAGCCATGGCTCATATCTGTTTGCTTGTGTGTGTGTGTGCTAGCCATGGCTCTTGGTGTGTGTCATGTTAGTCATATCCCATATCTTGGTGTGCCCGTATTATTCATGTCTTATATATTTGTGTGTGTGTTTATTTAATTATATCTCATATCTTAGTGTGTATCTGTGTTAATCATGTGTCATATCTTTGTGCGTGCATGTCTGTGTTAATCATATCTCATATCTTTGTGTGCATGTCAATGTTAGTCACATCTCATATCCGTGTGTGCATGTCTATGTTAGTCACATCTCATACCTTTGTGTGTGCATGCTATGTTAGTCATGTCTCATATATTTGTGTGTATGTCTATGCTAGTCACATCTCCTACCTTAATGTGTGTCTGTCAATGTTAGTCATGTCTTATATCTTTGTGTCTTTATGTTCAGTCATATCTCATATCTTTATGTGTGCATGTCAATGTTAGTCACATCCTCCTCCTATCTGTGTTAGTCATATCTCATATTTTAGTGTGTGTCTGTATTAGTCATATCTCATATCTTAGTGTGTGTCAGTGTTAGTCATGCCTCATATCGTTGTGTGTGTCTGTGTTAGTCACCTCTAGTGACTCGGGCAGATGGTGCTCGTAAACCTGGGAGGGCCGACCCTCTAAGGGAGGAATCCCTCTACAGAAAAGACAATCTGCTGCCTTGTAGGAAGTTTGGGGAAAATCAAAGGCTAAGGAAAACACACCTGAATAAAATGCTGGCTGAAATCGGATGCACTGGGCCACTGGCGCAGAACACAGTGCAACGTTTTAACAGGTACTCAATCAGGGTGGATTTAACAGATTCTAATTATGATGTTCTGTCTGTGGGGTCGATTAATTCACTTAAACAGACAGCTGTCTTCATGTGAGAATCTGGAATCCTACTCTGATTGAGTCTTGATCCCAGAGAGAGAGAGAGAGAGAAATGATGGTAATAGTAGTGACGAGTCGTTCTTCAACATGATTTTACACCAGGTAAGATAGCGTGGCCTAGGCCGGCTATCCAAACTGCAGGCTTATCTACCTGATCAGATGAAGTAATCTTGACTCACTTTCAGACTCGACTCGTACAATTTACAGCGTTTTCAATTCTCATTAAATGCAGTCTGCCTTAATTACAGCACTCGGAAGGTTGTCCTCTCTATTGTGATTCATATATACTTCGATATATGTCAGACAGTTTTGAAGCTCATTCTTTATAGTTCATCATTACTGTTTATGCTTGACAAATTCTTCTTAATGTCAAATTAGGCATATTCATCCTTTCTCGAGATTCGTTTATCTTGCGTTCTCAGATATATGTTAATAAATTGAAGAGACCCGTATCAATGACAAGATGATGACTGCTTTAATGGCAAGAAAATGTACATAAATTTGTATACTGACCTCTACACTCATCACATTCTCTCGTACGAGTGATCTCGACGAAGTCATGTGATCTGGTTATAACAAAAAAATCCCGTGACTTGTCTACACACTCACCTAAAGACTTCGATTTTGCTGGCGGGTTTCGTGCCGTAATTTTCTGCAGTCATTCAAGGGAAAAGTTGTGTAATATTCAGTGTCTGGTCTCTGTGTGTTCGTCATGTGGCAGTTTATCAGTGAGTCTGTTATTGTGCTAAATGATCCCGTTGTTCGTGCTTAGGTGGTGTAAAGATGATGATTTGTGCGTTATGATATCTGTTCCTCGTTGTCTGTTGTTTTAATAGTGTTTTTTTCCTCATTGTAAGTTGGAGAGCTCATTTGTTGTTCTCTCATTCCATAAGTGTGAGCACACACACCTAAACGCGCACACACACTCACACACACACGCACCAACACACACACACATTATTAAGAAAAAGCATAATATGTGTACAATTTATTTTTATTCAAAACCACTGTAGTATATATGCGTAATAAACTTAACAAAATTGGGGAGTTTATTCGATATCCTCTAGAAATGTAATAGACTAAACAACTGTTGACAGATTAACCTACTGATAAAGCGTGTTAAGTGTGCTAGGGACACAGCAAGTCTAGTAAAGCGGCTATTAATATATAGATTAACAATCAAGAAAACTCAACTAGAAATAAAATATTCTATTTAACACCCACAAATAAATACTGCTAATAACGGTTCTTAATATGTACATTAACCACCAAGGTAAGTCAAGCAGGTAGGAAATTAATACACACAGTAACTAACTACAGTACTACGTGGATCTGATATCCCAAAACATTATATTGGCCGCTGAACACAGCTTTTTAAAGTGGTTTACGGTGATGTGGCAATCAACGAGAGAATATAAGACATACGCTGAAAATCCGTTTTCAAACAACCAAAGTAAGAGGCAACTGTAATATTGTAAGTACCAAGCCATTTTTTTACAATAAAAAAAAGATCGTGAAAATAATAAATGATAGAGTGTATTGTTTTAAAAAATAAAAGCATTGAACGCCTACACACTCGACACAGTGGTTAGGAATATATATATAATTTAATATTCTTCAGAAAACAAGACATAAATCAGCAGTATACCGACAACAAGAACATATTCAGTATCTGGTCTCGGTGTGTTCGTCACGTGGCTGTTTATCTGTTTATCAGTGAATCTGGTATTGTGCTAAATGGTCCCGTTGTTCGTGCTTTGATGGAGTAAAGCTGATGGTTCGTTCGTTATGATGTCTGTTCCTTATTGTCCGTTGTTTTAATCGTGTTTTTTTTTTACCTTGGTGTAAGTTAAGAGTACTCAATGGTTGTTCTCTCATTCCCTATGTGCGAGTACACACAGCAACGCCTGCACACACACACACACACACACACACACACACACACACACACACACACATACACTCCAACATACACACACATTACTAAGACAAAGCATAATAAGTGCGCAGTTTATTTTTATTCAAAACAAACAGTAATATAGGGGATAATAATATAATAAAGATAATAAAGATAATAAAGGGGAGGTTGTTATGTTATTTGCATGGACCTTGCGCTTAATATAGAAATAAGGAAGGTGAATTTATGTGTTGGGTATACGTGTATGTTGACCCCTCTTGTGTTTTAAAACCAATGTTTTTACCACCCCCGGCTTACTGTGTGGTGAGGACCTCAGTGAATGTGTCTTTATATAACTTGTGGTGTTTATTAAGACGCTTCGTGCTAACTTTTTAGCATAATCCCCGAAGCAGTAATAGGTCTTGCTACACAAGGATACCATCCCATCGCCGGAATACTCCAACTTGAAAAGTCCAGGAGTACGTTTGTCGTATAATTGTCTCGCCTTACATTTAGAACAGTCATGCTTAACACTGCCCCTTTTCTCAATGAAATCCGCACAATGGTCTCCGAAATGTCTCTGAGGTTAACCACCGCATTTGCCTGTTCCCTTCTTCCAATGTTGTCTCGCTGAGCGCCAAGTACAGTCCTTTTCGCCAAGTATAGTCCTGTCCGTGTCCATTTCACAAAGTTGATAGTCTTACCTGTCTACGAATTTACCAAGTAAGTCATAATAAAACTGCAGCATTCTCAATTTGACGTACTGGTAGACAAAAAAATACCAATCCGCGAAAGAAGATCCCAAACAATAAACCGTCGTGCCATCTCCACTTCGAACAGGCCGTCGACCAAACGAGTCATGTTTTTAAATAACGGGTTATTTACCAACTTTGTGGTATCAGCGCCCTCCTTAACGTAGGGCACATCTACGAGCATCGCCTTATTCTTCAGGGTCTTCCCATAAGCGGCGTTATCTAACAACTTCATGATGTCGCTGGTTATAGAGTGTTTTTCGGCGAGATGCCCCGCCCGACGCGCCTCTGTGACTTTGTCACCAAACTCTTTAAAACAACTATAAGTAATCTACGGCCTGATATATCTTAGTGACCTCCAACCAGTGGTCTAAATACACTTTAACAAGGGTGTGGCCAACAGGATCTTCGTTCCACTATAACTGCCCATGAGGGCACGTCTGGCGCTACCCAACTACTTGATTTTGGTGGCATACTACCGCATAAAGGGACGGATATCGTCTATGCCTACGCTTACGTTTTTAAAAATGGTAAAATCTCGCTAAAATGGTCATATGAAGCGTTGGGGACGTTGATGTTGCACTCCACGAGATAAAAAAAAACGTGTCGTTTGAAACCGATCCTAGAATAGCTTCATCCGTGATGGGTTTATGTTTACCAGAACCCACCCATCCGTGTTTCACATTTACGACAAGCCTCACCTCGTCCCCTGAGCAAGCTTTCTTTCGACACCGTGGAAATTCTTTTAGCCAACGAACACGGCAAAACCATCCCATTCACCAGTTGTACGTCGGTGCTAACGGTGCACTTTAGAACGAGGAAGCATTTTGACTTGGAATAATGATGAGACACACACCGATTCATCATAATGCCAGGCTATACGAAGATTTTTACTGTTGTCAGCTCGAGGATGGAATGCATGTGTTTATTGGAGGACGAAATCAGAGAGGCCGAGGAATCCATAGTTTCTTCGGTGGAATCGGAAGAGCTATTTTACCATGTCTAAAAACCAGGGGTAAGGCATTGTGTAGAAGAGAACTGCGCACTAGAAGATGTAGAGGCAGAATTGGTGCAGTATAGTACGCAGAAAAAGAAAAGTGACGTGAAAAAGAGGATGACGTAGTTGGCTGGACGGTTAGAAGCAGAATATAATTCATTTGGGGATCGGCAGCCGCAGAGAGCAGTTGGACAATTGAGAGCCATTGGAAAGCACTAGCGACAGTTGAAGACTATGAGCAGAGAGCAGTAGAAATATAAGCCCAAGGAGATAGCTTGCGTTAAAAGGTGGAACAAGCAGAGAGCGGCTGGACGGTTAGAAGCAGAATAGAATTCAGTTGGAGATCGGCAGCCGCAGAGAGTAGTTGGACAGTTGAGAGCCATGGAAAGCACTAGCGACAGTTGAAGACTATGAGCAGAGAGCAGTAGAGATGGAAGCCCAAGAAGGTAGCTTGTGTTAAAAGGTGGAACAAGCAGAGAGCGGTTGGATGGTTAGAAGCATAATATAGTTCAGTTGGAGATCGGTGCCAGAAGAGAGGTCCAACCAGCCGATGAGCATAAAATAGTCGACAACAGCAACCGACAATTAGGAAAATGGACTAATAGCAGTAACGGAACCGGCAACAGCAATAGATAGAGTAGGGAGGGCTGTTCAATGGGGAACGGTCCAAAATAAGATAATGCCGAACGCAATTAAGAAGATTAGAATATAATAGAATATATTAGAGAGTGGCAGTTGAAGAGAATGGATAGATGAACTACAATTGTCATGTCAAGATGTATGGTTCCTGTGAGATATTTCAGTAAAACTGCACAGATGATATGTTCATTGACTCTATAATGTATGTAAGTCGTAATTGTCAAGATGTATGAAAATGCAACAACCGACAAGGGAAATAACGGCAGCCGATCAGAGAACATCTTGTGTTGTTACGTGTGGGAATGGAATATATAAATAATTCACGACACACACACACACACACACACACACACAAAGGAGGAGAAAAGTACAAACACAATTTCTATAAAGTACAAATGGTGCCGTGACCAGGATTCCGAAATGGGTAAACAAGAGTTAGTAATATGAAGAGGAAGAGAGGAGAGAACCCGAAATGGATATATATGAAATAACAGAAGAGGAAGAGGGGAGTAAGAGAAGAAAAGGAGGACCAAAATGGTGCAGTTGAAAAAAACTATCTAGTTATAGTGAGAGATAGTGAGAGGGAGAATTTAAGTCACTCACATAGTCGGGCAATTTATTTTTGAGTAAAATACCCACTCGGCTAGTGATAGATCTGGTTACGTCAAGCGCCTTCAATGGTGTTTATAACGCTAACCCTTTCAATTTTCATCCCCGTGGCTTGACTTACTTGAACCTAACGGTCGACGGACGATGTGTTACCGGAAAGCACCTACTTATGTACTTTCAGAGAAATCACTACACGCGAGCCTTCTTCTGCACTAATTAAGCCGTGGGTCTGATTGGTTGTGACGTTGGGAACAATATTGCCATTTCGAAGAGGGATTTTTTTTTTGTTTTTTGTTTTTGACTTGTTGCCCAGTTTCCTTTTGGATCGCAGTTTGAGCTAGCCAAAAGCGGACCTTTGTCGATAGAGCTTAAATTCGCCACTCCAACAAGCGTTCCCATACAGGTTATCGTCTACGCTGAGCTGGATTCAGTGCTTGAGGTGTCCAAAACACGCCAAGTTTTAAAAGACTACGCGATCTAAAGGACACACAAAAAAAAAACAATGAACACGAAGGATATTTACAGCCTTTTGATGTCCCACGTTTTCGTTCGACGTTGTTCAGAGGATAGCGTCTTTCCTCCGAACTTATTACCACTGAACATTGACACTACCAAGACTGCGGCCTTTGTCATAAATATCGATCCTGTAGACAAACTCGGTGACCATTAGATGGCTTTGTTTTACATTGGCTTGGGGCAATTTGAATATTTTGGCTCTTTTAGCCCCCCCCCCCCCCCCCAGGCACACATACGTTTTTTTAAAAATCTTGATAGCGAGAAATTCACATGCTTTTATTATAATACACAGGTGTTACAGGATCTGTTGAGCAACACGTGCGGTCTGTACTGTTTTATTACATACTTTTAAAATGCCGTGGTGCCGTCTTAAACAGGGTTCTTATGCCTTTTTCAACGAGACAACATATTAACGATCATATCATTATCGCTTGCAGAGTTCATGGCTCTACCAAGTTCGCGGAGCAACTTCATGTGATTGTAACACCTAAACTCACTTGCACACATGGCAATCATACCACGCGCACTGATTGCTTTGATGATGGAAACAGCAAACCCTAATATGTCATCTTCCGATGCTATTGTTAACCGCCATGGTGCTTTTCTCTATGCAGTTCGTAGAGGAAACTATGTAACACTTCTACAGATAAATAGGTTGAAGGCTGTTTTTGTTTGTGCTTATCAGGGAAAGACTTTAATTCACATGAGAAAATATCACGGAGAAAAAGAAACAAATTTCCAACTCGATCCAGCATAACGTTATCACGACATGAAATTGAGACTTTAGTAGACCTGCAATCTACAGTTCTCTCAGAGTACGACAGAATACAAGCCACCACTGAGTGTGCTTGTTCTGTGGCTGTTCCTTCAGTTAACACAAGAGCTCAACACAACCAGAGGGACTCCGCAGGTATTCCTACGCCTGGTGCAACAAAGAAACACATAGATCTTGGGTTCATATCGAAAAGCTCATACGCTATAACAAAAAAAAAATTATAACAAAAGACCGAGACTTTATTTGGTTATTTGGTTATGGAAGGCCCCGGTATCAATGCAAACGAATTAAAATCCATAATTGCTCAACCGCCCGTGCCAGCGGAATCATCCGAATTAATAACTCATCTCCCAAACAAATAAAGGTAACTCTAGTCCCCATCGTAGCTGTCTCAGCACACGCCAAAAGACATAAGGCGAAACCGCAGGTTTAAGGTGAACACAGCCAACTTTTCCCTGTCATACGATATCATCATTCATCGTAAACAATTGGAATATCGAAACATGATCAAAACGGATGAGACACACAGCTCACGAGGTGCACAAAGCACTTGATTCAGTAGCTCCTGCAACAAGCCGGACTTGGAATATGAGGAAACGGTAACAATGAACACTTTTCATGCATAGCCTTCAATCGTTCCCGCTGCCTATCCACCATATACCGGTAGTTCACGTCTTCTTGAAAATGATGATCGTCGTATTTTTTTAATGTATAGCGCTTGATGATGTTAGGCCATCGTTGTTGACTCCAATTCCGAACATATAGACACACAGTTAGTCGTCAGATTACACCAAGACGTATTAACCTTTACCCGCCTTACCCACCACATGGTTCTAGGAGACCAGTCAAACTGGACATTTAAATGCCATCACCGTGACGAAAACAATCGTATCCAAAGCATGACTTTATTGTATACTGCATTTATAAATCCAACTTTTGTGCTTTTGGTACAGGTGTAATATATACTTTTGACTTGTATACTAATATATATTCAATTTCAGCTGTGTAGATATTCTATGCGTTTTATTAATTACTGTGCATTGTTTATTGTACTATCACTATGACAATTTTAAAACAATCATCATCCGTTACTATAATGTAAAATGCAATTATATAGTAACATTTTATTTGTTGCGCATGGTCACAGTTTTCATTACATAATGCAGTCTTCAGTGATATAAAGTGATAGGGATAGAAAGATGGTGACAGAAAGATGGAAACAGTACTTCAGTTGTAATGTTGTAGCAGATAACAATTATATTAAAAGAGATTTAAATAGAGTGATTTCCCACAATTGTAAAGGGATATGAAAATAGAGTGGGAAATCACTCTATTTAAATCTCTTTTAATGTCATTGTTATCTGCTACAACATAACAACTGAATTACTGTTTCCATCTTTCTATCACTAATTCGGGCATACTTACCTGTCTCTTAATTTGTCATCATCATCAATTTATGTAGGGTCATATTGTTCTAACTGGCTGTGAACTCCTGATACGGATTTCTAGTTGACTCTCTGTAGTCTTTGTTTAGTGACCGTCCATGTTCAGACCAGATCAGAAATTGCAGGCCACGATTGATTGAATCATTGATCGGTGTGGTAGTAACGGGGCTGTGATCAATCCCAGTAAGGCCAAGTTGCTCTGGTGCTTACTGAATAATTACATTGTGCAGACGGAAATGTCTACTCTGGCATACAATGGAACGCACATTGAGAGCCCACAGCTTGAGAAATCTTGGAATCTCTTTTGACATTTTATTGTCCTTCAGACTTCATATATATATATATATATATATATATATATATATATATATATATATATATATACAGTTTAGTCCAATTTGCCAAGAACGTAGTGAAAGCAGTAAAGGTTATGGCAAAGTCTGGCTTTCATCAACAGTCGCTATTCCTCTTAATGCAGTCAGTGATTTTGTCAGTTATCGACTACGTGTGGATCCTCTTACTCTATCTCACACTCAGCTGCTTGAAAGGATACAGAACGAGGATAAGCGAGCCGTGTTATGGGTGCACCAAGGAGACACCAATCCCAGCTATGCGATTCCTGATGGATATTCCGAGCATTCAAGCACGACACAAATACATGAAAGCGAAAGCGTACCTGAGGGTGGCATGTAACAAAATATATCCATTGCTGCAAGAATTACATTCACTAAAAGACAACCGTATTAAGTGCGGGAGATTGTGATTGGCAAAGCCTGAGACAACATTGCATGGCATATGCAACAAGAAAAACATAGATACTGGCAGGGAATTGATAGATGTGCATAACAGACCGGATTGACAAGAACGCATACGTTTTAAATACACTAGTAGGGAGTGGGTGCACCTACTCGACATGTCCCCTAAGGAACTTTCGGACTACATGGCGGATAGGCGGCAGGAACCATTGAAGGCTATGTCTGAAAAGTGTTCCTTGTTGCAATTTCCTCATATTCCAAGTCCGGCTTGCTGCAGGAGCTACTTAGTTAGGTGCTGTATGCACACCGTTAGCTGTGTGTTTCATCCATTTTGATTGTGTTTCAATATTCCGATTGCTTACGATGAATGATGATATCGTATGACGGGGGACAGTTGGCTGTGTTCACTTTCTGTGCAGTTTCGCCTTATGTCTTTTGGCGTATGCTGAGACTGCTATGATGGGGACTGCAGCTACCTTTTTCTGTTCGGAAGATGAGATATTAATGCGGATGATTCCACTGGCACGTGCGGTTAAGCAATTTTGGATTCTTGTTCGTTTTCAGTGATACTGGGGCCTTCCTTAACCATAACCATGTCTTCTGTCGAAAGACTAAGTTGGATATATTGCCTTGAACACGCGGCAGTTCATAGCAATGAGATAGTCGACAGGTTGGTTGTCTGTCATTGCGCATGAAACTTTAAAATTGGACACGTATGACATTCTATCTATCTATTGTCCTTTCGAGCCGAAGACGGCACATAGGGCAGAACCACAATCTCAAAAACAGAAACCTTGCGTGCCAAAATGGCACATATTGCAGAGATCACTGCTTCTAAAATCTATGGCTCTGTTTCCATAACAATACTTTTTACAATGACAGCTTAAACGTATGACATTGCGAGGGCTCTAAATGTACACTTCTCAAAGAATGGCGACGAGGAAGCTGAGGATAATCCCCATGTCAAATGAATGGTGGAACACGGCACCACGAAGGACGAAAAAAGGAAAAGCAGGCAACACATTCAAACAATGCAGGACAGGAACAATAAGTTGAGGAAAGTTTCGATGATTGATAGATCAGGCGGTAGAGCGGATATAGGAATGTCCCGACTGCGATGACGCAAATCCAAATTAAAGACTAAAAGCCTAAAGTTTCCACATCCTCCCAAGAATTTATTTTGCCGTTTTTAATTACACTCTTTGAGTGTCATCTGTCTAATATGTAATCAGCATAGTCACTATTCTGTTTAGTCTTAATC
Organism: Megaustenia siamemsis; assembly: GCA_032433765.1. Classification (NCBI taxonomy): domain Eukaryota; kingdom Metazoa; phylum Mollusca; class Gastropoda; order Stylommatophora; family Ariophantidae; genus Megaustenia; species Megaustenia siamemsis. Next base: position 65,225,842 of record JAVIAB010000125.1, on the reverse strand, counting down.
CACTTTTTCTATTTCTATTTCTTTTTTTTTTAACTGCTGATATCGCTATACAATTTTACTAGTGGGATATTTTCACTCTGTTGATTCTTTCTTATTGTCCTACATACCTCACCGGCTGATGTCAGAAGCAGGTCTTGAATATGCCCCATTTTTTCTTCAACTGTTGCTACTTCTTCTGGTCATCATCATCAAGTACCGTGTCTGCTGACGTAGAATATCATCTCTCTCTACAACTATCGATCTCGACAGTTATTTATCATTTCTGTCGTTGACCTGCTGCCAAGCCATTCTCTTAAGCTGTCTGGTATCTTTTTTCTTTGTTTCCCTGTATCTCTTTGTTCTTCGGTTTGCCCATTTCCTACAATATATTTTAGCTGTTCTCTTCTCATTAAATGGCCAAACAATGATGATTGTTTCTTCCTAATATTGGATATGAGCTCTCTTTTTGCTTTGGCTTCTTCCAGAACGTTTTTATTATGCTTCTTAACTGTCCATGGTATTCTTAACATTCTTCTGTAAAACCACATTTCTACAGCCTCCAGTGATTTTCTTGTCTGTTGTCCTATTGTCCATGATTCACATCAATATGTTAAGACTGGCTTTATATAACATCTAAGACCTCTTTTTCTTGTTTCTATTGTAAAAAATGGATTGCACAGTATCTTCCTCGTTTTGGAACGCTGGCTTTGCCTGACCTATTCTGCATCTCACCTCTATTGTACAACTACCATCAGTGGTTAACGTTGTTCCCAGATATTTAAATTCAGTTATCTGTTTCAATATTGTTCCACTTGTCTTTATTTTGCACTGCTGTGATGTCTTTTTCTTTGTTGTTTCCATTTTTATGTCTTTTTAATATTAAAAGGCTGAGTCCTTAATTTTTGCTTTCCTTCACTATAATAACATTTCTTGTAACTTATTTTCATTCTTAGCAATTAAGACTGTATCATCAGCATACCTTAGATTATTTATATTATGACCTCCGATTGCTATTCCAGACATGCCCTTATGGATCTTAAAATAATCTCACTATGCATATTAAATTTAAAAAGTTTGAAAGACCTCTCGTGATCATATGATTAGGTTAATCAATGTTTGTTTGTCAATGAATGTTTGGTCACGTGACCAAACTCGACGAGCCAGGTTGGAGTCCTAAAACCCGGCAGTATCCCGGAGAGACAAGACATACGTTTAGATACGAAAGACAAAACATACGTAACCCTCTGGCGGGACGGAAACTTTCTGGGAAGTATGGCTGATTATCAGAATTAGTGAATAATAGATAGCCAGAATGAAGTACAAAGATCATCCAAACAGTTAGAAACATCAAATTGGCTAGATAGAGAATGATCTATAAGTTTGGGTCTATCCTGAACAGTTTTAAAGGAATTAAAGTTCTGTTAAAGAAAGCCAGTAAGATGCGACTGAGTAGTAGTTGTAGATGTGTATATTTCACTATATATATATATATATATATATATATATATATATATATATATATATATATATATATATATATATATATATAAGTATGATGTAAATTGTGATTGCAGGTCTTTGTAATCCCGGGATATTTTGCCTAGAATATTTTATGTCGTTAAAGCTGTTAGAGTATTGGCTAGGTGTGCCAGATTCTAGAATAATGGAGTGGTTTTTAATGTTGATATCCACGACTATTGCCCAATTCTTTAACGTCTAGTGTAGAAGTCAAGAAGATATGTTCTGTCTGGTTAAATTCGGCCTTGCATCACAGCTTTCAGAAAGATAACACCAAGCCTTATAGAAAACACGACATGGATCATTGTAAAGGCAATATATATATATATATATAGGGAGCCGCGATAGTTCAGTGGTTAGTGAAGTGGACTACAAAGGACAAGAGGTAGGGTTCTATCCCAACCGACGGCTTCCGGGTTCACCCAGCCTTTAATGGGTACCTGATTTTTTTCAGGGGTAGTGAAGCGGCACGCTCGTAATACCGACCACATTACCCCAAAAATCATGTACCGAAGGTCTGAAAAATATATGGTCACTAACACCATATTCTTAATACGCCACATGGCGTGACGGGGGTACTTTACTACTTTTACTTATATCATCATCATTGAGTGCCCTCTCCGCATCGAAGGTTGGCTACCATGGAGCGCCATTCCACTCGGTCTCTTGCTTTGATGGTGCAGATTGCCATAAGGTTGACTTGTCCATTTATTGATGTTACTCGTACATGTTAGTCTTGGTCTGCCTCTGCCTCTTTTACCTTGTATTTTCCCTTCTAATATTACTTTTAATAGACTGTTGTGTCTTTTAACATGACCAAAAAATTTCATTTGTCTTGCTCTAATTGTGTTTAGTAGTTCTTTTTTCATTTTTAGTTGTTTTAAAACTTCTTCGTTTGTTTTCTTTTACTTTTACTTATATATATATATATATATATATATATATGTGTGTGTGTGTGTATCATCATCATCATCGAGTGCCGTCTCCACAACGAAGGTTGGCTACCAAACAGCGACATTCTGCCCTGTCTCTTGCTTTGATGGTGCAGGTTGTCATAGGTTGATTTGTCTATCTTTTGATGTTACTCGTCCATGTTAGTCTTGGTCTGCCTCTGCCTCTGCCTCTTTAACCTTGTATTTTCCCCTCCATGATTACTTTCAGCAGGCTGTTGTGTCTTTTAACATGGCCAAAAAATCGCATTTGTCTTGTTTGAATTGTGCTTAGTTGTTCTCTTTTCATTTTTAGTTGTTTTAAGACTTCATCGTTTGTTTTCTTTTGCTTCCATCCAATTCTACCTATTCTTCTATATATCCAAATTTCAAAGGCTTCAATTCTCAGTTCTGTTTTATTGTCTAATGTCCATGTTTCTGCACCATATAGGAATATTAAGACGATGTAACATTTTGCTATTCTTAGTTTTAGCCCTGGTGTTATTTGTTTTGATGTTAGTATGTTCTTCATGACATTAAAATTAGTTTTTGCTATTCCTATTCTTTTGTTAAATAAGCAGGTAGCAGCGAGGAACCTTGTATGCCAGAAGATAAACTCAAGTAAACGATGAAGTCTTAAAACAACTAAAAATGAAAATAGAACTACTAAGCACAATTCAAACAAGACAAAGCAATTTTTGGGCCATGTTAAAAGACACAACAGCCAACTAAAAGTAATCCTGGAGGGGAAAATATAATGCAAAAGAGGCAGAGGCATATCAAGACTAACATAGACGAGTAACATACAAAATTGGACAAGTCAGCCTATGACAACCTGCAAGTAGTATAGCAGGAACGATCTGTGTCGCATTTGTCCGTAAATTAACAAAGATATATAGTGTGGCGCGTGGCGCGCATAACACGTGTGACGCAGGGGGAGTTAACTATGACCGCTCGTGTCCGGATGTTGACCTCTAGTCCCGGTGACCCCAGAAGTGACCTGTGTGTGTTGACTTTGAAGTTCTTGATGTACTGGATCGATAGTGATAGGTTAGTAGATTATACAACATCAATGAAAAACAATAGCATTAAATACAAAACAGAACACAAAGACATGCTTTATTCTTTTATTATCTCAATAGGTGTATAGCATACAGTGGGTATTATATAACATTACAAAAATATTTAGTATACTGAGTAAATATATTGTACAAGGATAACATTTATTTATAGCTATGTAGTTGGGCGTCTGCTTAGCTATATGTCATAAATCAATCATAAGGGGTGAAACTGTTAGAGATCGCGGGTGTCATGTCATGTCGTTGTAGCAGACAGGTATGTCATGTCGTTGTATCAGACACGTATGTCATGTCGTTGTAACAGTCACAGGTGTTGTGTCATGATGTTGTTGACTGTTTCCATGCTATGTCATTGTAGCAGTCATAGGTGTCATGTCGTTGTATCAGACACGTATGTCATGTCGTTGTATCAGACACGTATGTCATGTCGCTGTAACAGTCACATGTGTCGTGTCGTTGTATCAGACACGTATGTCATGTCGTTGTAACAGTCACAGGTGTCGTGTCATGATGTTGTTGACCGTTTCCATGCTATGACCTTGTAGCAGTCATAGGTGTCATGTCGTTGTAAGTCATGTCGTTGTATCAGACACGTATGTCATTGCAACAATCACGTCGTTGTAACCGTCACAGGTGTCATGTCATTGTAACAGTCACGTATATCATGTCGTTGTAACAGTCATGTCATTGTAACAGTCACGTATGTCATGTCGTTGTATCAGACACGTATTTCATGTCGTTGTAACAGTCAAGTATGTCATGTCGTTGTAACAGTCATGTCATTGTAACTGTCTTGTCATTGTAACAGTCACAGGTGTCGTGTCATGATGTTGTTGACCGTTTCCATGCTATGACCTTGTAGCAGTCATAGGTGTCATGTCGTTGTAAGTCATGTCGTTGTATCAGACACGTATGTCATTGCAACAATCACGTCGTTGTAACCGTCACAGGTGTCATGTCATTGTAACAGTCACGTATATCATGTCGTTGTAACAGTCATGTCGTTGTATCAGACACATATGTCATGTCGTTGTATCAGACACGTATGGCATATCCTTGTAGCAGACACGTATGTCATGTCGTTGTAACAGATACGTAAGTCGTGTCGTTGTATGAGACACAGGTCTCATGCCAGGATGTTGTTGTAGTTGTACTAGTAGTTGTTGTAGTAGTTGTAGTTGTTGAAGATGTTAGAAGACGTGTTTATTTTAGCAGAGGAAGTTTCAGAATAGTAGAGGACAACTTTCGAAATAGTAGAGGACAACTGTTGAAAATGTAGAGGACACATTTTGAAATAGTAGATTACAACTTTTGAAATTGTAAAGGACAACTTTTGAAATAGTAGACGACAACTTTTGAATTAGCAGAGGACAGCTTTTGAAATAATAGAGGACAACTTTTGAAATAGTAAAGGACAACTTTTGAATTAGCAGAGGACAACTTTTTAAATAGTAGAGGACAACTTTTGAATTAGCAGAGGACAACTTTTGAAATAATAGAGGACAACTTTTTAAATAGTAAAGGACAACTTTTGAATAGCAGAGGACTACTTTTGAATTAGTAGAAGACAACTTTTGAATTAGCAGAGGACAACTTTTGAAACAATAGAGGACAACTTTTGAAATAGTAGTGGACAACTTTTGAAATAGTAGAGGACAACTTTTGAAATAGTAGAGGACAACGTTTGAAATAGTAGAGGACCTTTTTTGAAATAACAGAGGACAAGTTTTGAATTAGCAGAAAAAACTACTTTTGAAATAGTACAGGACAACTTTTGAACTCCGCATCGAAGGTTGCTATCATGGAGCGCCATTCCGCTCTTTCTCTTACTTTGATAGTGCAGATTGTCATAGGCTGACTTGTCCACCTTTTGATGTTACTCGTCTGCCTCTGCCTTAATGTTGTATTTTTCCTTCCAATATTGCTTTTAGTAGGCTGCTGTGTCTTTTAACATGCCCCAAAAATCGCATTTGTTTTGTTTAAATTGTATTCAGTTATGCTCTTTTCATTTTCAGTTCTTTTAAGACTTATTCGTTTGTTTTCTTTTCTTTCCATCCAATTCTTCCTATTCTTTTATAAATCCACTTTTCAAAGGGTTCAAAATTCATGTCTAATGTCCATGTATCTGCACCATACAGGAATGTTGAGAAGATATAACATTTTGCTATTCTTAGTTTTAACCTTGGTGTTATTTGTTTTTATGTTAGTATATTTTTCATGGCATTTACTTTTTGGTTTGTTTATTTGAGTTTTACATTTTCCATCTCACTTATATAGTACTATAGTACTTGAACTGTCTCCAGGTCTATTCCTTCAACTGTAACATCCACTTGTAGGTTTTGAGTATTTGAGTTATTGAGTTATTGAGTTATTTGCGGGTCATCATCATTGCACTCCGAACATGTCCATAGGTGCTCAGATCCCCTCCTCAGCAATTCCCTCAGTGTCCAGCGACTAACGACTCCAGTTCTATGTTGGTTGATAAGTCTTCTTACACGGCCACCAAGTGTCTCACTTCTGGCCGTGCCCATCTTAACTCCCATTTCCATCATCCGAAGAAGTGACGTTGATCTGTGTTTGTCGAAGTCCTGTGCTCTTCCAACATCTCGAAGGGCATTGATGATGTCCGCCCGATCCATCGGTTGCCCGTCCTCAATGACAGCGCAGCTAGCCAACCTGTCCGCTCTCTCATTTCCCCGTACTCCCGCATGTCCAGGGACATAGACAAAGGTGACCTTACGTATTTTGGATTTCTGCAACGACTCTACCCATTGCATGCGTACAAAGCCCGCCTCCACTTTTTTATCATGCTCATCGAATCACTCAGTATACATGCGTGGATGTAGTCTTGTGACTCTAACCATTTCAATGCCTTGGTCACTGCCATCACCTCCATTGTCATGCTACTCGTGGTCATGGCGTATGCACCACTGTCTTCCTTGGCTATTCTGCCTGCCGAGCGTGCTGTAAATGCCCATGCACTTCTTTCGTGTCGTCTTACAGATCCGTCTGTATAGATGATTGCATCTTCCTCATCGGTATTATCGCAGATGAGACCTTTGACCTTGGCATTAACCACGACCGGGTTCTGTTCCCTACTTTTCCTGTCGAGTGTGACAATATATGAGAAAGTCCCCTTGAATGACGTAGGCACCGGTATCCACTCCTCACCAACGCTGATATTGGTTAGCCCACAGACCTGTTTGATGACATCTTCTGCCCGGCCCACCCATGATTTGCCTCTTTTTAGCCTGGTACCTTTCTCTGTGTTGAGCACGTGGTGCAATGGATGCTCTGTATCTGTACTAATCTTCAGGTATGCTCGTGCTCTCCAGATCTTGATTCTGTCATCCATGGTTGGAATGTCAAGAAGATACCTCATTGCTACACAGGGAGTGTCCCTCGTACATCCCAGGATAATGCGCATAGCTTCATTTTGTATTTTCTCCAGCCTATCAATTTGAGTCGTACTGACAGTAAGAATGGCTAGGGCATTCTCGATTGGTGCGAGGACTAATCCCTGGAACAGAAGAGTAAGTAGCCTCTGCTCGATGTTGGCAGCTGCCATGATCTTCAGGGCGGCTAATCCTTTGCGGGATTTTGTTATAACATGGTCGACGTGGTCCCGAAAACACAGGCTGCGATCAAACTTAACTCCGAGGTATGTCATCAACTTGTCCCTGGTCACTTCATCAGCTCCCATTCGTACTACCGGTGTGGTCGTATTAACGATATGATTGTTAAGGGAGAACCATGAAACTGATGCTTTATTAGGATTAACCAAGGCACCTGAAACCCCATACCAGGAAGAAATGCGATCGAGTTCGTCTTGCATTGTGGAGGCGATTCCCCGTCTGTCTCTTCCCTGTCGATATACCAGAATATCATCAGCAAAAGTCATAGTTCTTCCCCTCCCATCCAGCTGTTGGGCCGTGATTGTTATTGTGTACACGTTAAATAGAACTGGTGACAATGGTGAGCCTTGTGGCAGCCCAGGACAAATGGATGTTGGCTCGGAAGACCAACTTCCACATCTGAGTATCACCTTCCTCTGAAACAGTGCCGCGGCGATCCATCTAATGAGGAAGGGGTTCACCGCCAGTTTGAGAAGCATATGGATGAGATATTCAAATGGTACCCTGTTGTATGCATCCTCCAGATCTATAGCAGCAGCACATGTCTCCTCTCGTCTGTGGAAGCCTTCGAAGACGTCATAGGCAAATACTGCCGCATTGAGCCATGTCTCTTTGTTATATCTATAACCTTTTTGAGTATTATCTTTGTTTATGGTCATAGTTTTAGTCTTTTTTTATATTCATATCTAATTCATGGACAATAGGACAACAGACAAGAAAATCAATGGAGGCTGTAGGAATGTAGTTTTACAGGAGAATATTGAGAATACTGTGGATGGCTAAGAGGAGTAATTAAAACGTTCTTAAAGAGGCCATAGCAAAAAAAAAAAAAAGAACTAGTAACCAATATTAGGAAGAAACAATCATAATTTTTGGTCATGCAATGAGAAGGGAACAGTTGGAATATATTGTAACAAATGGTAAAAATGAGAGACCAAAAGATAGGGGGAAGCAAAAAGAAAAGATACAGCTTAAGAGAATGGTTTGGGAGAAGGTCAACAACAGAAATGATAAATAACTGTCGAGATCGAAAGTTGTGGAGAGACCTACGGTAGCAGGCACGGTACTTGATGATGATGATCTAATCCATATTTTTTGCTTTGAATGGCAAGAATAACAAATTCATGATATTATTTTTGCCTGTAAAATGTATCATAACGTAAGGTAGTTAGTTATATATCACTTAGTAACGCCGATGTTAACGTATGTTCCTAATGCGGCTAAATTGTTATAGTTGGCTGAAACCAAAATACTCATATGTAGTTATCATGTTAGCGCTCTAAACAATCATGTCTGCTATTGTCGTAAGGATGCATGTTTATTGAACATTGTTTTTTATTCCTCTCTCAGAAAGATGAAAATATCCACGGAAGACGCAATGGGAGACGACTACCTCGGGGTGTTGATAATTGGTCATTCGCCAGTAGTGATGATGAGTGCTCAAACAGGAGACGAACAAAAAGCCAGAACTATGGGAGGCGATACGACGATGACAGTGATGATAATGATACCTACAGGAGACGAGGAAAAGGCCCTAACTATGGCAATCAATACGACGATGACAGCGACGACAGCCGAGAATATTCCAGAACAACTCCGTCCTCTAGGCATGGTATTCTCGACAATTCTGACAGAGGGCACTATCTTCCGAAGAGCTACGATCAGCGGAGACCTAGCCCGCCTTATAAAGAATCTCAACAAGAGAGGAGGAAATATAGAACAGACTCTCGTTCAAATTTAAACAATAAAGATTCATCATTAGCCAAGGAAGATAACCAATGGGACTCATCAACCAATAGATTTCGTCGAGGTAACTCAAACCATGGTAGAAGTCACGGTGGCTGTTATTCTTCTTCAGACAAACATTGTGGTAGAGGACGCAAACTGTCACAAATGTTTGAAGATCCATGGGACACGGCCTCAAACAACTTTAAAGATTGCAGACGTATTTCTCCAGACAATCGCCGTGAGCTTTCATTCAGCAGCTCTGAAGGTTCCATGGACACTCCCACCAGTTGGAGAAATGTCGGTAGTAGCTCATCATTACCCGACATGGGGAATAGGCATAAACCAGCCATTCCATTAGACAGATACGATGATTCTTGGGACACACAATATAAAAACGTATTTAAAATCAAAAACACGCCCCGAGACAAAGTGAAGCGTTTCACAGACAGACAACACAACAAAACAGCAAAAGTTGAAAATGCAAGAACTAAAACAGGTAATAAACTCCAAAATAGTGGTCGACAGCCACAGAAGAAAGACGACACAGAAAATAAGTTGGATCATGAAAACAAAGATAGAAAAATCGACTCAAGACAAGAGGAGAGCACCGTGAACATGAACGATCACTCTTGCACTAGCTTTCGTGATGAACAAAACACTGCTTTTCCATCTCAGGTCAGTTTGTTTTTGCTTTTAAAATTATATTTTTCTCTTAATTATGATCTCTTTAGTTTTTAATCTTTTCTCTCTCTCTCTCTCTCTCTCTCTCTCTCTCTCTCTCTCTCTCCTCCTCTCTCTCTCTCTCTCTCTCTCTCTCTCTCTCTCTCTTTCGCTTTCTCACTTACTATCTTTGCTATTTTTATTCAGTTTTTATTCTATATGATGCTATGAATTACCCCTAAATCCTAAATCTCGACATTTGCATCTTCGTATACAATAGTAGATTACAATAAATCTTGTAGGTTGTGCCTTTTGGTACATTATGGTGTTATTGAGTTATTTGCGGATCATCATAATTGCACTCTGAACATATAGTAATTTGGTTGGTACATTGGGTAAAGCACTATCTCCATATTCTGTTCCAAGGCAGATTAAATAAAGTGAAGTGAAGAAGGAAACATCAATGTGTAAACTTGGCACATGGACCTTTACGACCATGTGTCCTGGACTTGTTAATGTTAACACACTGAAATAAGTGCAAATTAGAACAACAGCCCTCAAAGACAAAGAACTAAATAGGCTACAGGTCGATATTACAGCACTGCAGGAAACAAGACTCTCAGACTGTGGTTCTGTAAAGAAAGAAACTTATACATTTTTCTGGCAAGGTCTAAGCTCTGAAAAACCACGTCTTCATGGAGCGGGCTTCGCCGTACATAGAAACATATAAACTCCATAACCACACCAAAAGGAGTGTCCGAACGTTCTATCTATCTTTCGTTCGCCTGAAGTATTGTCTATATCTGCAATGTCGTTTCCTGTATAAATTTTACTGTCGTTTGTAATTCTTGCAGTGGCCCATATAGTTTTGTCTGTAGTGTTGTATCTATGGGCCAATGGATTTTCCTCAGTCTACTATATCAGTCCGAACGTTCAATAATACTTCAGCTGCATACCAAAAGTGGATTAATATACATCACATCATTAGTGTTTATGCACCAACGATATATATATATATATATGGTGATTTTAAGGCACACACAGGATTCGATCAACAATTTTGGTCAGCATGCCTAAGTCATCATGGCATCTGAAAAAATCAAAGAAAATGGCTAGAGACTCCTATAAAATACTATATGGTGAACTAATACAGGGAAAAGGACAAATCGGTAGACCTAAACTACGACATAGATATATCTGTAAATCATCATCTCTGAATGACTTCTCCATCTGTGAAAATGTCTGGGATCATCTGGAAAGAGATCGCCTGTATTTAAAAAATGGCATAACATCATTTGAGGCTGTACTATGGCAACATGGAAGAGAAAAGACTCATTTTAAAAAACGATGGAAAACCCTGTGAACCAGTAGGCTTGACTAGTTCATTCTGTGGTCGAATGTGTTTGTCAAACATTGGTAGAATTAGCCACAAGAGAAGCTGCTCGACAAAACCTCACCAAAAAAAAAATACACAATACCCTCCACTAAACCGTCTGTCAAGACGAAAAGGGCCATATACATTATGGTGATATGATATGGTCCATCTTCTAATGGGACTTCGAAAGCCAAATTTTAACATTAACAGGACATCAAACAAATTCTAATTGCAGCAAACTCTACAGTTATTGAGTTATTTGCGGGTCATCATCATTGCACTCTGAATATGTCCATACGTGCTCCTAGATGCCCTCCTCAGTAAGTCCCGCAGTGTTCAGTGACTGACGACTCCTGTTCTGTGCTGGTTGATCTTCTTATTTCTAAGCGAGAAAGTTTCTCGTTTCTGGCTGTGCCCATCTTAACTCTCATCTCTTTCGTCCGAAGGAGTGACGTGAACTCATGGTTGTAGAAGTCCTGTGCCCTTCTTAAATCTCGGAGGGCATTAATGACGTCCGCCCGTTCCATTTGTTGACCGTCTTCAACGACAGCGCAGCTAGCCAATTTGTCCGCTTTTTCATTTCTCCGTACTCCCGCATGTCCAGGGACGTAGAAAAAGGTGACCCTACGTATTTCTGACTTCTGCAATGACTCTACCCAAACGCTACAGACTCGTTCTAAGTGATCTCATTGGCCATCTCTGGATCCTACTCTAACAAGAAAATAATACAATGGTTCACATCGTCACTAACTGACAAAAGGTAGCAGCGATAAAAATGGTATTGGACTCTTATACAGCACTGGAATTTTAAACGCATCACTAACTTGGTCGCATGAGTTCGCTTAGTTATTCCCCACAGACCAGTAATATTCAAATATTTGAGTAACGGCTTCTCTCCAACTTTTATCTTACATCACTTACTAGTGGCTGCTGTGGCATTTAGGTTCATGTTTCTCGATTCATGTAACTCCAGGTGAAATCAATCAAGAACCTACCTACCCATCCACACACCAACCAACTGAGCGCGCGACCTGTCTACCTACACTCCTTAAATATCTCTTCCAGTGTTTCTTTGTGTCTCCGTGAATATGATTCCCACTAACTAACACTCACTATACACTCATAACTTGTGTTTTTTGGTGGGGCTATCTGGTAGCAAGGATGATGTGAGCACGTGGTCTACACCCTAAAATTCGTATACAATAAAATTTTACGGACAAAAGTCTGCCTACATCGTAGACACAATCCATAATCATTCCCATTCCTTATAAATAAAAACAATCTGCAACCCTATCTTATCAGTCACCAAAGTATGTTGCAAAAAATGCTGTACAGACTGAACTGAGAAGAATGTGATATCATAGTCGAAAATAAAACTCGATTTTGAATAGGGAGAACTAGAGTAGAATAAATCTTCACTTTTGTGTACTCTATAAAGCATTTTTAACATCAAGATCTGTACCGTTTTTTTACTGACTAAAAACCTTTAATAAAGTTACTTACAGAGTAGCTGTGGGCAGTCATGAACAAATATAATAACAACGACCAAAAATCTATCTCATCAAACGACAGCTGTATATAGATTCCAGTAGTGCAGTGTTTAAAAACGGTTTCCTATGACCGTGGGGGTGAAATAAGGATGAATGGAAAAATTATGACGGACGCACTCGGAACAGTTAGCATTAGATACAGAACTGTTGCTACAAACCAACCTTTTGCAGATGATATATCTGGTATATATCATAGTTCGATAACCAATATGAGACATCAATAAGATACGAAATGGAGGTTAATGCTGACAAACCAAACTAATGACAAACACTAACCTGGCATTGGAAGAATAATCACAATAAATTGAGAGACACTTGAAACAGTCAACCAATGTAAATATATAGGCCGAATTATCACTACCGAAGGCTCACAACCAAAAATACTACCTGGAATTTTCACAGGTGATGGCAACCCTGATAAGACTATTCCACGTGTATGAATACAAAAACACCTCTCTAAGAACAAAGAGCAGATTATTATGAACAAAAGTTTTATCAGTATTTCTACACTCAGTTGTGTTCTTGAAAGAATACAAACTTATGAAATGATATAGAAGAGCTTGTGCATATTTTATATATACTATTACCAACGAGGAAGTGCGCAACAAAATCCAATTATCAATGGGACCAATTAAAGACTGGCAACGGTTACAGTCCAAGATAGTAGGTCTTTTCGTCGGTTCGTCGGCAAGGAAGTGTGATTTCATTGCTGTGTGATTCGGAATGAAGAAAATAAAAAAAAAACTCACGATGTATTCACTTGCCAAATAGTTCTACTATGACTGGGGTTGGCCAGTCTATAACGGGTTCTAGACCGTGTGACACAGTGCGTGCACGTGAGTTCAGAACATCTACAGCCATAGACTTTCAGCGACAAAATCAACAAAGACGGCAAGACGTATTCAGATAAAGCCTAAACGATAATATCAAAGAAAGAAAACAAGAAAAGGCAAACGTGCAGGAATGTGTAAGAAACGGTCGAAGTGCGAGAGGCTAGATCTAAAGTAAATGAGCGTTACGTCCTGTAACTGTGCTTCCATATATCAACGACGGCCCGTTCTTGACAAACTACTACTAAATTATTCATGGGGAACATTCTCGTGTATTGTCACACTCGACAGGAAATGTAGGGAACAGAACTCAGTCGTGGTCAATGCGGAGGTCAACAGTCTCCTTAGGGATAACAACGATGAGAAAAATGCAGTCATCTATACAGACGGCTCAGTAAAACGACACCAAAGGAGTGCATGGGCATTTACAGCACGCTTGGCAGTCAGAATAGTCAGAGATGTCATTGGTGCACCCGTTATGACCACGAGTAACATGACGATGGAGGTGATGGCAGTGACCAGGGCATTCATCTTGTTAGAGTCACAAGACTACACCCACGCCTGCTTACTAAGTAATTCGATGGCAGGGAATGGGTAGAGTCATTGCAGAAGTAAAAAACACGTAGGGTCACCTTTGTCATATTCCTGGACGTGCGCGAGTACGGGGAAATGAAAGAGTGGACAGGTTGGGTAGTGGCGCTGTCGTTGAAGACGTCAACCAAAAGATCGTGCGAACATCATAAATGCCCTCCAATATATGGGAAGGGCACAAGACTTCGACAATCATGATTCGACGTCACTCCTTCGGGTGAAAGAGATCAGAGTTAAGATTGGCACAGCCAGAAACTAGAGACTTTGTGGGCGTACAAGAAGACTTATCAACCAACACAAAACTGGAGTCGTCAGTTCGTGGACACTGTGGTACTTGCTGAGGAGGGGATCTGAGCACCCATGGATATGTTCGAAGTGCAATGATGATAACCCGAAATAACCAAATAATTCAACTGTTAAAGAACGAATATTAAAATGGTATGAACATGTTACAAGATCTACAGCTCTACAGACCTTACTATGATCACTAAAAAAAACAAGAAGTCTGAAGCAGCTATGGAAGGTTAAGGATAATCGTCAGATGTAGGAAGACAACCTCAGAGAATATGCATGATTAATCTTCATATTATTTCAGAAAGCAGCTCTTAATCGTGAAGTTTAGATGGAAATTGTGAACTCGTGAATCGTTATCCAACTATCGCCAAGGTTAGCGAATTAACCAATATTCGAAAAGGTTGATGATTTTTAATCAGCATTTTCTCTATAATTATAAATATGTTATAATTCTACTTTATACTTGCATACAACTTTAACGATATATTAAACTATATCTTATTTATTTAATTCATCGCGAGAATATTTTTAAAATATCCCATTTACTTTAGAGAATTAAAATGTACAATATTTAAATGTACAATTTTAAAATGTACAAACATGCAATGAATGTTTTTAAAAAAATTGAGTTATTTTCTAAGGCTAAAACTAAGAATAGCAAAATGTTACATCCTCTCAATATTCCTGTATGGTGCAGAAACATGGACATTAGACAAGAAAACAGAACAGAAAATTGAAGCCTTTGAAATGTGGATTTTTGTAGAAGAATAGGTATAATTGAAGGAAAGAAAAGAAAACAAACGATGAAGTTTTAAAACAATTAAGAGAACGGAACTACCAAACACAATTGGGAGCCGCGATAGCTCAGTGGTTAGTGAAATGGACTACCACGGACAAGGGGTAGGGTTCGATCCCAACCGACGGCCTCCGGGTTCACCCAGCCTTAAATGGGTACCGGATTTTTTCTGGGAAAGTAAAGCAGCACGGGCGTAATACTGACCACATTACCCAAAAATCATGTGCTGAAGGTCTGTAAAATATAGGGTCACTAACACCATATTTCCCTATACGCCACTTGGCGTGACGGGGGTACTTTACTTTTTTTTTACCAAACACAATTAGAACTAGACAAATGCAATTGTTGGGGCATGTTAAAAGACACAAAAGCCTACTAAAAGTAATAATGGATGGGAAGATACAAGGTAAAAGAGGCAGAGGCAGACCAAGACTAACATGGACGAGTACCATCAAAAGATGGACAGATGGACTGGTCTGCACCATCAAAGCAAGAGACAGAGTGGAATGGCGCTCCATGGTAGCCAACCTTCGATGCGGAGACGGCACTCAATGATGATGATTTGCTAGTTGAGCTGTGGTGTTGACAGTGATGCATAAGTTATGACCATGAGTAGCATGACGATGAAGTTGATGGCAGTGACTAGAGCATTCATCCGGTATTGAGTTTATGTCATGGCTTTATCAATTATCACTGAATTTCCGTTCGCCTATTTAATGATTAAATTTTATTCATCAATTTCCAGGCCAGTGGATTGAGTCTAAGTGGATTCCACAGTGATCGACCTTCATTACAACAGAAAAACGTTATCTTCAGGCAGGTATAGCATCACAATGAGGAAAATCCTGCATACTGACATAGAGTGCATGTATTTTCAAACTATAAATTGGTACAAATATTTAAAAAAAAACACTTTCCGTACACATTGAGTTGAATGTGTTTAATGCTATCATTGCGAGTGTCTATAAAAGTGATTTGATGTTCCTTCTTTAATCTAAATATCAGCTACTACAAGTGCATACCTATTTTGATTATATAGGGTAGCTTGGAATCAACAGATAAGATGTGCATATGAGGAAATGTATTATTTGTCACACATCAGTAACTTATTTCAGCTAACACCTGTCGTCCAGTGAGGGCCTCCCATCACTGAAAGAATCTAACACACAATATAAAATAATTCCTTGAAGAATGTTTGTATGTGAGTATTTTGTCTCCATGTTCTATAGAGTACTGAAGTGAACATAGATCAGGCTGCCAGTGAGAGACATGATGAAGAATCAAAGATTGTTATTTACGGGCAGGATGAGAATGAGGAGCGGGGGAATTGGTCCGGCAAATTTGATTTTATACTTTCTATGTTGGGGTATGCTGTTGGACTTGGAAATGTATGGAGGTAAGTACCCTGCTGTCTATTGTTTATATTGGCATTAAACCATGTACCTTATTTTTTACACAAATATACATTGACTTGCTGAGTTATTTGCGGGTCATCATCATTGCACTCCGAACATGTCCATAGGTGCTCAGATCCCCTCCTCAGCAATTCCCGCAGTGTCCAGCGACTGACGACTCCAATTTTATGTTTGTTGATAAGTATTCTTATACGGCCACTAAGTTTCTCATTTCTGGCTGTGCCCATCTTAACTCCCATTTCCATCATCCGAAGAAGTGACGTTGATCTGTATTTGTCGAAGTCCTATGCTCTTCCCACATCTCGGAGGGCATTGATGATGTCCGCCCGATCTATTGGTTGCCCGTCCGCAACGACAGCACAGCTAGCCAACCTGTCCGCTCTTTCATTTCCCCGTACTCACATAGGGACATAGACAAATGTGACCTTGCGTATTTTGAATTTCTGCAAGAACTCTACCCATTGCATGCATACAGGGCCCGCCTCAACTTTTTTATCATGCTCATCGAATCACCCAGTATACATGCGTGGGGTGTAGTCTTGTGACTAACCATTTGAATGCCTTGGTCACTGCCATCACCTCCATTGTCATGCTACTCGTGGTTATGACGTATTGGTGTCGTCTTACAGATCCATCTGTATAGATGACTGCATCTTTCTCATCGGTGTTATCGCAGATGAGACCGTTGACCTCAGCATTAACCACGACCGGGTTCTGTTCCCTACTTTTCCGGTCGAGTGTGACAATACACGAGAAAGTCCCCTTGAACGACGTAGGCACCGATATCCACTCCTCACGAACGTTGATATTGGTAAGCCCACAGACCTGTTTGATGACATCTTCTACTCGGCCCACACATGATTTGCCTCTTTTTAGCCTGGCACCTTTCCCTGTGTTGAGCACGTGGTGCAATGGATGCTCTTTATCTGTACTAATCTTCAGGTATGTTCGTGCTCTCCATATCTTGATTCTGTTAGCCATGGTTGGAAAGTCAAGAAGATACCTCATTGCTACACAGGGAGTGTCCTTTGTACATCCCAAGATAATGCACATGGCTTCATTTTGTATTTTCTCCAGCCTATTAATTTGATTCGCACTGACAGTAAGAATTGCCAGGGCAGACTCGTTTGGTGCGAGGACTAATCTCTGGAACAGAAGAGTAAGTGGTCCCGAAAACACAGGCTGCGATCAAACTTAACTCCGAGGTATGTCATCAACTTGTCCCTGGTCACCTCATCAGTTCCCATTCTACTACCGGTGTGGTCGTATTAACGATATGATTGTTAAGGGAGAACCATGAAACTGATGCTATATTAGGATTAACCAAGGCACCTGAAACCCCACACCAGGAGGAAATGCGATCGTGTTCGTCTTGCATTGTGTAGGCGATTCCCCGTCTGTCTCTTCCATGTCGATATACCAGAATATCATCAGCAAAGGTCATAATTCTTCCCCTCCCATCCAGCTGTTGTTCCGTGATCGTTATTGTGTACACGTTAAATAGAACTGGTGACAATAGTGAACCTTGTGGCAGCTCTGGAGAAATGGATGTTAGCTCGGGAGACCAACTTCCACATCTGAGTATCACCTTCCTCTGAAATAGTGCCGCGGCGATCCATCTAATGAGGAAGGGGCGCACCGCCAGTTTGAGGAGCATATGCATGAGATATTCAAATGGTACCCTGTTGTATGCATCCTCCAGATCTATAGCAGCAGCACATGTCTCCTCTCGTCTGTGGAAGCCTTCGATAATCTAGTATTAAACATATAAATAAATTTCCCTGGTGACTAATTCACAACTATGACAAGTGTATTTGAGTATGAGTATGAGTGTAGGCCCGCCATTAGCAATTTTACATTGACAAAGTTTACCGTTGAAAACTATGAAATGCTTTAGATTTAGTTTTCAGATTTGGATTGTGAATTTGAAATTTTTGGTTTGAAATTTGTTTTAGCAGATCTCTCCTGGATCCAAATTTTGTGTCAAATTCTTGACAAATCATATTAAAGTTTGCCAAGATGGCAGGCTCAAGCAGTTCGTAAACTCATGTTGGATTATTGGGATGTCCATATCATGCTCATTGAATAGAAAACTCTCTCCGCTAAAGCATTACTTCCTGGAAGACACAGAAACTGTTAATTTAGCTTCTGGTGTTCTGCATATAGAATATTTGTTTCAGAGAAGAATTTAAAAACGTCACCCCATTTTTGACAAAGTATTGCATTTTCTTCATTCCACTTTGCTATTTTTTCTGTTACATACTGTTTCAAGAAAGACATTTCATCAAACAAATTATCCTCATTCAAGTCAAGACCATCTAAATTTATTAAACCTAAATTATGATACTTACCTATACCGTACATCGTTACATTTCGTAATACATATTACTACCACTTAATTGTAACATTAAAAGCACTAATAATAGTAATTTCTTTGAACATTTAGACACACAAAAGTTGTGCTTACCAAGTAGATACACAGGGAACTCAGATTCCTGGCTCATGTTCATTTATGACCCAAAATTGACGACTTGGACCGGACATGTTACTTTGTCCATTCAGACGGTCGCCGTAAGTCCGTCAGTATGTTCGGCTAACTCAAAGCGTTATTCACTGTTTCCCAAGTCACAAAGGGTAGTTTGATGTCACCCGATGGCCGAGAAAATTTCCCTGCTCACAGAAGAATGTTTGTACACCGCCAACTATCAAATTTTGAAGAATTTATATTTTGATGCTGTAATTTCTACTCATGACTAAAGTCATGAAAAGTTTAATTCCAACAAGTGACAAAATATACATGGAAAACAAACCAGTAGAAGAGATCGATCACTTTATCTATCTTGGAAGTCACATTGATCGAGAAGGGGATACGAGCAAAGAAATTAGAATCAGACTGGCTAAAGCAGCAATGTCTTTCAGAAGCCTTGAAAAGTTGTGGAAATCAAAACTCATTAGCACAAACACAAAACTTAGGCTATTCAAATCAAATGTACTATCAACCCTTACATATGCGTGTGAAAGCTGGAAAACAACAAGAGATATAGAAACAAAGTTGAACGCATTCGAAAATAAATGTCTAAGGAAAATACTTGGTATAGAATGGAACGAATTCAAAACAAACGAGGAAATTAGAGAAATCGCCAATCAACCACTAATATCTTCAGTAATAAAGAAAAGACGATGGTCATACGTTGGACATGTGATGAGAAGAGATAATAATCGAATAGCAAAGCAAGCCCTCATATGGGAAACAACAGGTAAAAGAAAAAGAGGAAGACCCAGGGAGACACTGAGAAGAACATTGATGAGAGAGGCAAGAGCAGCAGGAATCGGCTCCCTCAATGAGATAGAACTGCTTGCACAGAACAGAGACAGATGGCGAGATTTAATAAAATATCTTTAAAAGAAAACTGCTAGAACAAAAATTCATATAGGAGAAGGTGTATCTTGGTCTACGCCCTATGGACCGGTTACGGCTCGAAAGCTCAATAGATAGAATTTTTACTACGGTTTCGTAATCTAGGGTTAAAGAACAATAATAATAATAATAATGAATAGTTTCTTCAAATTTCTTCCTTTTCTGGAGGCGATTTCAACAGTATACATTCCATAGTTTTGTTATCTTGTGAATTAACAACCAGTGCACTGTGATATTGAACAGCATTTTTTTTAAAATTCACAAGTAACACTGAGAAATCCTGTTGTGGATTAGGAGCCATTTTCTTCTAAAGATGTGAGAGGTTAATTAACTTATGATGGAATAAACTTCTCTTCTTTCCTACAAGTTCAACTTTTCAATTAAACTTGATAATATGAAAGACTCTACTGCAGTTACATCTTCGCCTTTAATTTGTATTATCATATCATGAAAAAGTTACAAAGTTGCATGATCAAAATTCACCTGCAGCAAGGTGCAAGGATCACTGAATACTTTTCTTCATAGAAGAAGAATGACTTAAGTATAGGGTACCATTTCACAGATTCTTCTGATTGCTAGTAGTAAGAAGAGTTACCTAACATTGTTGTAGCTCAGTATATTTTTATATTCCTATCCAACAAAGCCACAAAACTCCTTAAGTTGTCCACTCTGACAGTAAATATGTGAAAATAGCCTAATGACTTCACAACAAGTCCTTCAAAATCAAATCAAGGGGGATTGAATTAAAAGGTAAATGAGAACCATTGTGTATCTTATGAGCTGCGCATCCTCAAACAAATAATTTTCTTTCCAACTGTTCCCTCACTTTGGTAAAAACATTTTTTTTCTTTTCTTTTCAAACCACCATAGTGTGTGTATTATCCACTGAAACTGCTACAATTTTGTTTTCAATGCCAAATTATGTTACTGTTTCCAATGAAACCTGTGACAGAATTTCTGCTGTTTCCGCTGTTATTTCAACAAAGTCAATAAGTTTAGTTTGAATATTACTCGTCTTTTCTCTGTCTATATTAATGTATCTAAGAACGACTGACAATGTTTTCAAGCTGTTACGGTTTGAAGCTTAAAATAGTATGGTTACAAAAAGAAACAGCTTGAATTTCTTTTATCGCTGCATAAAAATCCAAGGTGCTAAGACACACTTTACAATAGCCTCAACTTTTGCTCTAGCACACGCAAATTTAGGTTCATTAAACTTCCTTATTAAACCAGCAGCACAGTCTATAATCTTGTGATGTGTTCAACAATAGACGTTTTACCTGCACTTCCAAAACTAGGTGTTGTTTTACAAAAACAACAAACGACAGCAGATTCATTTACACCTCAATGGAGAAAAGGAAACTCTTTCAAAATTGAATCTCTTACTGGACACTTTTGTTTCTTCAAAATGTTCTCAAATTTAGTGGAAGTTAACGCATGTGCTGCAGAAAAGAGAACTCTCAAAAGAGTTTCGAAAGGGAACAATTGTTGCTGGAGTACATCTAGAGCACAGTGAAAAGAAACTATAAATGCATACCGGTGTATTTTTAAAAGAATGATGCGTTTAATAGTCAAAGAGTGTTATTGTGACTTAAAACCATACTAATAATGAACACGGAAAATCCGGGGAAAGTTTGTGAAAATGGAGAGAATACAGGGACACAATTTTTCCAGAGACAAGAAGATAAATCTGGGGACTTGTCCCAGAATCCGGGTATATCTGATAACCTTATTCTAAATTCAACCAGTCTTAGATAACTAACATACTTTTGGTGGAAAGAAAGACGATGTAGGCATAAGGCAGACCACATGACCCAAAAATGTGCCGATGGTTCAAGAAATTTGAACACTAATACCATGTCGGTAGGCTCCACAGAGGTAGGGTTCGATCTCAACCGACGGCTTCCGGGTTCACCCAGCCTTTAATGGGTACCGGATTTTTTTTCTGGGAAAGTAAAGCGGCACGGACGTAATACCGACATTATCCCAAAAATCACGTGCCGAAGGTCAGTAAAAATTATGGTCACAAACACCATATTCCCAATACGCCACTTGGCGTGACGGGGCACTTGTGTGCGTGCGTGCGTGCGTGCGTGCGTGGGTGGGTGTGTGTGTGTGTGTGGGTGGGTGGGTGGGTGGGTGGCTGGGTGGGTAGGTTGGTTCCACAGACAAGTGAGATGTGGCGGAATTTGCTTGCTTTCTTCTTTCTTTTATAAGGTAGTAGGCCTACTTTTGAAAATTTGCTATTGAGCATTTATTACCGGTCTACATCGTCATCAGCAATTAGAGCACAAAAGGTTTGACCTACAGAGTTGCCTCTGTATGACAGTCTGGGAAATCAGGTAAGAGTTCAAGCTCACTGTCCAGTTCGTGATCATTGACGGCCAAGATGTTTAGCTAAGGTTGATCCCTGGCGATGAAGAGGCATGTTACAACGACTACTTCTGGTTTGACACAAAAACGAGTTTGCGCATACTCGAATATACTTTGATTTATTAGTAAGTTTTCTGTCAAGTTAGCCATATCGTAACAATTATATACATCGATGGCCTACGCAGGAATGAATCTGGATATAGTTTTTCTTTTCCCAGCCCGGTTTTTTCATTGACAGCCTCTCCATTATTTTATATAATCCATCTCCTTTAATCCTATCATCACTGTAATTGTTGTCTTTTCCTTGTGGTACCGTTTTAATTGGCTAGCAATCAAAGTAACATGAAGTCCTCACCCTAACTTTTTAAAATCATTAACATTAGTTTAATATGTCTTAGCTACGTCTCAGTATTCATGTAACCATGCCTGTCGGTTATTTTTTGTTTTACTTATGAAGACCTGTGGCCGAAATGTTTATGTTTTGTTCTGTCATAATTTCAGTAAATTGATGCATACACATATATGCTATTTTTTATTTGTTCATGTTTTATCAGGCTTAATAGGGTCATCGAACGATATACATGTCTATTCCTATCTTTAAAATAACAAAAAAAACTATATAGGGGAAAGAATTCTTCATAATATCTCATAAAACATTTTAAAATTAAATAATACAATTTTGGAAGTGAGCGTACATTGTATTAAAGCATTTGGTTGGATTATTAGGAGTGTTCCCTGTCCATCGCTATCATCAATTACAGGTAACTTTTTTTCCATTTGGGATTTTTTCTGGTTCTTCTTTCGTTTGCCAGGGTCTATATATCTGCAAATGTTACCATGGCATTATCTTTAACAGCTTTTTTAAGGGCCATTTACACGTAATTGTGTACCTTGCATAGCCTGTTTCGCCTTTGGACATCTCCCATTGCATCACATTAGATGCTAGCTTGAGGGATACCTGTTATTGTTGGTAATCGTTCACGTGTACATGTGCTTGTGTTTTAAATCTTACCCTAGTTGCATATATGTGGTTTAGAAGTAGATTATTTGTCCTGCTCTTAGGTGAAGGATGACGTCTGTTATTTTCTCTTCTCCTTTCAATATAAATAGACAACGGTAAGCCTGCTTGTGGAGACCAGCGGGGTTTCCTTTAGGGCTTAGGGGGAAAGGTATTAGCTATTAAAGGTTTGATAAATCACGTAGATCTATCAGTCTCTTTTCATTTTGATTCAAACTGCTTGTCCTGTTGTAAGAGTGACTGTACAACATGATTCTTCTTCTGTGATCATGGCTCATTCAGACTAGGACTCCGGACTCTCTTATGAAGGCAGCTGTCTGTTTAAGTGATTTAATTACCCCCGTAGAGTTTCTTTTCAAGAGAGGTGGATGTGGGCCACATTGTCCTTCTCAGGTCAGTGTGCTGGTGTCAATCCTGTAGAACGTATTTAGTTGTCATGCTATCCTGGCTACAGTGGCACTGGCTGGTAGTTCATACTTTAAGTTTGTACAACATGATTAATTATACACCAAGGACAGAGAATATGTAAGTCCAAACAATTCTGGTCACGTGCAGCAATTCACCGTTGACCACGTGCTCAAGACTACGTGATTAATTCACAACACAGAAACTGCAACTCCAAAATATTCTGAACAGTACTTGTGTTCACACTTCATATGATGACACAAGATGTCATCTAGATCTAGTACAAAAGTTTATTCACACAGTTCTTTAGTTACATACACCTCACATATCATCTGGATAAATATCTTGGTTGCATATAAAAGACAATCACACACACAATAGCCCATCTAAACATCTATATCATTAGTAGAAGTTATGTATTTGTGTCTTGTCTACCACCATTGTTATATGACACTTTCCCAGGTTATGTAATTATGTCCATATAACTTCTTGTACTTAGCATAGAAATCACACACACGATAGTATAACTTCTGTGAATAACTTGTATCAACACTATTCTTATGAAATCTGTATATTCACAGCCTTGATTTCCTTAATAAAACACTGATCTTTTTTGAGACCTGAAACATCTACATTTAGCTAAACATCATCCCCTGAAATAAGTCTTCTGAATAATCCTTTACTAAAATATCATTGACGGTTTCTCTAGGTCTCGAATCCCAAGTAAAGTCATCTAACTGTCCTCTTGAATGCTAATTACCGCTTCTTGGCTCCAATCTTGCCTTCCACCATATTTCTTGTCTAATTCATCTTATCTCATCATCATCATTGAGTGTCCTCTCCGTATCGAAGGTTGGCTACCATGGAGCGCCATTACACTCTGTCTCTTGCTTTGATGGTGCAGATTCCATAGGCTGACTTGTCCATCTTTTGATGTTACTCGTCCATGTTAGTCTTGGTCTGCCTCTGCCTCTTTTACCTTGTATTTTCCCTTCTCATATTACTTTTATTAGACTGTTGTGTCTTTTAACATGACCAAAAAATTTCATTTGTCTTGCTCTAATTGTGTTTAGTAGTTATTTTTTTCATTTTTAGTTGTTTTAAAACTTCTTCGTTTGTTTTCTTTTCTATCCATCCAATTCTACCTATTCTTCTATAAATCCATATTTCAAAGGCTTCAATTTTCTGTTATGTTTTCTGGTCGAATGTCCATGTTTCTGCACCATACAGGAATATTGAGAAGATGTAACATTTTGCTATTCTTAGTTTCAGCCCTGGTGTTATTTGTTTTGATGTTAGTATATTTTTCATGGCATAGAAATTACTTTTTGCCATTCCTATTCTTTTATTTATTTCAGTTGTACATTTTCCATCACTGGTTATAGTATGTCCCAGGTAGTTGTAGCTCTGGACTGTATCTAGATATATTCCTTCAACTTTGATATTTAATTATAGGTCTTGAGAATTTTCTTTGTTTATGATCATAGTTTTAGTCTTTTTTATATTCATATCTAGTCCATATTTTTTGCTTGTCATGTTTATTACATTAAGTAATTGTTGTAGATCTTTAGGATTTTCTGCTAGTAGAACAGTATCATCAGCATATCTTAGGTTATTGATTATCTTCCCATTAATGTTAAGGCCTGGCATCTCATTGATGTTTTTAAAGATTTGCTCAGTGTATAAATTGAACAAGCTTGGTGATAGGATGCATCCTCTGCTTTGGATAATTAGCCATAATTGGGTTGCACCTTCTTCCTTTAATCTTATGCAAACGTTTGATTTCAAAAGCAAATCCACACCAAACAGGGGTTGGTTGCTTACGAGTTATATAACTTATATCTAATCTCACCACCAATATTATCTTATATATTTGCTTGCCTTTCATTTCCTGCATTATCATCAACCTGTATCAATATCAAACATTTCATTTCTTAAAAGTCGCACCCACAAAAGTGGCATGTCCGATAAGAGTATTCAGTCTGGTGTAACCAAGTTCAGTAGTGTAGTATTGTAATACTATTACACTGTGTTTTCCTAGGTGTAGGGTTTCTTCCAGGGCTTAGCCAACGGGGTGTGGGGGTAATTACTACCTTATAAAAATGTAATAACCAGATTTATATTTTTAAAAAAATTAAAGTACCCCTGTCACGCCAAGTGGCGTATAGGGAATATGGTGTTAGTGACCATAAATTTTACAGACCTTCGGCACATGATTTTTGGTGTAATGTGGTCGGTATTACGCCCGTGCCGCTTCACTTTCCCATGAAAAAATTCCGGTACCCATTAAAGGCTGGGTGAATCCGGAACCCGTCGGTGGGATCGAACTGTACCCCTTGTCCTTTGTAGTCCAGTTCACTAACCACTGAGCTATCGCGGCTCCCCAGATTTATATTACTCATTATAAAACAATAATATATATGGTTGTAGGATTATGAGAATTATAACAATGAATAGGAAAAAAGTAATGTTATAGGAAGTTTTAGTAATTTTATAATAAATAATAAATGAAAGTTGTGACAAATAGCTGAGTTAGGTTTACATACATACAAAATGTATACCTTATAACCTTATAAATATTATCGGACCAAGACAGGTTTTCTTTCTTGAGGTTGTAGTTGTTGTCTAGTTTTATTTGAAAATGAATTCAGAATTGAGTGGTGAGCGCAATTTTGTGTGTGTGTGTTATTGTTATGGAAGGCCCCGGTATCACTGCAAACGAATTAAAATCCATTGCTCAACCGCCCGTGCCAGTATATTCATCCGAATTACTAACTCATCTCCCAAACAAAGAAAGGTAGCTGTAGACTTCATCATAGCAGTCTCGTCACACGCCAAAAGACATAAGGCGAAACCGCACAGAAAGTGAACACAGCCAACTGTTTCCTTGAGGAAATTGCAATAAGGAACACTTTTCAGACATAGCCTTCAATGGTTCCTGCCGCTTATCCACCATATTGACCGGAAGTTCACGTCCTCCTGAAAATGATGATCGTCATATTTTTAAAATGTATAGCGCTTGATGATGATAGGACATCGTTTTTTATGCCAAATCCGAACACATGAAACACAGTTAGTCGTCGGGTTATCCCCTTCCCACACCAAACAACAGACGGTAAGATCTTCCTGCAATGTCAACATTAGCCTACTAGTGATATACGATGAGCCATTATGATGACGTTGCACACACAACATTGGCTGCGCCCATATATTCCCGTCTACTCTAGTGAATGCAGCCTACAACGAACGAAACACGATGTAAATCTCTAAATTGTGTGTGTTTGTGTGTGCGCGCGCGCGCGATAGAATTTATAAAGAACTGTCGAAACCAAAGGAGTAAAGTTAATAAAGAATATGAGACTGTCAACGAGGAATAAATTTTATTGAAGAAACTGCTGGACTAAAACTGAAAGATTGCTTTCTAATGAAGACAGATCATTAGATAGATATATTACTCGCAGAATAAAACTAATCAGATATGGACATGCAATCAGAAATGGACAGAATGAATACTAGGAAACATATATGAATCTTACGTTTGTTAATCACAATGTGACTGTCTTGCAGATTTCCATACCTCTGTTACCGGAATGGAGGAGGTGCTTTCTTGTTTCCTTTTCTGTTCATGATGATCACTATAGGGCTTCCTGTCTTCTATTTGGAGGCAGCTCTAGGACAGTTCACCAGTTGTGGAGCCATGACATGCTGGAATTTTGCTCCGCTATTCAAAGGTAATATTTTTATCTTAACAACAAAAGTAATGACAAACTATTTATTGTATTGCTTCATTTTAATGTTTGCCTCATATCATTAATTCTTCCGTTTGCAAACATGGTGGAATGAGGTCACGTTCGCTGGACCGCTGCAGAAGCTACATTAGGGAACTGATTAGCTTTGGCTCTATGGTGTAATTTTCTGCGTCTGAGCTAATCAACTGATCGAGTTGATTGAGATCTGATGGAAGGAGGAGCTTTTGAAGAAACTGAGAAATGATGGAGTAAATGGCAGGATTTACAAAATGGTCAAAGCAAACCTGCATAACAGGAGAGCCAGAGTGCAACTGGATGGTCTTAAGAGTAAGAAGGTCTTACTGCGCCAGGGCGTTCCACAGGGAGGGGTACTATCTCCAACACTTTTTCTAATCTACATCAATGACCTAGTTACTGAACTACCACATGACATCAAAGTGGCAATGTATGCAGATGACTTGGTAATGTGGTGCACAGAGGAGTATGCAACAGTGGCCTCCAAATTGCTACAAAGAGCTATGAATGCACTGAATTCATGGACAAATAGATGGTGTATCAGCATCAATACAGACAAATGCAGTACTACACTTTTCACTCTCTCCCCAAAACAAAAAGCAGGAGCCATCTACATAAACAATGAGCCTGTGAAAGAAGACATACAAGCTACGTATCTCGGAGTTACATTTGATAACAAACTATCTTGGAAACAGCAGATAAATAAGGCAAGCCAAAAAGCAAGGAGAAAGTTGGCTATTCTAAGAAAGCTGTGTGGAACCACATGGGGTGCGAGGTGCGAGTGAGAAAATAATCAGTAAAGTTTACCAACAGAGTGTACGCCCACATTTAGAATATGGATCATCTGCATGGTACTCAGCATCAAACACCACACTGCAAGAACTGGATAAAGTACAAAACCAGGCACTTAGGGTCATCACAGGAGCAATGAAATCAACACCAATATTGGAGATGGAAAAATTGTGGAGGATACCAACACTGAGAGAAGGGAGGGACACAAAGGTACTGATACAGGCAGACAAATGTGATTTTATACCGAGACATCCAATGAAGGACCGATTCCAAAATCTTGCATTGGGACGACTTAAGAGAAGCAGTTTTATTCACCAAGCCAAGCATATTAGTAGACAAACACCAGACATGCCAAGAGTTGTTAACCCCCTACTGCCCATACCAGAACAGACTCCCTGGACAGAGGAATCAGGATTATCAGTCCAAATACGGACAGAAGTGAAAGGAATAGTTGACAAAGAGGAACAGAATAGTCTACAGCGAAAAACAATAACTCTCAGTTTCCTGGATGAAGAATACCCACAAGACCTATGGATTCGTGTGTACACAGATGGATCAGCACAGAATGCAGTAAAGAATGGGGGAGCAGGTGCATATATAGAGTACCCAAATAACACTAGGGATATGAACAAAATAGCAACAGGGAAATATTGTCACAATTATGATGCAGAAATACAAGCAATAAAGTTGGCAATAGAAAAACTACTGAACCGTAATCTTATCCCGCAACCTGTAGTGTTTTTGACAGATGCAAGATCAGTACTCCAGGCACTACAATCCAGTAAATTACCACATCTGCAGACCTTATTGACTGAACTCTGCAAGCACCACAGGGTTGCCCTGCAGTGGATCCCATCTCACTGTGGAATACCAGGAAATGAGAAAACAGATCAGTTGGCAAAGGGGTTAAGGCAAAGAAATGCAAATGAATGCATAAAAATGCGAAGCTGCAGTAAAGCTGAATTCGAGGAAAAATTGAAAAAAAAATTAAAAAAATGGTATGTTAGAAGCTTTACGTGATTAGTAGACGACACAGATTCGAACGACGTTTCGGCTCAATAGGCCTTCAGCAGGAACAAACAAACAACATACACACACAGATATGTGAATAAATAATACTAATCCTACATAGCTAACTAGTAATGAAACATCAAAAACAAAATAATCGAAATATGTTGACTTCCCTGTGTGTCGTGGACAGTGGTCAGGCTATGAAAGGAATTTCTCACGGGTGTAGCTGTAATTTATACCCTGTGGTCAGAGGTGAAGGGTTCTAAAAATACACGAGTGGGGGAAACGCTATCTAGGTACGTCGATTAGAAAGGCACAGGCAATATCTGAAAGTATCTAAGGGCCCATAAATACATGTATACACACACACAGATGCATGTATACATATGTACACGTGCAAGAGGAAGTGCACATACTAATACATATCAACATACACATACATATACACACACATACATGTGTATGCATACAAGCAAGAGCACATATCTATCTATCTCTATCTATTGACCTTTCGAGCCGTAACCGGCCCATAGGGCGTAGACCAAGATACACCTTCTCCTATATGGATTTTTGTTCTAGCAATATGTGCTCTTGCTTGTATGCATACACATGTATGTGTGTGTATATGTATGTGTATGTTGATATGTATTAGTATGTGCACTTCCTCTTGCACGTGTACATATGTATACATGCATCTGTGTGTGTGTATACATGTATTTATGGGCCCTTAGATACTTTCAGATATTGCCTGTGCCTTTCTAATCGACGTACCTAGATAGCGTTCCCCCGACTCGTGTATTTTTAGAACCCTTCACCTCTGACCACAGGGTATAAATTACAGCTACACCCGTGAGAAATTCCTTTTTCCTAGCCTGACCACAGTCCACGACACACAGGGAAGTCAACATATTTCGATTATTTTGTTTTTGATGTTTCATTACTAGTTAGCTATGTAGGATTAGTATTATTTATTCACATATCTGTGTGTGTATGTTGTTTGTTTGTTCCTGCTGAAGGCCTATTGAACCGAAACGTCGATCGAATCTGTGTCGTCTACTAATCACGTAAAGCTTCTAACATACCATTTTTTATTTTTTTTCAATTTTTCCTCAGTTGGCAAAGGAAGGTTCAACAGGCACACAACTAGATACACCGGTTACATACCATCATAAGAAACAGATAATCAAATCAATCAGAGGACCACAAGCCCCAAATCAGGATGTCTTTCATAATATGAATAGATATGAACAAGTTATCATTATAATACGCCTCAGAACAGGACATAATTGACTCCATAGTCATATGTATACAAAATTCAAGATCGGCACCTCAACTACTTGTACATGTGGACAGGCGCCCCAGACTGCTGAACACATACTTCAAGACTGCACTGAATATAGTAAACTGAGGAAAATTCATTGGCCCATAGATACAACACTACAGACAAAACTATATGGGCCACTGCAAGAATTACAAAAGACAGTAACATTTATACAGGAAACGACATTGCAGATATAGACAATACTTCAGGCGAACGAAAGATAGATAGATAGAACTGATCGAGTTAGCAAAGTTCGCCGATGATGACAGGTTGTACTCACCTCAATGTTCCTTATTGTCAAGTCAAGCGTTTGTGAATGCGACCTTTCACCTGCCTAGAGTTATATGTGAATTACGTCAACACATCGTGTGCTGTTCCAAAACCGTCGTTGTAATTGTTTGACGCCAAGTTCTTGCATGGTACAATTCCTTGCTACGCTCTGCTCTGTCTAGTCAGTAGCAATTTTCAATTTGGAGATTGTGCATCAGCTTTTCGCGTGCTGTTGGCTGCTTTTACTATAGTAACTGGGATATTGTGGGTGCAACCATTGTTGCGTGAGCTAAGTCATCACGTTAGTTGTATAGCCCTTGGACGGTCGTACTCTAATCAATGAAAGACGGAGTGGGGTTTCGTACATGACTTGTCAGCATCGGTGAGACTCCCGGAGGTTTGTGATAGCTAGGAGGGTCTTATAGTCTGTTGTTTGATGTGCGATGGCGATGGTCTAATGACCAACTAATAACTACATCATACTTGGGCAGATGGTGCTCGTAAACTTGGGAGGGCCGACCATATAGGGGCAGAATCTCCCTACAGAAAAGACAATCTGCTGCCTTGCAGGAAGATTGGGGACAATCAAAGGCTAAGGAAAGCCAACCTAAATAAAATGCTGTCTGAAATCGGATGCACTGGGCCACTGGCGCAGAACACAGTTATTGTTATTGGCTATGGAAGGCCTCGGTCTCACAGCAAACGAATTAAAATCCATAATTGCTCAACCGCCCGTGCCAGTGGAATCGATATGGGACCAGAGAGAAACTACCGTTGACCGGAAAGGCTTCAAGAAACAGCTGAAAATACGGAGACCACTGGAATACGGAGGGCATATACCACAATAAACAAACCCTAACAAACAGACTAGCAGAGGAGGAGATAGACGTTGCCTACATCCAGGAAATTCACCTTAATCCTCAGCACAGATTTATGGATCAGGGCTACCAAACATTTAGACAGGTCAGGGAAAGTCACAAGGGAGGAATTCTTATACTCTTTAAAAATTCCATCCCAGCAAAACTGATAGAGGTAGTCACAAACGGAGAAGCAGATATCATTGGTACAGACCTATACATTAACTCCGCTAGTATAAGGATATTTAACATATACTGTCCAAATGACAAATTACTGAAGCTGGAGTCAATGGAAATAACACCATCAAGGTGTCTGGTAGTAGGAGACTTTAACAGCCACTTTGAAATATGGGGATATAAGGAGTCCAATGCTCGAGGTGAAGAAGTGGAAGAATGGGGAAATAGACAACAACTTATTTCTCATTAACTCTAGAGAGAACTGAGTTGCAAATACCTCTTCCATGCTAGAACTATAAGAGAGCAGATTAGGCAAAGTTTGCAAGGCTTCACTGATGCATATACTGCGCCTATCAACACCCACGAAAAGAAGGTCAATAATATGAAAGAGCGGTTAACAAATGGAATCCTGAGAGCTGCTAAAGAATCCATTCCTAGAGGAGCAAGAAGAAACTACAATCCATACTGGAGAAAAGAAATACAAAGACTAGAAGAGGAACTGGACTATGCCAGAGAACTAGCTGAAACATCACACACCACAGAGAGCAACACTGCCTACAAAGCTGCCAAATACAGACATAAAAAAAAGTAAGTAAAGTGCCCCGGTCACGCCAAGTGGCGTATAGGGAATATGGTGTTAGTGACCATAAATTTTACAGACCTTCAGCACATGATTTTTGGGGTAATGTGGTCGGTATTACGCCCGTGCCGCTTTACTTCCCCAGAAAAAAATCCGGTACCCATTTAAGGCTGGCTGAACCCGGAAGCCGTCGGTTGGGATCGAACCCTACCCCTTGTCCTTTGTAGTCCAGTTCACTAACCACTGAGCTATCGCGGCTCCCAAATACAGACATGAGGTCATGATATCAGCAAGACAGAGCTGGATAGACAAAACAGAGAGCCTTAATCTAGACAAAAATGGTCATAAACTATGGAAACTTGCGAAAGCTCTGAGCGACGAAAACAACTGCCGACCTTCAATATTGCTAGCACACAATCAGAACATCCTCACAGACAAAAGGGCAGCAAATCTACTGATAGAGACTTACAAAAACATTAGTAGAATAAACATTCCAATAGACAAACAGAAAGCTGCAAGACGGGAAAACCAAGATGCAAAACACATGCCTTTAGCAGCAGAAGTGTATCAGACGACCATCTTTACCCCAACTGAATTAGATGTTGCCCTCAAAGGATTGAAGCTCAAAAGTTCCCCTGGTAGAGATGGAATCTCCAACAAATGCTCCTAAATCTGGGACAGAAAGCCAAGGACCAGCTTCTAAGGATAATAAATGCTAGCTGGAAGAGAGGTCATGTGCCGGCAATCTGGAAAGAAACTATTATGGTGTCCATCCTCAAGCATGGAAAAGACCCACTAGACCCAAGTATCTACAGACCAATTAGCCTACTGAGCTGCCTGAGCAAACTCATGGAAAGGCTGGTTAACAGAAGACTTATGTGGCATTTGGAGACAAAACAACAAATCGTACCACAAAAACGTGGCTTCCGTCAGCACATATCACCTGAAGACCTGGCCATCTACAACGCACAGGAAATAGAGGATGCTCTAAAAGAAAAGAAACACACACTGGCAGTGTGGGTCGACATGGAGAAGGTTTTTGATAGGGTATGGCGAGAGAGTTTAAAAAACAAGCTTTTTAGACTTGGCATCCAGGGTCGTTTATTCAATTGGGTCTCTCAATACCTTCAGGATAGAACGGCCAGAGTACAAGTTCAAGGTCAACTAAGTAAGAAGGTCTCTATCGTGCAAGGTGTCCCAGAAGGCGGAGTCTCGTCCCCAACACTCTTCTTAATTTTCATAAATGACATCGTACTGGGCATTCCACCCAGAATACACTCAGCAATATACGCAGATGATCTGGCGTTATGGGCTCGCGAGGAAAGTATGTCGGTGGCTAGATCCAGGATGCAAGATGCCCTAGGTGAACTTGAAAAATGGACGAACACCTGAGTCTTACCAATGAACGAAAAATAAACTACATATACAATTTTCAACCTATCAAGAAACACACTCTCTGCAAACTAGAAGATAAAAGACCATACACTCTCTATTGACCAAAACCCAACATATCTTGGCGTCACCATGAATCGCAGAATGACTTGGAAAAATCAGATAGACAGCGCAAGAAAAAGCTACAAACGAACTAATATTATGAAGAAATTTGCAGGAACGGATTGGGGAGCAGACAGCAATATCTTGAAGCGACTATACATAGGAAGAGTCAGACCAGTCCTAGAGTATGGAGTCACAGGTTGGGATATGGCTTCCAGATCACACCTTAGCAAAATTAACAGAACACAGAACCAAGCTGCCCGTATCATCACTGGTACTATGAAATCTACACCTATCAAGACTCTAGAAACAGTAACAGGTTTACAACCCTTAGATGACAGACGGGTCACTAAAGTATTGCAACAAGCGGAGAAATATAGAAGGCTCCTTAGCCACCCCATTCTCCAAAGAATAACTGGTTTCGGAAATGTAGGACTAAAGAGGAGCAACTTCGCTGCAATCGCCAATGAACTAACTACTGGAGACTCAGTACTTTCTCAAACAATACCGAAACCCTTGGGACCATCTGATATGTCTCCTCATGAGAAACATAAAATACCAGAATTTATGGAAAATATAACAGGAATCATGAAAAAATGCA
Organism: Megaustenia siamemsis; assembly: GCA_032433765.1. Classification (NCBI taxonomy): domain Eukaryota; kingdom Metazoa; phylum Mollusca; class Gastropoda; order Stylommatophora; family Ariophantidae; genus Megaustenia; species Megaustenia siamemsis. The sequence continues at coordinate 65,191,382 of JAVIAB010000125.1, read as the reverse complement.
CCCAATAAGACACAGAAAGAAAACACGTAGCAGAAAAACACATACACGATACCTACCCACAGGACTCTTGGTCCCACATATACACAGATGGCTCTGCTACAAATGCCACCACAAATGGAGGGGGTGGTATGTTCATGACGTTGAATAACCAGGACGAGATCACCAAGTCAATAGCTACTGGAAAATTCTCAAACAACTTTAAAGCAGAAACTGAGGCCCTCAGAGATGCTGCAAAACTGGCTACTCAACACAAAAATAACATGCACAATAAATTGGTGATTCTGACTGATGCACTGCCAGTACTATCAGCTCTAAAAAGCCCCAAGAACAATGAACTAGATGACTTGAGAACAGCCCTGGACCAACTATGCAATAACTTCCAGAGAGTAGTCATTCAGTATATACCATCACACTGTAATATACACGGGAACGAACGCGCAGACAAATTAGCTAAAGAGTGAGGGAAATTACCACAAGAGAACCATCCGCTCAGTTATGATGAATCCAAATCCATCCTCAAATGTCAGTACCATGAAAAATGGAAACGAGAACACCCAAAGCATAACGAGAGGGACAGATACCATCAACTATCAAGGAGGGATCAAGTCATCATACTTCGTCTACGCACTGGCCACAACAGTATGAGAAATCACATGTTCACCATATTCAAAATAGGTACAACTAGCCTATGCCACTGTACACTGGACAGACAATATGACAACAAAACATGTTCTACAGGATTGCCCCCAGTACACAGACCTGAGAAGAGCAATGTGGTCCACACCCACCTCCCTGGAAGAAAAACTATATGGGGCAATAGATTCACTTAAACAGACAGCTGACTTCATGAGAGAATCTGGAATCCTACTCTGATTGAATCTTGATCGCAGAGAGAGAGATATATATCATTAATTTACTTCTTCAACAGAAGAAAAGTTTAAACAGCTCTCATGAGCATTGCCTTTGAAAGATTATGAACATCAAGTGGCAGAATAAAGTAACCAACGTTAATGTCTTACAACGAGCCAAACTCCCATCCATCATGGCACAGTTAGGAATCGGAGACTAAGGTGACTGGGCGATGTAAGCAGAAGGGCAAACAATCCTATTCCCAAACAAACATCGTATGAAGAACTTAAGCATGGAAAGAGACCAAAAGGCAGACCAGTGTTGAGAAAATAATGCTTGCAGGGTTTTCTTGGGGGAATTCTCTATCACTGAAAGAAACTGGGAAGATCTGGCTGAAGATAGTAGCACAGGGAGAATACAAATAAAAAATGGCAAAGCAACATTCGAGGCAGCGTTGATATCAAATTCAGAAGACATAAGGCGCAGGTGAAAGGAGACAAGGCCAGGCATCACGAATACATCTTGTTCATTCTGCGGTCGAATCTGTCTATCAATATTGGCAGATTCAACCAGAGAGAAACTGTTCAGCAAAAATAGCATCCAGCATAAGACACTAATATTTTGCCAAATTATTGACTTATCATGATTGCTTGCTACCATCCATCTGTCAAGACGCCAAAGGTCATATATGTATGGCTGTTTGGGGAAATGCAATAATTCAGACATATGTTGTCTTCTGTCCTCAGCCATCTTTTGTTTGACAGCAAATAGGAGAAATTGGAATGCTCTGAAAAACGTTCTGCGGTTTGCTTCACGCAAAGTCATTTGATATTTTACAAATCTAGTTATCAGAGATGTTTCTTTTACTGTGGCTGTTGTTAATTTTTCTGCAGCTGTTGTTGTTGTTGTTATTGTTGCATCTTAATAACTAATGTTTGCTGTGCGACGCTGTTTGCTGATATGTCCAAGGCATTTAATTTGTTGTTTCAGGATATCCTTTGGTGATGAATAAACAACATCATTGCACTTCTAGTAAACTGATGCTCTCGTAGAATAAAACAGTGATGACTCATGTGGTGCACTAGTTGTACACCCACATTAAGTTTCCTCTCGTGGATGATTTTCCACTTGTTCATATTCTCCAATTAATATGCAGCCAATATCACCATTATTTCTGCTTTATCTATGAATAGGACTTGAAATCAGTACAGATAACACAAAAATAAAGTAAAAGAAAAATACACCAGAGGACAATATATATCTAAATTGTCAAACATTGGAAAAAGTAAACCACTATATGTATCTTGGTGGTAATACGGATTAATAAGGTGAACCAAAGAAAGATTTCAGAAGTATGATAGCAAAAGAAGTAGCAAATTATTACAGACCTGCACAAAATATGGAAATAAAAAGTAAAAAAAAAGTAAATTGCCCCCGTCACGCCAAGTGGCGTAAAGAGAATATGGTGTTAGTGACCATAAATTTTACAGACCTTCGGCACATGATTTTGGGGGTAATGTGGTCGGTATTACGCCGTGCCAATTTACTTTCCCAGAAAAAAATCCGGTACCCATTAAAGGTTGGGTGATCCTGGAAGCCGTCGGTTGGGATCGAACCCTACCTCTTGTCTTTTGTAGTCCAGTTCACTAACCACTGAGCTATCGTGGCTCCCTAAAAATATGGAAATAAAAAATACTAATTAAGAAAACTGAACTTAGAATATTCAACTAAAATATATTATCAACCCTTACCTATGCATGTGAAAGCTGGAAAACAACAAATTAGACAGAAGAAACTAAACGTTTGTGACGATACATGCTAAAGAATAATACTTTGTGTACAATGGAATGAATTCAAAATTAATATAGAGATAAGAAAAATGGCTATACAACCAACGATCCTGTAATTAGGAAGAGGCGATGGACATATGTTGAGAAGAGACAGCAAGAGAATTCCAAAACAGGCTCTTTAATGGAAAACATCAATATACAAAAAAGAGAAAGATCTAGAAAGACTCTAAACAGAACACTTCTAATAGAAACAAAGTTGGCAGGCATGGACTCTTTAGATAAAATAAACACCTCGCCCAGAATAGAGATGGATGTAGACAAACACTACAAGCCCAATGCAATGTATAATGACGATAGAGAGATGAAGATGTATGAACAGATGCTTAGAGGTCACAGAGATGGGATTTCTCAGAAGAATTTTGAGAGTTACCTGTACAGCTAATAAGACCAATAAAGATATTTTTAATGAGGCCAATATAAAAGAGAGCTTTAAAAAAATATCAGTAAGCAATAATTTTTCTGGGCACATTATGAGAAGATGACAGTTGGAATACTTGGTTATATTTGGCAAAATACAGATCATGGATGACAAGAACAGAAAATACTACATAGCTTGGTGCCATTACATGATGCACAGTCAACAACATAATTGATAAAATGCACCGAGGACAGTGAATTGTGATCGCCTAAGCCAACAGATGTGACACTTGATGATGATGATGATGATGCTGATGATGATCCATGAACATTATCCTCACCAATGGTATCTCTAAGCGCAACCCTTTAATTGTGACACACCCCAAGTAACCAGTACAATAAGTCCACATCTGTTCCTGCGTCTCAAGGTCTCTCTGTAAGACACTTATATTCATTCATTCATTCATTGAGTGCCGTCTCCGCATCGAAGATTGGCTACCATGGAGCGCCATTCCACTATGTCTCTTGCTTTGATGGTGCAGATTGTCATAGGCTTACCTGTCCTTCTTTTGATGTTACTCGTCCATGTTAGTCTTGGTCTGCCTCTGCCTCTTATACCTTGTATTTTCCCTTCCAATATTACTTTTAGTAGGCTGTCGTGTCTTTTAACATGTCCCAAAAATTGTATTTATCTTGTTCTAATTGTGTTTAGTAGTTCTCTTAACTGTTTTAAAACTTTATCGTTTGTTTTCTTTTCTTTCCATCAATTCTACATATTCTTCTACAAATCAACATTTCAAAGGCTTCAATTTTCTGTTCTGTTTTCTTGTCTATTGTCCATGTTTCTGCACCATACAGGAATATTGAGAAGATGTAACATTTTGCTATTCTTAGTTTTAGCTTTGGTGTTATTTGTTTTGATGTTAGTATACTTTTCATGGCATTAAAATTACTTTTTGCCATTCCTATTCTTTCGTTTATTTCAGTTTTACATTTTGCAACACTGGTTATAGTATGTCCCAGGTAGTTGTAGCTCTGAACTGTCTCCAGGTGTGTTCCTTCAACGTTGATATTTAATTGTAGGTCTTGAGAATTTTCTTTGTTTATGATCATAGTTTTAGTCTTTTTGATATTCATATCTAATCCATATCTTTTGCTTGCCATGTTTATTTCATTAAGTAATTGTTATAGATCTTTAGCATTTTCTGCTAGTAGAACAGTATCATCAGCATATCTTAGGTTATTGATTATTTTTTCATTAATGTTTAAGCCTGGCATCTATGTGATGTTTTTAAAGATTTGCTCAGTTTATAGATTGAACAAACTTGGTGATAGGATGCATCCTTGTCTTACTCCTATATTTATATCAATGGGTGTAGAGTTCTCTTTGTTATATTTTATTATTGCTGTTTGCTCCCAGTATAGATTACATATTAGTCGTATGTCCATGTCATCTAGATGTATCTCTTTTAGTCATTTTATAAGTTGTTTGTGGTGTACTCTATCAAAATCGTCGGTGTAGTCTGTGAAGCAGGCATATATTGGTTTGTTTACTCCTGTTTTACTTTTCAATTAACGTCCTCATGCTGAATAGGCCTTCATTTCTCACACTAAACTTATAATAGATATATTATAGATATGGATTATTATATTATATAATATATAGATAACACTTATATTGCAGTTATTCATTGTGAATCTTCCTCAGCTTTTTGTTGAGAACTGACATCATTGCATCCCTTACTACAGTCTCCTTTTTTTTACATCTCAGATCTGCAGTATTAATTTTCATATTTATAGTAAGAAGTAGCAGTATAGCTCCATGCCATTCAGCAACAACTCTGCCTTGCATTGGTAGTAACCATGATTATTGGCTTCACACCAGCCAATTCATGAACACCATTGCATTATTTTCTGCAGCATTTCCAGATATCATGTCTCTGTATAAGCATTCGACAGAGTAAATAGAGAACAACTGTGAGAGATACTAATAACATACAGAGTAAGCCAACATCTAACCCACCTAATTACAAGTTTCTACATCAACAGCAGCTGCACAGTCAGAACAGCAGCACGCTAGACGGACCATTTCGAAGTTAGATCAGATGTTAGACAGGGGTGTGTACTATTCCCCCTACTGTTTATTACATACATGGACTATATATGCAAGTTAGCCAACCTATCAGAGACAGATGAGATTAAAGAGCTTTTATTTGCTGACGATCAGGCACTAATACATGAAATAATAGAAGACTTACATCAGCAAGTACAGGGCCTGCTGACATAGGTGAACATGTCTCTCCACAATTTTCGATCTCGACAGTTATTTATCATTTCTGTTGTTGACCTTCTGCCAAGCCATTCTCTTAAGTTGCCTGATATTTTTTTTCCTCTTTGCTTTCCTCTATCTCTTCGTCCCTCAATTTTCCTAGTTGTTACAATATATTCCAGTTGTTCTCTTCTCATTACATGGCCAAACAATAATGATTGTTTCTTCCTAATATTGGAAATTAGCTCTCTTTTTACTTTGGCCACTTTCAGAACGTTTTCATTATTCTTCTTAGCTGTCAATGGTATTCTCAAAATTCTTCTGTAAAACCATATTTCTACAGACTCTAGTGATTTTCTTGTTTGTTGTCCTATTGTCCATGATTCACATCCATATGTTAAGACTGACTCTATATAACATTTAAGAAAGAAGACCTACAAGAACACTTAAGTAAACTCAACAGCAGAGGCACAAAATACAACATGAAAATCAATATCAATAAAACAGAAATCATGAATGTCGCAAAAGAGAAACAGAACATTAATATATCTATATTGAGTTATTTGCGGGTCATCATCATTGCACTCCGAACATGTCCATAGGTGCTCAGATGAGAAAAACCCTCCTCAGCAATTCCCGCAGTGTCCAGCGACTGACGACTCCAGTTCTATGTTTGTGGATATATAAGTCTTCTTACACGGCCACTAAGTTTCTCATTTCTGGCTGTGCCCACCTTAACTCCCATTTCCATCACCATCATCCGAAGAAGTGACGTGGATCTGTTGTGTTTGTCGAAGTCGAGTCTATATATGGCAGGGAACTAAAACAAGTAGAGGAATTCAAATACGTAGGCAATACAATGCAATTGGAACTCCATCGCATTTCTTCCTGGTGTGGGGTTTCAGGTGCCTTGGTTAATCCTAATAAAGCATCAGTTTCATGGTTCTCCCTTAACAATCATATCATTAATACGACCATACCGGTAGTACGAATGGGAGCTGAGGAGGTGACCAGGGATAAGTTGATGACATACCTCGGAGTTAAGTTTGATCGCAGCCTGTGTTTTCGGGACCACGTCGACCATGTGATAACAAAATCCCGCAAAGGATTAGCTGCCTTGAATGTCATGGCAGCTGCCAACATCGAGCAGAGGCTACTTACTCTTCTGTTCCAGGGATTAGAAGCAAAACGGGCACTGTACAATACAATATTCATCCAAACGTTGTGCTATCAATGCCAGACCTGGACCTTAGATGCAAGAAAAATAATCTCTACTGAGATTAAATGTGTTAGACGAATGATAGGAAACAGCCTGAGAGACAAAATCAGAAATGAAGAACTGGGAAAAAAAGCTTGGAATAGCTCCCGCCATAGAATATATATATGTAAAGAAACAACAGATAAAATGATTTAGCCACGTGAGAAGGCAGAGTGATCAAAACACAACACAACGAGCCTTCAATATGCGTTGTGAAAACACCAGACCCAAGCGTCGACCACGAAAAAGATGGATCGAAGGAATATTAGAAGCACTAGGAAAAGTAACAGCAGCAGAAACGAACAGAAAAGAAAAGATCGACCGCAAATTATATCTCCCCTCGACGCTGAAAGGTAAATGAGGAAGGAAAGCAGAAGAAGAGGAGGAAGAGGCTGTCTCTGAAAAATATAACTCACAACAGGTACTACATTTCCTCAGTTTCTAATAAATTCTATTTTTGTTATTTTGCTTCTGATTATATTCACTTTTCTCTTTCAGCAGATGTGACCTTTTTCTTTATCTGTTCATGTCTTCTTTGTTCTGTTTACATGGCAACAACTTCTCTTCATTGTCCCCACCTAAATGGATGTTAACAACCAAAAATGCATTGTGTTGTAATTTATAGTAATCTGCGATATCTGGAACCTTTTGACTGACATCAGTGGGTTTTGTTTATATTGGTTTGTCTTCCCTCTTTGATTCCTACATTTCGTTTACCAACTAGTTAACTAATTACCAGAGCCACCACAAAGGGGTCGAGAGGGATCTTGATCAGATTTTGTTCACTAATTCTGATGCATACATTTCTTTGAATTTCTGACTGATATCAACCCAGGTACTACAGGATCTATTATGCTCAAATGTCCGTGTTTGACATTGACAGTATAATGTTGACAGGAAAGTTGTGTTGCAGTCTATTCATTTTGTATCAGTCATGACTTTTATTTTGTACATTTGGTGTTAGTTATTCAATTATTAGAAACACTAAGCAGAACAAGGGAAGGATCAACCGTTGGACTAAGAAACAACCAAGAGCTACAATAACTAGAAGCAGATCATTAATTGTGGAGAACAATGACTCCCTCCCTGTTTGCATTCATAGGGCTAAGAAGAAATTGAAAAGTGAACTTGATTCTTTTTTACTTTATTCTAACTGTTCTTTTTTTCACTCACTGCGGCTGTGATTATCATAATTTTTCTAAAAAATATATATATAAATGTTTTATTTTATTGCAGGACTGGGTATAGCAATGGTCATAGTGTCTGGCATGACCTCTATCTACTACAACATGATCATCGGATGGTCTCTACATTACCTGTTTTCATCATTCACAAGTAGCTTGCCATTTTCTAACTGTGACAACAAATGGAATACAGAAAGTAAGGTTCCTGACTTAAATCAACGAATCTATTTTTTCGGCTGCAGGTCCTTTGATAATAGTTGGAAATAAATGTGTATAATTTAGTTAAGTTGTCAGATAATTTCCATTTCACAATGGACAACTCCATAGTGCTCAGATCCCCTTAGCATGAGTTCCAATATGACGCATGCTCACCCTTCATTAGCAATGTATGTATAATTATATATATATATATATATATATACAATAAAAATAATTCGGCGAGCGCGATAGTGGTGAAACAATATTCTCCTATTCTAGAGCGAGGCGAACGGTGGTCGATGAACGTACAGGTTTTGGGTATTGAATTTTTTTTTTCATCTCACCGCGTCGCTATGCTGACTTGAATTATCGATGCATCAACTAGTTTTAAGATATACTAAGGTCAAGCTATGTCCACCTTCCGTTAAATTCTTACCAGAAAATAAGTTAGCCGTCCATTAAAAGAGTACAAGACATAGAAGGTAAAGTAAGGAGGTGCGACATGACAGTGTCTACTACATAAGAAATCATAAGCTACTGTAGACAAACTGAAGGGATTTTATAATATTCATATTCGACAATTAAATCACATGATACCCTATGTGTAATCAGTCTCTCTCTCTCTCTCTCTCTCTCTCTCTCTCTCTCTCGCTCTCTCTCAACCTTCTGGCTTAATAGTTTTTCTCATCTATCCACCTTCTTATTCTCTCTACTGACCATACCCTCTCTCTCTCTCTCTCTCTCTCTTTCATGCTTCTGGCTCGGTCACTTCTCACCTATCTGCCTTCTTATTCTATCTTTTACCCAAAGCCTCTCTCTCTCTCTCTATGAGGTCACTCACACGTCTCCCCTAACTACATCTTGTTTCTATCTCTCCCTCTCTCTAACTATCAATCTAATTATCTATCTTTAAATGAGTTTTATCTATAGCACCAATTTTATTGCGTGCTAACTCTTTCTACACTCACTACAAAGACACACACTCTCTCTCTCTCTCTTTCTCTTCTGAATCTCTTCCTTGTCTTTCAATCCTCTGGATCTATCTCTCACACTACCTGCTGGTGCGTCTTTTACTGGTTCTATCTGTTATGGTTCACACTCTGCTGACATCTCCCTTTTTCTCCTCCTCCCTCTCATGCTACATTCCATGTCTCTCTTACAACATTCATTTTTTTTCTCTTTAGACCTCTCTCTCTCTCTCTCTCTCTCTCTCTCTCTATATATATATATATATATATATATATATATATATATATGTTTATCTTTCTCTCCTTCCATTTAATTCCAGTATAAGAACATATTAGTAGCGAAATTTAAATAAAGTCAACACCACACAATATATCAAGACACATTCGTTGTATCACTATAAAATGGTTATCAATATTAGCACACCGTAATCAAAACTCCATTGGAATAGGGTAGTTATGGATGAGATCCAGTCTGTCTGATTTATTACGTGACCACATTATTTAGCTTTCGCATACATATGCTGTCAATGGAGAAAAAAAGTATTAGGAATATGTTTGTATCGTTGTCCCCTACCGTTCACCACCTCAGTCATACGCATACAAGGCGTCTAACACATTTTATATTTGTAGTGGTAAGTTTCTTTACTGCTTTACCTCTATAAACATGTCAAAGAAAATAACTCAAAGATCGGATGAAGAATATAACATAGACTGACCAGTAGACGGTTAATATATGTTTGAGGCTGTGACACATTATGCTGCATCATGAGTCTATGTCGGAGACCGATGCGATCTCATGCCTTAATAAACAGCCCAGGTATTAATGTTAATCGGAGGTGAGCTTTATGATAAAAAAATAAATAAAATAAAATTGCATAACCAGTGACGTCATGACAGACGGTTGGTAGCAAGCAGTCATGATAAGTAAATAGTTTGGTAGAGCATTTATGTCTCATACATGGTGCTGATTCACTGAACAACTTCTCTCATGGCTGAATTTGCCAATCTTGGACAGACAGATCCATCTACAGGATGAGCAAGATGCGTTTTTTTTAATTCTGAATTGGATAACAGCACTGTCTCGAAACTTTGTGCCATTTTTTTAATTTTGCTCTCATGTGCTAGGATCTGCAGCCACATTTCTGTTTCTTTCACTGATAAAATACTGGCCTTCAAGAAAGCCCTGCAAACATCCTTATATCTCAGCATTGGTCTGCCCTATGGTCTCGTTCCATCTCTAAGTTTTCCATACAATATTTGTTTGGGAATATAATTTTTTTTTCCATACTTCCAGCGTGACCCACCTACCGTAGTCTCCGATTCCTAAGTAATACCATGATGGAGGGAAGTATGGCTAGCTGCAAGACGTTAGTTTGTTACTTTCTCCTGCTATAAGATGTTCTTTAGCTTGCAAAGACAACGCACATTGAAAGCTATATAACCTGTTATCTTTCCGAACTTGGTAGTCCAAGATTATGATTCATATAAAAGTGTACCATCATCCTACAGACCTGGGTTAACCTATATCGCTTAATGTAGGTGTACTTAAGACAAAAATAAACATTCGGTATTTATCTCCCAAAACTGAAAGATTCTCCCCTATTTCAGTCAACCTGTAAAACTGTGAACTATTGATACGAGGGATCAACAACAAGATATGATTGACGGCGTAATCTCCCATAAACTCATCAACAGTGTTACGAGTGACGTTGATAATTTTCATTTTTTTTTTTTTTAAAGTTGAGTCATCTCACTGAAATATTCCTTTATATAGTCGGGGAACATGTATGTTACATTACAAAAAGCCAAAACATGTATCTAAATTTAACTAATGTCTCACTGTGAATGTAGGCGCTCTCCTACTTCTGTAACCCCGGCTCTCTAATTATCAGTGTAGATCTGTCTGACATCATATGGAAGAATATCTGAAGCGTTATCGTCAACTGTTAGTTTCCTTCGCTTCATAACAAAACAGTCTTGCATCTCGATGTGGTATGTCGTTTGTGTGACGCCGATGAAAAAGTATGAGTCTGTATGGAGGTCGATGAATCCTACTGTAGTTCGTGAGTATGTATAAAAAACACATTATGATGGAATCCTCAGGGTGTGAGGAATATTGTGATAAGACCATGATTGTCATGCACCATACCAACGGACGTAGCTGCAAGAAAAACAAATTTAGCTATGACCAACTTCCAACACGACAACCGGTCGTGTGGTGGTTACATGATACATCAACATGGTCAAATGAGAAATTTGTTTTTTCTTGCTGCAATTAGTGAGGTTGAAGGACACTTAAGTGCTCGGTAATGACGCTGGACTAAAATTGTTGATTGAAAAAGATTTGTTTGCGATTCGTCACTAGACATTCGGTTGTAACGGGAAAATGACAGATGCTAGTTTTATTGGAATGGTTGAATTGGTTGGTGGTCGTAATATGGCTCATGCTTTTTGCCACACACCCATATTTTGTGGGTCCTCACGATAGTTTCTGAATCAACTTGTACAAGTGTTGTGGGTGTGTTCACAATATATTTGATCGGAGAAACACAAATTTTCAGTCGTCTTCGTCTGGCTCACCAGTGCTCGTTTCTCACAGCCTCTTCTGAACAATCAAGCAAGTTCAGTTTGGTGTTCGCGCACATCATGCCCTCTATCTCCATCTTCATCGTTGGTAGACCAATACGTGATTAATCTTCGAGAACATGTCGTAATCGTTCATTATAGCAAAAAATAACTAAAGCTCCAACACAACTTGTCTGGTATTTCTTTTTCGCGTTTCTGTTTATGTGACTAAGGATACCTTTGATGTTATAACATTCTCAGTGGTTATGTTTAGATTAAACACCGAACCTCGAGATTTGAGAAACTCAAAATTCAAGAAAGACCTGCAAATTTGCTAACGACATTTTCATCAGAAATAGACTTGCATAGTCCCATCGCTCCGAAAAAAAAATAAAAACAAAAACAAACAAAAAAAATACACAAAAGATTCACCACGGGACTGTAGGCTTTCTCAAATCAGACTTCAAGTTTTCCAATAGTGCAATGTTCGGGAAGCAACTCGTGATCTCACAACTCTGAAAGTGACTACTCGCAAAGTACCTGGAACAGTGATAGACCTTGTTCTCTGTGAGTGATCAGTGTCACATAAGGTCAGTGGTCTGGTTGTGTGCTGGAAGTTGGTCATGTAGAAATTTTGGAATGGAGAAAAGTATTGTAAAGATCTGTTTCCTGTTCGTCTCTGGACATTCGAATGTGAAGGGAAAATGTGTGTGCTGGCAATATGGTTGGAACGGGTAACTTGGATGCTGGTCGTGTTGTGTTTCGTGATTTACGCCAAGAATGGAGTGTCTTTTTTCACGGTGACGCAGATCACGTTGTGGGTAAGCAATTGGTAACGGGATAAACAGCTGGTGAAAACTCACAGTATCTGTCTTTCCTTAAAACTTGATCTATGTGTTGGTTGAAAGCAAGACTTCTATCAAATTGTATTCCGAAACACCGCATTTTGTGGACGCTCTCGATAGTTTTTGAAACCACTTTTACAACTATTGTAGATGTGTTGACAGTATGTTTGCTCAGAGACACCCAAGTTGGAGTCGCCTTCGTCTAGTAAGCCATTCGTCTCTTCTCATGGCATCGTCTTGACAATCTGGCAAACTCAGTCTAGTGTTCGCGTACATCGTGTCCACTATCTCTACCTTCGCAGTAGACTAAAAAGCGTCGGTGTTTGGCAGTATGCTATCTATAACTTAATCGACTTATCTGTTACTTTTAAAAGTTTAGATGTTGAAAAGTAGTGGGTTAGTGTTAAATCATTCGACAGGTGTCACTATCAGACCCGAGACTAGCTTGGTTTTGCCACAGATTATCATGTCTTGTTTGTGTACGGCGTCTATACCTACTTGCTTCCCTCTTATATTTAGCGCATCGCCTGTCAGACTCCAGTATACAGGGGCTGGTGGTCTTACCGATGGTCAGCAGACAACCAAATGAAAAGACGCTTAGAGGCCACAGATGTGGACTTTCTCAGAAGAATTTAAGCGTTCCCAGAGTGTTTGAAAAGAGTCCAAAACAAAAAAAGAGCCCTTAATCAACAGTCGAAAGACAAAATCGACATTTTACGGGCACATCATGAAAAAAAAGGAAAGTTCGAATACTTGGGTACAACAAGCAAAGTATAGGGAAGGTGAGCTCGAGATCGATAAAGAGAGAAAATTGTAGATAGTTTGGTGTTTTCGCATAGAAAATACTCAACAACTGAACTGATAGGTTGCACTGTGGACAGACAAATGTTGTCGGGCATGATGATTGTCTACGTTCGTTGGTATGGTACATGATAATCATGGTTTTATCCCAATATTCCTCACACCCTGAGGATTCCGTCATAATGTGTTGTTTTTCAGGATCTTTAACCAAATTTGACACTCAAGAGAGGTATTATCTACCTGGAAGGAGATCTCTACGTACAATACCTAGACCCGTGAGATGACAACAAGGTTCCCATGATTTACAATCTCATCATCCTCCCGTCAAGAGGATGTAAAAACATCGAGCTCAATCACAGCCTAGTTGGATGCGAAGATCCCTAGACGCCGAATTGCATTACAGGAAATCTCACTTAAACATTACATTGAGGGTGAACGACAGTGCTAAGGTATTTGTCAATGTCAGATTTCGAAATTGACTTCTTCAAGCTTGCCGACAACACAGCCTAGATGACTGTGTTTTTTCAGGATCGTTAACCATATTGACACTTAGGTATCATCTGTGTGGGAGGAGATCTCTACATACTATACCTTGACTCAGAAAAGTGACAAAAAAAGATCCCCAAGAATTACAGACCTGTCAGCCTCTTCCCTTTTGTAGGAAAATTGGTGGAGAAGATGATCATTTGCAGGTGTATCTGCAAGATGGAAATCTCTTTGCTTCAACACATCTAGGATACATCCAAACTGATGTTCAGATGATATATCTCACATAAAACATAGACAGTTCCGATGGTGTATAGGAACAGTCCCATGCAGACACCAGTTACATCACTAGCAACTTTTTCAGTTTACCTCTCTCAACACAAACTTTACATTACCTACACTAGAGTCACCAGCTACAACTTTTTGCCACGTCGTGGGCTGATGCAGAGCTAAAATGTTTCAACTGATTGTCTATCATGACAACACGATCATGCTTATCACAAAAAAATGTTTCTATTTTTTGTTGTCAGCAATAATAACCACACAACAGTATCTGTCATGTCAACAACATATTTACTCAGCCATCAGGGTGTATCGACAACAACACCATCATTTTTTTCACATGTGTCACCAACAGCACATCCCAGTGTTTCGACTAGCTCGGTCATTATGGATTCAGCCTTGATTCTGGCCTCATCTGAATATCCTATATTGAAAAGAGCCCAGTTCAACAGCTCTTGAACTATGCATCGTGGAAATAACACTCAGAGGTAGGAAGCCACATTTGTTACAATTATGTCGGGAAACTAGTTCCGAGATAAGCATAGAAATGAGGATCTGCGGAGAAAAAAAACAGTCTATGTTGATTTTCCGCTAATGAACACAGAAAAACTATTGGTGATACCGTGTGTACAACTGTACCTCAACAATCTAAAGAAAAAACATCTAGAAAACCATAAATGCAGCATTACTACCTGTATCTCTACCAATCACCCATACGGCATCTGTACAGTGCCTCGTTTAATAGTAGCGACAATTTACATACTCACGAACTACAGGAGGATTCATCGACCTCCATACAGACTCATACTTTTTCATCGGCGTCACACAAACGGCATACCACATCGAGATGCAAGACTGTTTGTGTGATGGAACGAAGGAAACTAACAGTTGACGATAACGCTTTAGATATTCTTCCATATGATGTCAGACAGATCTACACTGATAATTAGAGAGCCGGGGTTACAGAAGTAGGAGAGCGCCTACATTCACAGTGAGACATTAGTTAAATTTAGATAGATGTTTTGGCGTTTTGTAATGTAATATACATGTTCCCCGACCATATAAAGGAATATTTCAGTGAGATGACTCAACTTTAAAAAAAAAATTAAAATTATCAACGTCACTCGTAACACTGTTGATGAGTTTATGGGAGATTACACCGTCAATCATATCGTGTTGTTGATCCCTTGTATCACAATATCAATAGTTCCCAGTTTTACAGGTTGACTGAAATAGGGGAGAATCGTTCAGTTTTGGGAGATAAATACCGAATGTTTATGCTTGTCTTAAGTGCAGCTACATTAGACGACATAGTTAACCCAGGTCTGTAGGATGATGGTACACTTTTATATGGATAAAAGTCTTGGTGTAAAAATCATGATGGATTAAAAGTAATAATCTTGGACTAACTGTGTTGGGAAAGATAACTGGTTATACAGCTTTTAATGTATGTTGTCTTTACAAGCTAAGGAACATCATATAGGGGGACAAAGTAACAAACTATCGTTTTGCAGCTAGCCATACTCCCCTCCATCATGGTATTACTTAGGAATAGAAGACTACGGTAGGTGGGTCACGCGGGAAGTATGGAAAACAATTGTATTCCCAAACAAATATTGTATGGAAAACTTAGATATGGAACGAGACCATAGGGCAGACCAGTGCTGAGATATAAGGATGTTTGCAGGGCTTTCTTGAAGGCCAGTCTTTTATCAGTGAAAGAAACAGAAGATGTGGCTGCAGATCGTAGCACATGAGAGCAAAATTAAAAAATGGCACAGCAAGTTTCAAGACAGTGCTGTCAATCAAATTCAGAAGACAAAAAACGCCTCTTGTTCATTCTGTAGATGGATCTGTCTGTCCGAGATTGGCAAATTCAGCAATGAGAGAAGTTGTTCAGTGAATCACCACCCTGTATGAGACATAAATGTATTACCAAACTACTGACTTCTCATGATTGCTTGCTACCAATCGTCTGTCAAGACGTCAATGGTTATGTAGTTTTATTTTATTTATTTTTTATTATAAAGCTCACCTCCTTCTTCTTCTTCTACCTTTTTAGCTCCCAGTGGACCATAGGTCTTCAACAAACACTTTCCAAGTCGTTCTGTTTTTTGTCATTCTTTTTAGATCATTCCGTGTCTTCCCCATCATCTTCATCTCTGCTTCTATCTGTCTTCTCCAAGAATTTCTTGGCCTTCCTCTTTGTCTTTTCCCTGAAGATTCAAAAAAGGGCATGTTGTGTAATACTCTCAGTTGGATTCCGTAGTGTGTGTCACATTTGAGTTGAAAATATTTAGTTTTATATTTAACCAAATCTCTTTGCATTTCCATATGTTTCCCAGTGCAATGAAAGCTCCTCTTGCTTTTGATATCCTTATTTTGGTATCATTTTCTGTTCCTCCTTCTTTATCTGTATTACTGCCCCAGGTGTATGTAAGATTGTACGTCTAGTAGAGGTATTTCTCCTAGTTTTATTTGGCTATTGTCAACTGTATTAATTCTCATAATGTTGGTCCTATCTCTATTAATCTTCAGTCCTAGTTGTTATGATCTTTCATCACGTTTGCTCATTTTATCCTGCATCTGTTGATGGCTGTGCGATAGTAGAGCTATGTCATCAGCAAAGTCTAAATAATCAAGTTGTTTGGTCAGTGACCACTGGATCCTATTTCTGTTGTTTCGAGTTATTTTCATAATCCAATCTATGGTCAGTAGAAAGAGAAATGGAGACAGAAGGCATCCCTGCCTTACTCTTGTTCTTATTTCAAATGCTTCTAGAAGCTGTCCTTCATGCACCACACTACATTTCGTTCCTTCATACATTGTTTTTATCAGGTTAATAAACTTTATGGGGATTCCGTAATGACTCAGCAAACTCTAAATCATTCTTCTGTCTAAACTATAAAATGCTTTTTCGTAATCTATGAATCCAATATAAAGTGGGGTTTTAGTTCTAAACTTTGTTCAACTATTATACGTAAAGTAGTTATTTGATCAGCACATGATCTGTTCTTCCTAAAACCTGCTTGTTCATCTCTCAAATATTTCTCTATGGCCTCTTTTAGTCTCTCCAGAATGATTCTGCTTAATATATTTCCTGGCACTGATAGTAGCATAATTCCCCTATAATTTGTGCACTCCTGTAAATCTCCTTTCTTTGGTAGTTTTATCATATAACCTTCTTTCCAGTCTTTCGGTATTTCTTCCCTCTCCCAAAATTTATCTAATAGATTATGTAACATCTTGGTAGAGGTGTTAATATCTGCTTTGATGGCTTCCGAATGAATTTCATCTGGTCCTGTGGCTTTACCATTTTTTAATAGTTTGATGGCTTTCATTATTTCTTCTTTTCTTGGTTTTCCACAGTTAACCTGTAACTCTTCTTCTGCTGGTAGTATATCTAGAGGATTATTTGAGCCGGGTCTGTTCAAAAGTTCTTCAAAGTGCTCTTTCCATCTCTCCATTTGTTCCCTTATAATACTAAGCAGATTTCCTATTATCTTTAATAAAGGCATTGATCTGTTTGTATTTTCCACTTAATTTCTTTGTGCTATTGTACAGTTCTTTCATATTCCCTTTATTTGTTGCTTCTTCTATATATTTCCTCTTATCCCTTTTAATGCATCTTCTCACTTTGTTCACCTCTGTGTAAGCTTTCTGTGTCTTGGCTTTATTACTTCTCGTTTTGCTTTTATTTATGTCTGCTTTCTTGTTCTTTCTTTCTTTAATTTTATCCAGGGTCTCTACTGTCATCCATGCTTTATTCTGGCGTTCTCTTTTCCCCAGTTTCTTCGCATGTCTCTTTCCATATATATTTTACCTGTTTCCAATGATCTTCTATATTTATTCTATTTTCTAGTTGTTGGATGACTTGGTATTTGTTTGATATTGTGACTGCGAATTTATCTTTAATTCCTTGTTCTTTAAGAAACCCTACATTGAAATACTTTCTACCCTTATTCGTTGCAGTATACCTTTTTAGTTTAATTTTAAGTTTGGCTATCAGAAGATGATGATCTGAAGCTACATCTGCCCCTCTATATACTTTTACATCCTATAAGGATGTCTTAAACTTATTATTAATAATGTACATATGTGATCAATATTCAAATGGTTAGAGTCACAAGACTACACCCACGCATATATACTGAGTGATTCGATGAGCATGAAAAAAAAAGTGCAGGCGGGCTCTGTACGCATGCAATGGGTAGAATCGTTGCAGAAATCCAAAATACGTAAGGTCACCTTTGTCTATGTCCCTGGACATGCAGGAGTACGGGGGGAATGAAAGAGCGGACAGGTTGGCCAGCTGCGCTGTCGTTGAGGATGGGCAACCAATGGATCGGGCGGACATCATCAATGCCCTCCGAGATGTGGGAAGAGCACATGACTTCGACAAACACAGATCCACGTCACTTCTTCGGATGAAAGAGATGGGAGTTAAGATGGGCACAGCCAGAAATGAGAAACTTAGTGGCCGTGTAAGAAGACTTATCAACCAACATAGAACTGGAGTCGTCAGTCGCTGGACACTTAGGGAATTGCTGAGGAGGGGATCTGAGCATCTATGGGCATGTTCGGAGTGCAATGATGATGACCTGCAAATAACTCAATAACTCAATAATAACTCAATGTGATCAATTTGATTTTCCGTTCTATGATCTGGTGACACCCATGTAGCTGTGTGTATTCTTTTATGCTGGAATATTGTTCTTCCTTGGCTCACTTGATTAAGGGCGCAGAAATTCACAAATATCTCTCCATTCTTGTTTATATCTCCAAGTCCATGTTTACCCATAATCTCTTCGAATCCTCTGTTGTCTGATCCTACCTTAGCATTTAGGTCTCCCATCAAGATTATAATATACTTGGCTCGTCTTGCATCCATCAGTCATTGCACCTGTTTATAGAAATCATCTTTAACTAAATCATCCTTATCGTTGGTTGGTGCATAGCATTGGATAATGTGTAATTTTATTTTGTTTTTGGTTGTTTTAAATGTTGCTTTCATTAGTCTTGGTCTTACTGTTCTCATTCTATTAGTATCTTCTGTGCATTCCTTGATAGCATTATAGCTACACTTTCACTATGTTGTGCTCCAGGTTCCTGGTGTCCTGATGATAAAACCATCTCTACTCTCTAACTACCAAATGCCTTTTCGTAATCCGATATAAAGTGGGGACTGTAGTTATAAGTTTTGTTCAACTATTATATTTAGGGTAGTTATTTGATCAGCACATGATCTGTTTTTTCCTAAAACCTGCTTGTTCATCTCTCAAATGTTTCTGTATGGAATTTTTAGTCTTTCCCGAATGATTCTACTTAATATTTTTCCTGGCACTGATAGTAGCATAATTCCCCTATAATTTGTGCACTCCTGTAAACTTCCTTTCTTTGGACCATATAGCCTTCTTTCCAGTCTTTAGGTATTTCTCCCCTTTCCCAAATTGTATCTAGTAGATTATGTAACATATTGGTAGAGGTGTTAATATCTGCTTTGATGGCTTCTGGAGGAATTTCATCTGGTCCTGTGGCTTTACCATTTTTAATAGCTTAATGGCTTTCATTGTTTCTTCCTTGCTAGGTTTTTCACAGTTAACGTGTAACTCTTCTTCTGCTGGTAGTATATCTGGAGGGTTTTTTATGGCTGAGTCTGTTCAAAAGTTCTTTAAAGTGCTCCTTCTATCTCTTCATTTGTTCCTTTATATTACTAACCAGTTTTCTTTTCTTTTCTTTTCTTTAAAAAAGGCATTGATCTGTTTGTATTTTCCACTTAATTTCTTTGTGCTGTTGTACAGTTCTTTCATATTTCCTTTATTTGCGGCTCCTCTACCTCTTTAGATAGTTCATCTATATATTTCCTATTATCCACTTTAAATTATCTTCTCACTTATTTGCTCACATCTGTCTAAGTTTCCTGTGTCTTGGCTTTAGTACTTCTCGTTTAGTTTTTATTTATGTCTGCTTTCTTATTCTTTATTTCTTTCTTTAATATTGTCCAGTGTTTCTGCTGTCATCTATGCTTTATTCTGGCGTTCTCTTTTCCCCAGGGTTTCTTCTCATGTCTCCTTCAATGTATCCTTTACTTGTTTCCAATAATCTATATTTATTGTATTTTCTAGTTGTTGGAGGACTTGGTATTTGTTTGATATTGTGACTGCAAATTTATCTTTAATTCCTTGCTTTTTAAGAAACCCTACATTGAAATACTTTCTAAACTTATGTGTTGTAGTATATCTTTTCAATTTATGTTTTTTGCTGGCAGAAGATGATGATCTGAAGCCACATCTGCTCCTCTATATACTTTTGCATCATGTAAGGACTATTCACACTACTCTGGTCAAATAGGCCTCCAGATCACAACGACCGAAACGGAAATTCAGGATATTACCAACATTGTCTCTGATATAACAATTAAGAATGAAATTTTATAAAAGGGGATACATTTTACCTATCTAGGCAGCAATATGTCCAGAAATGAAGACATGGCTTCAGAAATCATGATATACATCGCACTAGCATCAAATGCTTTCAATAAACTGACGAAAATCTAACGATCCAAACGTCTCAGTAAACGATCAAAACTTATATTGTTCAGCTCTTGCATGATACCAGTGCTAACTTATGTATGTGAAAGTTGGAAATCAACCCAGACTTTGGATAGAATATCAAAAGCCTTTGAAAAAAAAATGTCTTTGTAGGATCTCAAACACAAGCTGGAAAGAATACATTTCAAACAAACAGATAAAAGACAAATCCAAACAAGAATGCACGTCGAGCTTTATAAGAAAGCATTGGAAATACATCGGTCATGATGAAAGGCTTTCATGAAGAGGGCTTCCCCACCAGGTATTTGTGTAGAAACCGTATGATAAAATAAGACAAGGCAGACCAAGATAATTGTTCTGCAGAACTTGGGAAGGCTCAACCATGGGACTAAGAAACAACTAAGAACTACAAGAACTAGCAGCTTTTCGTCATTTGTGGAGTACTATGACTTCTGCCCTATTGGCCATCTTTGACGCAAGAGGAAAATGAATTAATCTTGCAGTATGATAATAATGACCTAAATTAATTAATTAAGCTATGTCAGAACATAGAAAGGAAGATCTAGGTATAAATAATATTACTTACCAACAAATAGGTGAAAATATTTTAGAATTTTGTTGAAGTGCAGGTAGGATTTCCCAAAGGCAAAGCATATTATAAAAGTATATTTTAAAAACACAGACTGCAAGCTCAAGCTACCTGTTATGACGTGTGAAGGAGATGTTAAAGCTGATGATGGTCGATGTCTGGATGATAGTGGCAAAGAGGCTGGTCTATGGAACAAAACACTTTTTACAGAAGTCACAGGCAGAAACTTGAAGTCACCATCGCAAGAGTATTGGGAAAAGTATGTACAACTATAAAATATTCAATCAGTGATAGTAATCTTTACTTCATCAGCTGCTTATTTAGTTTTATGCACAATTTCTGAATGAAATTAGCATTAAATGGATCATTTAACTATTTAATCAACACAATAAACTGCTCAATCATCTGCTGTGATGATTGCTACAGTACAAAATTATTTAAAATATTTTTTTTTGTATTCTTGATTTAGATCCTTCCCGCACCGTTAAATGTCGCATAGGACTTGTAGTATTTTACCGCCCATCTCTATTCTAGGCGAGATGTTTGATCTAATCTATGAGCCTATACCTGCCAATTTTGCTTCTTTTATAAGTGTTCTTTTCAGTATCTCTCTGGATCTTCCTCTTTTTCTGTATCCTGATGTTTCACATAGAAGAGCCTGTTTTGCAATTCTCTTGTTGTCTCTCCTTAGAACATGTCCGATATATATCCATTTTCTCTTCTTAATTGTAGATGAGATCATTGGTTGTATGGCCATTTCTCTTATCTCATTAGTGGCTAGCTACTACAGAGCAACATTTTACTCTATCTATTGCTTAGATAGGAAAGACTGTTATAGGTTCACCTGATGATTTTTTTTATTTTATCAGTCCACTTTTGTCATGGACTGCCATATCTCCCTTGTACTTTATCCTCCAAGATAACTTTTAGTAGGGTATTGTGTATCTTTACATATCTCAACAATTTTAATTGTCTTGTTCGAATTTTGAATTGTGTTAAGTTGTTTTTTTTTCTCATTTTTAACTGATTAAAAAAATTCGCTGTTTTTCTTTTTTTCCTTCCACCCAATTTTGCCCATTTTTTCTATAAAACCATTCTTCAAAGGCTTAGATTTCCTGCTCTGTTTTCTTATTTAATGCTCTTGTTTATGCACCAAACAGAGCTGTTGAGTATATATATATATATATATATATATATATATATATATATATATATATATATATATATAACATTTTACTACTCGTAGCTTTAGATATGTTGTAATTTTCTTTGATATGAGTCTGTTTTTCATGTTGTTAAAATTGCTTGATTGCATTCCTGTTATTTTGTTTATTTCTGTCTTTTACATTTTCCATCACTTGTTACAACATGTACAAGATAGCTATATTATTGTGCTCTTGCTAGGTTATTTCCATCACTTTGATAACTTTCTGTAGATTTTGGGGTAATGTGGTCAGTATTACGCCCGTGCCGCTTTACTTTCCCAATAATAAAAAATACGGTACCCATTAAAGGCTGGGTGAACCCGGAAGCCGTCGATCAGGATCGAACCCGACCTCTGTCCTTTGTAGTCCCGTTCACTAACCACTGAGCTATCGTGGCTCCCTTTTAGTTTTTATATCCAAACCACATTCTTTGCTTGCCTAATTTATTTTGTTAACTAGTTCTTCTTGATTTTCTTTTAGTGGTGCAGTGTCATCATCATTATTATCAAGTCGCATGTTCCTTGTCGAATGTTGCATTCACCACAGCCCATCTCCAGGAACCAGGCCTTCCATTATTGGGTTCTTTGCAGCCCACTATATGTCTTTTGACGTGGTCAAAGTATTTTACTTTCCTTTGTTAAATGGTGTTTATAAGCCATGTCTTTTTAATGTTTAAGTCTTCATTATATATATATATATATATATATATATATATATATATATATATATATATATATGTGTGTGTCTTCATTACTCTTTTTCATTATCCAGGGTATTTTAATTAATTTTTTGTAGCATCGTGTATAAGAGTGTCATTAGCATATCTTAAATTATGAATTATATTGTTTAATATATGATATCTTGCCTCTGCGATGCCGGGGCCTGGAAGGGGAGTAAACAATAGCGCTGTTCCCTACGAAGAATGTTCGCAAAAGACGACCAAGTAGGGTTAGGCACGGGATTGGCTATCCTGTACTGTAAAAAAATAAATCTCAAAAATCATCACAAACAAGGACAAGTCCAAAAAAAAAGAAAAATTTGTAAATCTGCCATCTAGGACTTGGAGAAATAAATGATATATAATTGAGAGATATTCGTGAACTTCTGTGCTCTTAATCAAATGAGCCTACTAGGAGGAACAATATTCCAACATAAAAGAATACATAAAGCTACATGGGTGTCACCATATCATAGAACGGAAAATCGAATTGACCACATAAGTATTAATAATAAGTTGAAGTCATCCTTACAGTATGTAAAAGTATATAGGGAAGCAGATGTAGCTTCAGATCATCATCTTCTGCTAGCCAAACTTAAACGTAAACTTAAAAGATATACTACAACACATATGGGTGGACAGCATTTCAGTGTAGGGTTTCTTAATGAGCAAGAAATTAACGATACATTTGCAGTCACAGTATCAAACAAGTACCAAGTCCTCCAACAACTAGAAAATACAATAAATATAGATTATTGGAAACAGGTAAAGGATATAGTGAAGGAGACATGGGAAGGATCCCTGGGGAAAAGAGAACGCCAGAATAAAGCATAGGTGACAGCAGAAAAGCTGGAGAAAATTAAAGAAAGCAATAAAGAATAAGAAAGCAGACATAAATAAAAGCGAAACGAGAAGTACTAAAGTCAAGACAACTTAGACAGATTGAACAAATAAGTGAGAAGATAAGTTAAAGTGGATAAGAGGAAATATATAGATGAACTAGCTAAAGAGGCAAAGGAAGCCGCAAATAAACGAAATATGAAAGAACTGTACAACTGCAAAAAACAAATTAAGAACATACAAACAGTCCACACACACACACACGGACGCACGCACGCACGCACGTACACACACACACACACACACACACACACACACATATATATGTAATATTCAAATACCTAGGAAGTTTAATGACAAACGACAATTCTCAAATAGCAGAGATATAATCAAGCTACCGTAGTATATCATAGAGGATACGCCACTGATATATATATATATATATATATATATATATATATATATATATATTTATATATATATATATGCATATGGGGACAAATATATATATGGCCCAAAAGAAAGCAATCATGATAAGTCAGTAGTTTGGTAAAGTATTAGTGTCTCATACTGGGTCTGCTTTAATGAACATCTTCTCTCGTGGCTGAATTTGCCAATCCTGGACAGACAGATCCATCCACAGAACGAACAGTGTGTATTTGCGGCAATTGGTCTTGTTTCTTTTGTCTTGCGCCTTTTGTCTTCTGAATTTCATAAGAAATTCCATTAAACTGATTTTTGGATCTCGACGAGATGCCCGGGGCTTGCTCCGCTCTCGTCACTGGTCGACCCGGTATTGCAGTTCTTCCGGGACTGGCCCATATTTGGAGAATAATAGAACAAAGAAGTATGTGTTAGCACTCGGAAAAATTGACAGACAAACAACAATAGAAAAAAACGAAGAACAATATATGGTCCGAAGTGGGATCGAACCCGTACTCAGTGGCACCGCGCCTTGCCACGAGAAGCCGAACGCTTGGTACACTGCCACGCAGCCAACTAAAAAATTGGCTATTGCAGTAGTGTCTTCCACGAAAGGCGATCTCAATGACTATAGCATAGGGTAACGATCACAGACCGGAAATAAATTGTATATTTGTACTTTCCTATTAATGCAAGTATCTCCCAGTAGGGCTGAATACTTGTGTTGTAGACAAACATTTATTGGACGAAACAGCACGAATAGTAGTTCCCAGTGGTTATATACTGGGTACAAATAATAATACATAAATATTATTATATGGGGAACTTCCGAGGCGATAATAGGGAATAATAGAACAAAGAAGTATGTGTTAGCACTCGGAAAAATTGACAGACAAACAACAATAGAAAAAAACGAAGAACAATATATGGTCCGAAGTGGGATCGAACCCGTACTCAGTGGCACCGCGCCTTGCCACGAGAAGCCGAATGTTTGTCTACAACACAAGTATTCAGCCCTACTGGGAGATACTTGCATTAATAGGAAAGTACAAATATACAATTTATTTCCGGTCTGTGATCGTTACCTTATGCTATAGTCATTGAGATCGCCTTTCGTGGAAGACACTACTGCAATAGCCAATTTTTTAGTTGGCTGCGTGGCAGTGTACCAAGCGTTCGGCTTCTCGTGGCAAGGCGCGGTGCCACTGAGTACGGGTTCGATCCCACTTCGGACCATATATTGTTCTTCGTTTTTTTCTATTGTTGTTTGTCTGTCAATTTTTCCGAGTGCTAACACATACTTCTTTGTTCTATTATTCTATATTAGAAACGCCCGGTCAATATGGCGGATAGGCGGTAGAAACTATTATAGTCTATGTCTGAAAAGTGTTCCTTGTTGCAGTTTCCTCATATTCCAAGTCCGGCTTGCTGCAGGAGCTATTGAGTTAAGTGCTCTGTGCACACTGTGAGCTGTGCATTTCATCCATTTTGATCGTGTTTCGATTGTTTACAATGGATGATGATATCGTATGACGGTGAACAGATGGCTGTGTTCACTTTCTGTGCTGTTTCGTCTTATGTCTTTTGGCGTGTGCTGAGACTGCTATGATGGGGACTGCACATACCTTTCTTTGTTCAGAAGATGATATTCGGATAATTACACTGACACGGGCGGTTGAGCAATTATGGATTTTAATTCGTTTGCAGTGATACCGGGGCCTTCCATAACCATACTAGATAAAATATGAGAAGGGGGAGAAATACCTAAAGACTGAAAAGAAGGGTATATGATCAAACTACCAAAGAAAGAAAGTTAACACGAGTGCACACATTATAGGGGAATTATGCTACTATCAGTGCCAGGAAAAATAATAAGCATAATCATTCGGGAGGGGCTAAAACAGAGAAACATTTGAGAGATGAACAAGCAGATTTTAGACAAAACAGATCATGTGCTGATAACATAACCACCCTAAATATAATAGTTGAACAAAAACTTAGAACTACAGTCCCCACATTATATCGTATTCATAGATTATGAAAAGTCATTTGATAGTTTAGACGGAGGAATCTTTGGAAGTTGCTGGGTCATTACGGAATCCCCATAAAGTTTATTAACCTGATAAGAACAATGTATGAAGGAGTGAAATGTAGTGTTGTGCACGAGGGGCAGCTTACAGAAGCATTTGAAATAAGAACAGTAGTAAGGCAGTGATGCCATCTATCTCCATTTCTCTTTCCACTGACCATAGATTGGATTATAAAAATAACTCAGAACAACATAAATGGAATCCAGTGGTCACTCACCAAGCAACTGAATGACTTAGACTTTGCTGAGGACATAGATCTCATATTACATAATCACCAACAGATTTAAGATAAAATGAGCATATATGATGAGAGATCACAACAGCTGGGAATGAAAATAAATAGAGATAAGACTAAAATTATGAGAATTAATGCAGTTTGCAATAACCAAATAATAATAGGAGAAATACCTATACTTGACGTACAATCTTATAAATATCTGGGCTGTAATATAGATACAAAGAAAGAGGAACAGTGAATGATGCCAAAATAAGGATATCAAAAGCAAGAGAGGCATTCGTTGCATTGGGAAACATATGGAAGTCCAAAGAAATTAGGTTAAATATAAAAATACAAATTTTCAACTCCAATGTTAAGTCGGTCCTATTATATGGCTGTGAAACATGGAGAACAATAAAATGACTAGAATGAAGATTGTCACCTTCGTTGGTGGATGCTTAAGCAGAATAAAAGGATGGAAATGGCAGGACACAATCACTAACATAGAAATAAGGAAAAGTATCAGTCAAATACCAGTGGAAAGAGATACGATGAAGACGATGGCACAAAATAGAACACACAGTGCAGAAGTCAACTGAGAGTATTACACAACATGCCCTTTTTAGAATCTCCAAGGAAACAGACAAAGATGAAGACCAAAATATTATTGGAGAAGACAGATGGAAGCAGAGATGACGATTTTGGAATGATCTTAAAAGAATGGCAAGAAACAGAACGGCCTGGAAAGTGTTTGTTGAAGACCTACGCTCTACAGGGAGTTGAAAGGTAGAAGAAGAAAACTGAAGTGACAAATGTTGACTACGGAGGCAGTAACAACTCAGACACAGGTCTAAATGGCATTTCGTACCTGATCTACAAAAAATGTCTAGAGGTACAGATCTGACTGCATCGGCTGCACCAGAGTACATCGTAAAGGCAGCGTGTAAGCCAGAAATGGAAGAAGGACAATGGAGTGTACATACCGAAGGAACCGAATTCAAAAGAGATTACGCAGTTAAGACCAATACTGAATGTCGAAGAGAAAATATTCTTCTCTATAATGGCAAAGAGACTCACCTCGTATCTCATGGAAAACGGGTACATACAGTGACGAGGAGTCCATGGTGTCCCGGGATGCTTGGAGAACGCGATAATGATATAGGAAGCGGTACAGAGAACAAAAATAAAGAAGCTAAATCAAAACATCATATAGATCAGTCGGACATTAGAAGATTTTGCAGGCTCTCCGAATGTACCATGTACCCCAGAGTGTGACTGCCACGCTCAAACTGTATTTTACCGGCTTCACAATGCGTTTCTCCACCAGGGAATATACAACCGACTGGATAGAATTACAAGTCGGTATTGCGATGAGCGGTACAATTTCGCCCATACTCTTCGCAATAGGAATGCAAGTAATACTGAAAGCAGCAGAAGAAGCTGAAAAAGGCCCAGACCTTGGCGTTGGATACCACTTGCCACCACATAAAGCATTTATGGATGACACAACAGTTCTAAAGTCAAAAGAGAGCCACGCTCGGAAGATGCTCGAACCTCTAGATGAGCTCATCGTGTGGTGCCAGATGAGCTTCAGACCGAGGAAGTCACTTTCAGTGTAGCGAACCAGAAGTCCTAACCATCTGCAAGGATCCAATAAAGAGTCTAGACAGTGTGTATGGCGCCTCATTGAAGGATACGAAGTCCGTCCAAATAGAAGTGAGGTTGCAGGCCAAGGACTACAGATCATCGACTGGGGCTGACTTTTAGGAAAGTGAAAAATCTTGTACCTCCAGTTCATGTTGATACCTTAACTGCTAAGGCCTCTCCTGATACAGGAAATCAGCTCAATTACGATGGGAGCGATAGAGTGCAAGATTAGCAAGTGCACGCAAAAATGGCTGGGAGTTACCACCAGGACTGACGGATGTAACGCTGTACTGAAAGAAAGCTAAGCTGGTCCTCCCGTTTAAGTCAGTCCTAGAAGAATACAAAGCCGGAAAGGCCAAACTAGCAGTTATGCTGTAAAGCTCATCAGACGAAGTAGTACGGACAGTGAACACATTGAAGACTGGTCGGAAATGGCAGGCATGTGCAGCAGTAAACGAAGCACGTAAACGTCTAAAACTGAAAGATGTGATGGGCTACACGCAGACCAACAGGCATAGACATCCATTGGTGATCTTCATCTTCTTTCCTTCCTAATTCACCTTTCAGCGTCGAGGGAAGATGTATAATTTGTGGTTGTTTGCTCTTCTGTTTGCCTCTACAGCTGTTATGTTTCCTAGTGTTTCTAATATTTCTTCGATCCACCTTTTTCATGGTCGGCCATTGGGTCTGGTGTTCTTGCAACGTTTATTGAAGGCTCGTTGTGTTATGTTTTGATCTTTTTTTTGCCTTATCATGTGGTCAAACCATTTCATCTCTTGTTTCGTTATATATTCTATGGCGGGGGTTATTCTTTTTTTAATACTCTTTTTCAGTTCTTAATTTCTTGTCATATCTCTCCGCCTGTTTCCTGCCATTCGTCTAACACATTTCATCTCGGTAGTGGTTATTTTTCTTATTGTTTTTGCGTCTAGGGTCTTGGACTGACATTGGTAGCACAAAGCTGGAATGAAGATTGCACTGTAGAGTGCCCGTTTTGCCTCTAGAATTATTTCCGTTGTTGGACAATACAGCTGTACAATGATTTGACAAGCGTCGTTGCATCTTGAGTCTGTTTCTGCTGTTCGTGAATTGTCGCTGTCACTAGACTTCCTATGTATTTAAATTTATCTACTTGTTTTAGTTGTC
Organism: Megaustenia siamemsis; assembly: GCA_032433765.1. Classification (NCBI taxonomy): domain Eukaryota; kingdom Metazoa; phylum Mollusca; class Gastropoda; order Stylommatophora; family Ariophantidae; genus Megaustenia; species Megaustenia siamemsis. Next base: position 65,162,044 of record JAVIAB010000125.1, on the reverse strand, counting down.
TGCCATCTGTAGATATGTTGATGCTATGTTTCTCTTTTCATGACTTATGTTTTGTTGATGTTGATTTTCATGTTGTATTTTGTGTCTGTGCTGTTCAGTCAATTTAGGTGTTCTTGTAGGTCTTCTATTTTTCCATGTATTAGTGCCTGATTGTCTGCATACAGAGCTCGTTAATCCCCTCTGTCTCCGAAGCACGTGTAGTCCATGTATGTAACGAACAATAGGGGTGATAGTACGCACCCATATTTTACTCCTGACCTAAATTCAAAGTGGTCAGTATAGCCCACTGCTGTTCTGACTGTGAAGATGCTGTTGATGTAGAGACTTTGAAGTAGACTTGTTAGATGCTGGCTTACTTTGTATGTTGTTAGTATCTCCCATAGTTGTACTCTTTTTACTCAGTCGAATGTTTTTTTCCTGGTCAATGAAAGCTATGTACAAACTGTGATTGTGTTCTGTCGTTTTTTTTTTCTGCAAGCTGTTTTAAGGTGAATAGACTTCAGTACATCCTCTGGGTTTTTTTCGGAACCTCATTTGAGAATCGCTTAACTGTAGTTCTGTTATTGGTCTCAGCCTTTTTTCCACAATTTTGACGTATAATTTTCCTACATGTCTGAGAAACGATACACCTCTATATTGATTTCACTCACTTGCTACCTTTCTTTTTCCATCTTGGTACAATAATTGCCTGTTGCCAGTCTTCTGAAGCTGTTTGATATGGTCAAGCTGCATTAAATATTCTGTGCAACTATCTCACTCTTGTTTCTCCTGCTGCTGCGATTATTTCTACTGGTATGTTATCTATTCCCAGTGCTTTATTTCTTGATGCATATTTGATTACTTCTTTGATTTCCTCTTGCATGATGTTGTGTTCAGTTGGCGTGCATTTTTGCGTGGTTTTTGTTGTATTAATGGTAGTTGGTGCTATGTTTATAGGTCTTCGAAAAATTCTCTCCATCTCTGTTGTATATGATGGTTATTTGGTATTGGCTGTTCGACTTTGTCATTTATGAGTTCAGTGAGACTGTGGTTTTTGTTTTCGCTCTTGCTGCTTTTACAGCTTTGTAGTAGTCTCTTGTGACTATCTTGAAGTCCCCCCCCTGCTCGTTATTTGTTCGAATTCTGTCCATGTGTTTTGCTTAGCTTCTTTGACCAAAATTTTAACTTTTATCCGCACTAAGGCATATTCTTCATATTCTTCTTAGTTCTTCTTCTCTCTGCAATTTTTCAGTGGTTTCTTCTTTTCTTTAATTGCTTATCTGATTACATCACTCTACGATGGGGTGTTCTTTTTCCCTTCTTTTGTCCTTAATTTTGTTCCACATACTGTTGTTTTGATGTTAGTTATTATTTTCTTAAATTGCTTCCACACTTCTTCTACCGTGCCTACCTTGTTAGGGAGTTTCTTGAATTCCTCTGTTTTTTTTTTCTTCTAGGGTTTTCCTTGATTATTGATCTTTAAATTGTTTTATTTTTTTTTTTTACCTGTTCTTTTTGCTTATTTTGTTTATTGGTGTATCTTCTCTTTGTTTTTGGCTGAGTATAATCATAACCATTTTATGGTCCGTGTCGTCTGTGATATTAGGGATAGCTTTGCCGTCGGTTAATCTTTCCTTGTTCTGTTTTTGTTATTGTTAATAATAAGTCTATCTGGCTTCTACATGTTGTGTCATTCCAATTGTACCAGGTGTATTTTTGCGACTCTCTGTGTTTGAAGAATGTGTTGGTGATAAACTAATCATTTTGATTCCAGAATTCTAGAAATCTGATTCCATTTTCATTTATTTCAGTGTCCTTTCGCCACATGGTTCCAGGATATCTCTGTTCTCACTATTGCATTTCCCAAGCCTTCCATTAAAATCTCCCACCACTAATATGTCGTTGCTTTTATCAGTCTAACTGACAATTTCATTTGGTGTTTCATAGAATTCTTCGCTGTTTTTTCATTGTTGTTACATGGTGCATACATTTTATATGTACGTTGTTTTTTGGTCGTCTTCTAGTAGTCTGGTTGTAGTTATTCTTTCTGAGTAGTATTTTATTTCTAGAGTATTATTTGCGTGTTCTGGGTCAAAGATAAAGCCCACTCCGTGTTTTGCTCATTCTGTGTTGCTGACCTTTTATCGATAGTTGTCAAAAGCATCAAACAGACAACCACATGGGATGAGACCTTGCAGAGAACGCTGACATGAAATGACATGGCACCGCTGCATCTCAGCTACATAGTCAGAGCTATGTAAGGACCTACCATCAGCCTGCAACCTTGTGAAGTGGGGAAAGACAGATGACAATCGATGTCCTCTCTGCAGTGGAAGACAGTGATAGTGGAGCATGTTCTTTCCTCATGCAAGGCAGCGCTAGGCCAAGGGCGGTACATGTGGCGACACAACAAAGTGTCGAATGAACTGTTTGCCATCATGGCAAATGAAGGCCAACACTAAAGTTCGACCGGCCACAACAAACACCTATTTTTGTTTAGAGCTGGACAGGCTGCAACCCCCAAGCAAAACAGCTGAAACGACTCAACAATCCTGGACATAGCAAATGACTGGGATATGGCAGTTGACCTTCCAGAACTAGGGAAGTACCCAGAGTGCATCAAGAGATCTAAAATGTGTCCGCACATTGAACTTTACACATCAGATGTGACCAATGTCATCTTAAAAGAGCTCACAGTGCCATTTGAATCCAGGATAGAGGAACAACATATATTTAAACTAGCCAAATACAAGGATCTCGCCACCGAGCTGAGACAGCAGGGTTTCAAGGTCAGAGTGTTTACTGTGGAAACTATGCCCAGAGGACTCGCGATTTACAATAAAGTTTATTTACCAATATCAGACAGTCTAGATGAAATAATTGATAAATTTTATCAGGAGCTTAATATGGCACTCATCATCATCATCATCATCGTGTGCCCTCTCCGCAACGAAGGTTGGCTACCATGGATCGCCATTCTACTCTGTTTCTTGCTTTGATGGTGCAGGCTGACATAGATTGACTTGTCCATCTTTTGATGTTACTTGTCCATGTTAGTTTTGGTCTGCCTCTGCCTCTTTTACCTTGTATTTTTCCTTCCAATATTACTTTTAGTAGGCTGCGTTAATGCAAACCACATGAAAACATTTCTTGCCTTCCAATATTACTTTTAGTGCTTAATATGGTACTGCGTCAATGCAAACCACATGAAAACATTTCTTGCCTTCCAATATTACTTTTAGTGCTTAATATGGTACTGCGTCAATGCAAACCACATGAAAACATTTCTAGAGGATCTCAACGCAAAAGTATGAAAGGAAAGAATTGAGGAAGTAGTTGGTTATTATGGTTTAGGCGAGAGAAATGAAAGAGGTGATAAATTTATTGATTATGCAAGAATACACAACATGATGATAGGAAACACCTGATCCAAAACGCCTGTGGACATGGAAAAGCCCAGGAGAGCACGTAATCAAATTGATTACATAATTATAAACACCAGATTTAGAAACAGTCTGGTATGTGTGAAACGTAAACCAGGGAAAGATTGCAATAGTTATCATGTATCAATTATGGGAAAGCTTAGAGTAAAATTAAAAACAGCAAAACGAGCCTCAATTAATATCAAGTTAAATTTAAATGTACTCAAATCAGACAAAAGGTTGCAAGACAAATATAACATCGCAATTCAGAACTGATGCAATGCAATAGAGAAGATACAAAGCATTGATGAACAGTGGGAAATGCTAAAAGAATCAATGCAACAAACATAAAAAGAGTTTAAGAGATTAAATAAAGAAATTGTAATAAAATGCAATGAAGCAAAAGAAGCATGGCTAAAAGAGAGATGCAAAGAAATTGAAACGCAACAAAAGGGAGATGATAAAGCTATATACAAACAAATTGAAGAATTAATAGAAAGAAAAACGTAATCAACAACTGGATGTCTAAGATCAAAAGAAAGGGAACTGTTGATTGAACAAGATAACATAAGGGAATGACGGACAAAAGGCATTATAGATATTTATGATGATGAAAGAACAGAAGTAAATATTAATAATAAAGGGGGAGAACCAGAAATGCTCAAAGAAGAAGTGGAAGACGCCTTGCGCAATATGAAAGCAGGAAAAGCTCCAGCGTCAGATAATATAATTAAAGAAGACATTGAAGTCATGGGTGATTTTGGAATAGTAATAATAACAAAAATGATTAATGATATATTTACCAGACGACCTGCTCAAATCAATATTCATAGCCCTACCTAAGAAATATGGTGCGATTGAATGCGATGATCATCATATAATAAGCACTTATGAATCACATGACAAAGATATTACTAAGAATCACCATGCGAAAAGTCATCATCAATTACCCTGCCTGCTAGCGTCGGCCTGCTATCTCTCCACAACTTTCGATCACGACTGTCATTTATCATTTCTGTTGTTGACCTTCTGCCAAACCATTCTCTTAATCTGCCTGGTATCTTTTCTCTTTGCTTCCCTCTATTTTTCCAGTAGTTACAATGTATTCCAACAGTTTCCTTTTCATTACATGGCCAAAAAATGATGATTGCTTCTTCCTAATATTGAAAATTAGCTCTCTTTTTGTTATTGTGCCATTCATAATTGTACAAAGAAAATACGACGGTGCTTTTCAGTTGTCTTCCGTCGGTTTATTTACGGCTGGCTCCGCGAGCCTTTTACTAAAAAGTCTCAACCACAAGGCAGTGGGGTTGTTTTTACTTCAGGGTACCCTCCCTTAGCCTTTTACTCTCCCGAGGATACCTGCAAGTCTGCAGGGCAGCCACAGGTTGTACTGTCCATTGCATACAGCAGCAGGTAAAATTACCCGACCTGACATGCGAAGAGTACGAAACTAAATCAGTCCAGAAATTAGTGATGAACAGTGTGGTTTTGTTATCGGTAAAGGAACGAACAATGCATTATACATCATAAGATCTTTAGTAGAAAGAGCCATAGAGGTGAAAACAGATCTATGCCTATGTTTTATATACCAAATCATTTGACAAACAAAAGCAGCAAGAAATAATCAACATTTTAGAAGGCATAAACGTAGGCAGCAAAGATCTAAGATAAATAAAGATCATGCACTGGCAACAAACAGCGACCATAAGAACTAGAAACCAATTGGGAATGTTTCAACAAATAAAACAGGGTGTTACGCAAGGCTGTGTACTGTCACCAGATTTATTCACTATGTATAGTGAGATTATTTTGAGATCACTAACAGACATGCATGGAATAACAATCGGAGGTCATAATATAAATAATCTAACGTATGCTAATGATACAGTCTTAATCGCTAAGAGTGAAAATGAGTTACAAAAAATGTTAGACATTATAGTGAAGGAAAGCAAAAATAAAGGACTCGGCCTTAATAGTAAAAAGACAGGAGTAATGGTAGCAACAAAGAATAGGACTTCACCGTAATGCACAATAAAGACAAGTGGAAGAATATTAAAACATGAATTTAAATATTTGGGAACATTGTTAACCTCAGATGGTAGATGTACAACAGAGGTGAGATGCAGAATGGCACAGGCAAAAACAGCTTTCCAAAAAATGAGAGTTACTGTGCAGTCCATTTTTGACAACAGAAACAAGAAAAAGAGTTCTTAAATGTTATGTAGAGCCAGTCTTAACATATGGATGTGAACCATGGACGTTAAAACAAAAGACAAGAAAATCACTTGATGCTGTAGAAATGTGGTTTTAAAGAAGAATATTGAGAACACCATGGACAGCTAAGAAGAGTAATGAAAACGTTACTTGAAGATATATATGTAGCTAAACCAGCAATGCCCTTCAAAAGCCTGAAGAAGATGTGGAAATCATAACTCATCAGCACAAAAACAAAACTTAGACTATTCAAATCAGACGTACTATCAACCCAACATAGAAACAAAGTTGAACGCATTATAAAAATAAGAGCTTAATTAAGGAAAATACTTGGTATAGCGTGGAATGAATTCAAAACAAATGAGGAAATTAGAGAAATCGCCAATTAACCACTAATATCATCAGTAATCAAGAAAAGACGATGGTCATATGTTGGACATGTGATAAGGAGAGATAATAAGCGAATAGTAAAGCAAGCCCTCAAGTGGGAAACAACAGGTAGGAGGAAACGTGACCGACCCGGAGAGACACTGAGAAGAATATTGATCAGAGAGGCAAAGACAGCAGGAATTGGTTCCCTCAATGAAATCTAGATGCTTTGTACAGAAAAGAGACAAATGATAAAAGAACTTTGCAAAGGATTGAGACTGCTAGAAAGAAAATTTAGAAAAAGAGAAAGAGTATCTGGGGTATACCTTATGGGCCGGCCACGGCTCGAAAGGTCAATAGATGTATATATATATATATATATATATATATATATATATATATATATATATATATGCATATATGTGTGTGTATGTATGTATATATGTGTATATGTATATATATATATATATATATATGCATATATGTGTGTGTATGTATGTATATATGTGTATATGTATATATATATATATATATATATATATATATATATATATATATATATATACATGCACATACATACAGTGATGTATCGTATATACTAATGTGTAGAATTAAATGAACTTCTTATAATAAGTATTTACAAAAATATTTGTGAAATTACATGATTGACGTGCTATTTCTGGAGCTAGAAGAAAGGAATAGGCAATGTCCCCTTACCTCTGGTGCCAATATATATTCGAATATCAGTATTATGCCTCAATGAAAAATGTTAATCCGAATCCATGTGGTAGATCTTCTACATTTTTAATAGTAACCCATGATCGAATTAATTGTGAGGCTTGTTCAGCTGTAAATCGTTAGTTTCCTTAATGAGGAAACCATTTTCTTATCAATGAAAATTCAATCACTTGGAATAACGCACGATTGAACACCGATTAAAAACAGAACGAAACCTACTTCTAATTACACAGGAATTGAATGAGTTACAAAAATAAATATCCGCAATCCGGAATAGATTTTTGAAAAGCTGGATTGGGTTAAATACGAAAGAATTGTATTTAAACACTGAAAATATAGACCAAATCTCACCCAGCCAGTATTAGACGAGCCAGATGGATAGAGTTAATGTGCACACAAAACGTCCTGTTTTGTTTGTATGTGTGTGTGTTTTTTTTTTTTTTTTTTACTGTTTTCCGAGAAGACTACCCAGTGACAATGGGATACAAAGAAAACCAGATTTTAAAACAAAACTCCCACCACTTTGGATGGGATTTGAACACATGATCTTCTTATCAAGAAGTCAAGTCTGGACCACCCAGCCCTCTATTGGGAGTTCATGACAATCAAAGATATCTTAAGATGATCTGTAATTTTAAAAAATTGTAATCACTGATACAAGCAAAGATATTTTTTTTAATTTTTATTATTTCTGCTTGAATATGAACCAACACACTTTCAGGTATAGGTAAAATTCATGTGTACTCAATTTTCAGGTTTGTACTCAACTTTAGTTATGGAATTGAACATTATGGTCAACCTAAATGGGACCTGGTTCTCTGCCTCCTGTTGGCCTGGGTTATTTGTTTCCTGTGTTTGATCAAGGGCATTAAAACGACAGGAAAGGTAAATCAGAAATGAATCAAGTATTTAATACATACTTAATGAAACAAGCAATTTGTAACAAACAAACAGAAAAATCAAGTTGATCTATCGTAAACTACATTTTCTATAATACATTGTGACGGGAATGAACAGAGTTGATATAGACACCAAGAATAAGTAGAAGAATGACTAATTTTTATAAATACAGTTATTTGTAGGTTTAATATAGAGTCTGGCAATCAACCTTTCAGGTGATCTTGAGCAGAAGAAAATTGAAACAGTAGTGACTGTAGGCAACATACAGGGGTAAAATTACATAGATGGCAGAGAGAAGATATCAGGCAGTTCGACATTGTGACGCTGCAGATGATCTCCAGTAGAGATAAGCAAAAATCTAAAACATTAAATAATATACGGGGCCATGAGTATAGCTGCAGAAAACATGTTTAAATGTATCTGGCAGCTAGATCAGGGGTAGCCAACCATAGTCCCGCTGGCCCGTCAAGACATTTTAATTGGCCCACCGATAGCTCAAGATCCGATGCGAACCTATTTATCACATTCAGACTGCGATTTATAGAAACCGATTTTCAAGTACAACCTTCATACTGGCAAGGCACCGATTGCCGCCGTTAGTTTGCCGTCGTTACTGATCTCCGAAACCTTCCGCAAAATGTATCAATTGATAGGCCTAGCCCAGCCTCGGTTTGAATTGACCCGGAAATATATATATATAATGTTGATCTTCTTTTGAGCTACGCTGGGCATTTCTATGTCTAGTCGTTACGGAGATATAACAAAATTACAAATTGATAATCCTTCATCGTCTCTGAATATTAGATCGAATAAATCAAAATGGAGTTATTATTAATCTTTCTATTTCTTATTTTGTACTTTGCAGTGAATTTGTGGTGTAGCTTGATAGTAATAATATTTCTTACAACAGATGACGCACTCTTACCTGTTCGGTTCTAAATAATTGTCGATACATTATTTTTTCTTTGTGAGGTAGGTACACTCCATTGCAGCCTGTGTTGCGCTATGCTGGGAGTTAGTGTTAGTTAAGAGGACTTTAAGTAATCATGGTTCGTCTAAGAGAAAAAGTGAAAGCAAAGTGGTTGTCCGAGCAGTTAATGAAGAATGGGAAGAACAGTTTCTCTTTACAATTGGAAGTGCTTTGAAACCGATTTTTTAAATCTGTTCAACAACAGCAGCAGTTCCTAAAAATGCAACATAGAAAAGCCTTTCAAACAAACACGTGATGCATTCCACAAATCATATCCTCCTGTCTCTGTTTTAAGAACTGACTACATCTCAAAGAAAAAGAAAAGGACTTCATTGTATGCAAAACTTATTTGGTTAAAAAGGTGAAGAAATAAAAAAAAACATGGTAAGGGCTTCTTATACAAAATATCACTTCTTCTCGCTAAGAAGAAAAAAAAAACGTTCTCAGACGGTGAGATTATTAAGGAAAGCATATCCATCTTTGCAGAAATTGCTGGTGATACCAATATCAAACTAATGGCAAAAAATATTTCCCTTTCATGAAACACATTTATAAGACGCATTGAAGAAATGGCAGCGATGTATCAAAACAGATAAAATATGTAACTGTTGTGTCCAGATACTTCTCACTTGCAATAGATGAGAGTGGCGACATGACAGATAATACTCAATTACTTGTGTTTGTGAGGTGCATAAACGACAATTTCGATGTGTTTCGGGAGTTGTTAGGACTTTGTGATTTATCGACAACAACAACTGGAAGAGATATATTTGAAGCAGTAAAAACTGTGTCGAAAATAATGATGTTGGGGTCAATAAACTTGAATGATCTAAACTTCAGAGCATTTGTACAGATGACACCCAGCAATATTAAGAAAGAGGATTAGTTGTGTTTCTTTGCTTGAGCAGTGTTTTGATCGGAAGTTGCTTTCATATCACTGTATCATTCATCAGGAGGCGTTGTGTGCTAAAGACCTGAGCTATCATCACGTAATTGATCCTGTTGTGCGTTGCATTAATATGATTCGATCACGCGCCCTAAGTTGTAGAGAATTTAGAGAACTTTTTGAATAAGAAATAAATTAATATGGTGGTGGCGGCTACGTGCAGTCGTTTTTATATTTCGGCTCTTGCCGATATATATTTATTTAAATGATTTGCGTGACAGCCGAGTTATGAAATTATGTGTTGCTAATCCCCGTTTGGGGTGTTTTATTTCGGACGTGTGGATAAATTGTGATTACCGATATTTAAGTGGAATATGGTTTATTCTTCTTTGTGTCATATGTTCGTGGTTCAATAGTCAAGCATATGGTTCGACAAAAAAATTGCGCCGCCGCGGGTATGTTCAATAAAAAAGTCTGTGTCGGTGGATGGGGCGGATGAATCGAAAATGATCAACGGCCCAGAAGGCGAAAACAGCAAAGTGTGTGGTACACATGATGCATATTCAGAACACGAAAGACGAATATGGCAGACAACCGTGAAAGAGATTGGAGCCTCATCACATAACACTCCAAAGAAAGCCATGGAGAGAAATTCTAACTACTGTATTAAGAACGAATTAAAAATAGCTACATGGAATGTTAGGACCTTATACCAACAAGGAAAATTAGAAAATCTAATGGTAGAAGCAGAGCGATTAAACATAGATATCTTAGGCATATCAGAAACAAGATGGAAGGAAAATGGATACATACAAGACCATAAATATACATTTATATATTCAGGTAACACAAAAGAACATCAAAGAGGAGTAAGCATTCTAATAAAACGAGAGTTACAAAAATATATAAATACTCACCTGACATACAATGATAGGATTATACTATTAAAAATGAAGGCAAAACCATTCGACATAGCAATAATACAAACATACGCAACTACTTAAGACTATACAGATGAACAAATAGAGGCATACTATGAAGATCTAAACACAGTTATGAAGCAAGTGAAATCATCAGACATCTTGATTATAATGGATGATATGAACGCTAAAGTAGGAAAAGGTAGATATAAGACCATTATAGGAAATCATGGTCTAGGAAAAAGGAATAACAGGGGAGAAAGATTAATACAATTTTGTGAAGAAAACAGACTGATAATATGCAACACCTTCTTTGAGCAAGAGAAAAGGAAATTATACACATGGAAAAGCCCTGGAGACAAGAAGAGAAATCAAATAGATTACATAATGATAAAAGACAGATTCAGGAACAGCGTCAAGAAAGCCAAAACCTACCCAGGAGCAGATATTAATTCAGACCACAATCCTGTAATGATAAAAATGAAAATCAAATGAAAGAGAAACAAACAAAAAACTAAATCAGGAACACCTATAGATATAACAGCGTTAAACCAGAAAGATGTAAAAGAAACTTATACTGTACAAGTAAAGAACACATATCAAAAGCTACTAGAAGAAGGGATTGAGCAGTACAGAAGAGAAAATCCTGAGGAAAAATTCACAACAAAATGGCAATGCATAAAAAACAGCATACAAGAATACTGCAACACCTTGCCCAAAAAGGAAAGTAACAAAAAACAAAAATGGATAACTGACAAAATCTTACAAAAAATGGAAGAAAGAAGACAAGCGAAAAACACTGCCAGATACAAGGATATAGAGAATGAAATACGGAGAATGTGCAAAAAGGCAAAAGAAGACTGGCTCAACCAAAGATGTCTAGAAGTCGAAACTATGGAAAGTAAACAAAACTTAAGAGAGATGCACACAGAAATAAAGAGAATGACGAATAAAGACAAAAAAGCTGCAGGAAACGGATGTATTGCAAACAAAGATGGAAGAATGCTAACAGACAACAAAGATATAATCAATAGATGGCAAGAAAATATAACAGAATTATTTCATGACGAAAGGGACAAAAAGCCGCCAGACATAAAATGTACATACAACTATAAAATCCTGAAATCTGAAGTAGAAAAAGCTATAAAAACAATGAAAAAGGGAAAGGCAGCAGGGCCTGACAATATACAGATAGAGATGATACAGGCTCTAGAAGAGTTTGGCGTCGAAGTGATCACAGACATATGCAATGACATATACCATACAGGATACATATCAAACGATCTAAAAACATCAACTTTCATTGCATTGCCTAAAAAGAATGGTGCAGTTGAATGCAGTGACTTCAGAACAATAAGCCTAATGAGCCAGGTAACCAAAACTCTACTAAACGTTATACAGGGAAGGATTCAGGATAAAATCAATACTGAATTAGATGAGCAACAATTTGGATTCAGGAAAAACAGTGGGACAAAAGAAGCCATATTCAGCATGAGAACATTGATTGAAAAGTACACAGAAGTAAACAAACGAATATTTGCCTGCTTTATAGACTACACCAAAGCTTTCGATAGAATACACCACAACCAACTCATAGACTGCCTCAAGGATATAAATCTAGACGACACAGACATACGACTAATATGTAATTTGTACTGGGAAAAAAACAGCAATAATAAGATATAACAAGGAGAACTCTACACCCATGGACATAAAAAGAGGAGTAAGACAAGGATACATCCTATCACCAAGCTTGTTCAATCTATACACTGAGCAAATCTTTAAAAACATCTCAGAGATACCAGGCCTAAACATTAATGGAAAGATAATCAATAACCTAAGATATGCTGATGATACTGTTCTACTATCAGAAAATTCTAAAGACCTACAACAATTGCTTAATGTGATAAACATAACAAGCAAAAAATATGGACTAGAAATGAATATCAAAAAGACTAAAACTATGATCATAAACAAAGAAAATTCTCAAGACCTACAATTAAATATCACAATTGAGGGAATACATCTGGAGACAGTCCAGAGCAACAACTACCTGGGACATACTATAACCAATGATGGAAAATGTAAAATTTAAATAAACAAAAGAATAGGTATGGCAAAAAGTAATTTTAATGCCATGAAAAATATACTAACAACAAAACAAATATCAGCAGGGCTGAAACTAAGAATGACAAAATGTTACGTCTTCTCAATATCCCTGTATGGTGCAGAAACATGGACATTAGACAAGAAAACAGAACAGAAAATTGAAGCCTTTGAAATGTGGATTTAAAGAAGATAGGTAGAATTGGATGGAAACAAAAGATAACAAACGATGAAGTTTTAAAACAACTGAAAATAAAAAGAGAACTACTAAATACAATTAAGACAAGACAAATGAAATTTTTGAGACATGTTAAAAGACACAACAGCCTACTAAAAGTAATATTGGAAGGAAAAATACATGGTAAAAGAGGCAGAGGCAGACCAAGACTAACATGGACGAGTAACATCAAAAGATGGACAAGTCAATCTATGTCAGCCTGCACCATCAAAGCAAGAAACAGAGTAGAATGGCGATCCATGGTAGCCAATATCCGTTGCGGAGAAGGCACACGATGATGAATATGGTGAGCTCTTACTTCACTACTCAGTTAGGTGGCTTTCTAGAGGGGAAATGCTGTTGCGTTTTACAAATTAAAAGATCAAGTTCTTTCATTTTTTAAATCAAAAACTGTTTTGCCTTTGGATGTGGTTTATTTAAAAATCAAGAGTGGGTTTGTGATTTGGCATTTTTAGTTGATATGTCTTATCATTTGAATATTCTTAACAAGAGGTTACATGGAAAAGACTCTGTTTCCATTAATGTTCAATGAAGTCAACACTTTTAAATTGTAGCTTAAATTGTTATGTAACAGCTTAGCGCAGTGCAAACTTGATCATTTTCCAAGCATTCAGCACATGTTAAGTAAATGCAGTGACTGTATCGTGGATCAATTAAAATACAAAGCAGCAGTTACAGCTTGCGAGGCATTCTCAACTCGATTTTCCTCTTTCGAATTTTAAAAGAATTACATCGATTTATTCATAAATCCATTTTGTATTTCAGAGTCTGAGATTCATAAATAATCCCCAACCTTGTAAATGGAAATAATAAAAATCCAAAATCATTCAGGACTTTGTACTAAATTAAAGAACATTTTGGATCACCTTTAGCACCAGAAGAGCATCAGACGACCATCTTTACCCCAACTGAATTAGATGTTGCCCTCAAAGGATTGAAGCTCAAAAGTTCCCCTGGTAAAGATGGAATCTCCAACAAATGCTCCAAAATCTGGGACAGAAAGTCAAGAGTCAGCTTCTAAGGATAATAAATGCTAGCTGGAAGAAAGGTCATGTGCCGGCAATCTGGAAAGAAGATATTATGGTGCCCATCTTCAAGCGTGGAAAAGACCCACCAGACTCAAGTAGCTATAGACCAATTAGCCTACTGAGCTGCCTGAGTAAACTCATGGAAAGGCTGGTTAACAGAAGACTTATGTGGCAGATTTTGGAGACAAAACAACAAATCGTACCATAACAAATTGGCTTCCATCAGCACAGATCAACTGAAGACCTGGTCACCTACATTGCACAGCAAATAGAGGATGCTCTACAAGGAAAGAAACACACACTGGCAGTGTGGGTTGACATGGAGAAGGCTTTTGATAGGGTTTGGAGAGAGGGTTTAAAGAACAAGCTTTTTAGACTTGGCATCCAGGGTCGTTTATTCAATTGCTTCAGGATAGAACGGCCAGAGTTCAAGGTCAACTAAGTAAGAAGGTCTCTATCGAACAAGGTGTTCCACAAGGCGGAGTCTTGTCCCCAACACTCTTTTTTAATTTTCATAAATGACATCGTAATAGACATTCCATCCAGAATACACTCAGCAATATATACAGATGATCTAGCGTTATGGGCTCGCGAGGAAAGTATGTCGGTGGCTGGACCCAGGATGCAAGATACCCTAGGTGAACTTGAATAATGGACGAACACCCGGTTCTTACCAATCAACGAAAAAAAAAACTACATATACAAATTTCAGTCTATCAAGAAACATACTCTCTGCAAATTTGAAGATAAAAGACCATACACTCTCTATTGACCAAAACCCAACATATCGTCACCATGAATCACAGAATGACTTGGAAAAATCAGATAGACAGGGCAAGGAAAAAAATCAGAAAACGAACAAACATCACGAAGAAATTGGCAGGTACGGACTGGGGGGCAGACAGCAATATTTTGAAAAGACTAAACGTAGGAAGAGTCAGACCAGTTCTAGAGTATGGAGTCACAGCCTGGGCTATGGCTTCCAAATCACACCTTAGCAAAATTAACAGAACACAGAACCAAGCTGCCCTTATCATCACTGGTACTATGAAATCTACACCTATCAAGACTATAGAAACAGTAACAGGTTTACAACCCTTAAATGACAGACGTGTCACTAAAGTATTGCAACAAGCGGAGAAATATAGAAGGCTCCTTAGCCACCACATGCACCAAATAATAACTGGTTCCGGAATTTGTACGACTAAAGAGGAGCAACTTCGCTGCAATTGCCAAAAAACTAACTACTGGAGACCTAGTACTTTCCCAAACAATATCGAAACCCTTGGGCCCATCTGATATGTCTCATCATGGAAAGCATAAAATACCAGAACTTAAGGAAAATATAACAGGAATCATGAAAAAAGGCACCCAACCAGATACAGAAAGAAAACACGTAGCAGAAAAACACATACACGATACCTACCCACAGGACTCTTGGTCCCACATATACACAGATGGCTCTGCTACAAATGCCACCAGAAATGGACGGGGAGGTATGTTCTTGACGCTGAATAATCAGGACGAGATCACCAAGTCAATAGCTGCTGGAAAATTCTCAAACAACTTTAAAGCAGAAACTGAGGCCATCAGAGATGCTGCAACACTGGCTACTCAACACAAAAATAACATGCACAATAAATTGGTGATTCTGACTGATGCATTGTCAGTATTATCAGCTCTAAAAAGCTCCAAGAACAATGAACTAGATGACTTGAGAACAACTCTGAACCAACTATGCAATAACTTCCAGAAAGTAGTCATTCAGTGGGTACCATCACACTGTAATATACACGGGAACGAACGCGCAGACAAATTAACTAAAGAGTGAGGGAGATTACCACAAGAGAACCATCCGCTCAGTTATGATGAAGCCAAATCCATCCTCAAGGGTCAGTTCCATGAAAAATGGAAAAGAGAACACCAAAAGCATAACGAGAGTGACGGATACCACCAACTATCAAGGAAGGATCAAGTCATCATACTTCGCCTACGCACTTGCCACAATAGAATGAGAAATCATATGTTCACCAAATTCAAAATAGGTACAACCAGCCTATGCCACTGTACACTGAACAATATGACAACAAAACATGTTCTACAGGATTGTCCCCAGTACACAGACCTGAGAATAGCAATGTGGTCCACGCCCACCTCCCTGGAAGAAAAACTATATGGGGCAATAGATTCGCTTAAACAGACAGCTGACTTCATGAGAAGAGAGTCTGGAATCCTACTCTGATTGAGTCTTGATCGCAGAGAGAGAGAGAGAGGGGGGGGGGGGGGAGAGATCACACACATATCCTAATTTGACCGAATTTTGGAAATATGTCCGTTTAGACCGGTTTCCTGAAATTCACGATCTTGCTCTAAGGCTCGTATGTAGATTTGGCGCCACATGCATTTGTGCGCAAACTTTTTTTCTGCCATGAATGCTATTGAGTATAAGTTACGTTTAACTATTACAGATGCACATCTTGCTCTGCATATACTTATTCTGTGCACATAAAAAATTACACCTAATATTGAGATATTGTTAAATGAAAACCAAGTTCAAAAATCACAGATAAGTATATTCAAATATAAAATAAATTATATGATTATATGAATAACTGGATTACTTTTAAAACATTATGCTTTATTTACCGGTCTACAGCCATACACTTACGGGAATACTTTAAGTTTACATTTAAAATAGTTATTAATATACATTTAGTTAGATTGCCCTTCACATTTAGAAAAAAATAAGTTTAATGGCGCACGGTCAAAATAGGTTGGTCACCCCTGAGCTAGATTAACTATTTCAGTACATAAGCTTTTTATCAATGGAGCGGAAGTGATTTCAGAGACAACATTTTTATTGATTTGAAGAATCTTCATATTTATATTTATATAACATATTGTATATGAATTTTTAGATAAATGAATAAATTAGATATCCCCAACACCAAGATATTATATATATATATAAATTTTTTACGTTCGCCAGCTTTGACCTCTGACGAAGTAACTGGAGACTATGAACTGAATTTTGCGTGTTAATCCATTTTTTTTCCTGGCAGCCGTGTGCTCAGGGGGTTCCTTGCCGCACAGCCAGATAACTCAGACTTCGGAGGTACTCATTTTTTCCGTCGATGAGTAAATGACGTTTCAAGCCGGGCCTCGCTGTTGAGACCAAGGGTGGTTGCCGCAGAGAGAAATCATAAATAAAAATCCAAAGATGATCTCTCTCTCTCTCTCTCTCTCTCTGCGATCAGGACTCAATCAGAGTAGAATTCCAGACTCTCACACGAAGTCAGCTGTCAGGTTAAGTGTGTTGATCGCCCCCACAGACAGAACATCACAATTAGAGTCTGCCAGATCCACTCTGATTGAACACCCGTTAAACGTTGCACTGTGTTCTGCGCCAGTGGCCCAGTGCATCAAATTCCAGCCAGCATTTTATTCAGGTTTGCATTCCTTAGCCTTTGATTGTCCCCAATCTTCCTGCAAGGCAGCAAATGATCTTTTCTGTAGGGGGATTTTGCCCTTAGATGGTCGGCCCTCCCAGGTTTACGAGCACCATCTGCCCGAGTCACTAGAGGTGACTAACACAGACATGCACACACAAAGATAGGAGATGTGACCAACACAGACATGATATAAGACATGCAAAAAGAATACGGTTCACACTAATCTAATTGAGACTGACGCACTGTGCAGCAAAACGTACGCAGCCGAAATCGGCATGGCACGCAGTGCATCGAAACGTACGGAAAGAGTTAATAGAGAGACGAGACAAACAACAATGTTTCGGCAAAAGCCTTCTTTGGGTACATAAAAATAATATTCAAAGATTAACACTATAGATAGATATTATTCTAAAATGAACAACGAAATATAAACACGAAATCCAAACACAAAATTGAAAAATTGCAGAAAGAAACAGTGGCTAGGATTTATGTAGCTGTTCTTTATATGATTAATAGACAATAGGGCAGATAGGATTTAATTGGACCAAAAGACGCCTAACGGTGAAAAATGAAAAAGAGAATCTCATGAAGATGAACGGAAGGAGATGTTCCATAGTGTGTGATGAAAGAGAAAATGACTGAAAGATAGTGAAGATGGGTGGCAGGAAGAATAAGAGATGGAGAAGTAATGAAGATAACGCATGGAGGAATAAAGATAGGACACCGGAAATAATGAGAGAGAAGACCCATGATAGCAGAAAAGAGTGAAAGGAGTTTAAAACTCTCAAATGGAGAGTGTCAAAAAGGGCTATGAGTCAGTTCTCCAAAGTTAACTGACTGTCGCCATCAGAGGAAAAGAAACGATGACAGTAACGGGGAAGTCCTCATATGTGTGATGGCCTGGAAATTTTAAATGGGAGGAAACAGGAGTGTTAGAATTGCGTTCAATCTTTCGTAACGGGCAATTTCTCCCCCTCACTCGTTGTCTTGTACTGGGCCTCCGTTGACCGCTGCGAAGGCTCGTAAGGATCTGAACCCCTGTACACCGGACAGTTGAGCTGTAAGCAGAAGCTCGCTGAGATCTGAGCCTTCCCTCTCCTTGAAGCTGGAACACGTCACAGAAAGCTTGTTGCGATCTGGGCCTCCATTCAACTTGAAGCTGATACTATGTTGACAGAAAGCTCATTGAGATCTGAGCCCTCACTCAACTTGAAGCTGATACTATGTCGACAGAAAGCTTGTTGTGATCTGAGCCCTCACTCAACTTGAAGCTGAGACTATATCGACAGAAAGCTCATTGAGATCTGAGCCCTCACTCAACTTGAAGCTGATACTATGTTGACAGAAAGCGCGTTGTGATCTGAGCCCTCACTCAACTTGAAGCTGATACTATGTCGACAGAAAGCTCATTGAGATCTGAGCCCTCACTCAACTTGAAGCTGATACTATGTTGACAGAAAGCTTGTTGTGATCTGAGCCCTCACTCAACCTGAAGCTGATACTATGTTGACAGAAAGCGCGTTGTGATCTGAGCCCTCACTCAACTTGAAGCTGATACTATGTCGACAGAAAGCTCATTGAGATCTGAGCCCTCACTCAACTTGAAGCTGATACTATGTCGACAGAAAGCTCATTGAGATCTGAGCCCTCACTCAACTTGAAGCTGATACTATGTCGACAGAAAGCTCATTGAGATCTGAGCCCTCACTCAACTTGAAGCTGATACTATGTCGACAGAAAGCTCATTGAGATCTGAGCCCTCACTCAACTTGAAGCTGATACTATGTCGACAGAAAGCGCGTTGTGATCTGAGCCCTCACTCAACTTGAAGCTGATACTATGTCGACAGAAAGCTCATTGAGATCTGAGCCCTCACTCAACTTGAAGCTGATACTATGTTGACAGAAAGCTCATTGAGATCTGAGCCCTCACTCAACTTGAAGCTGATACTATGTTGACAGAAAGCGCGTTGTGATCTGAGCCCTCACTCAACCTGAAGCTGATACTATGTCGACAGAAAGCGCGTTGTGATCTGAGCCCTCACTCAACCTGAAGCTGATACTATGTCGACAGAAAGCTCATTGAGATCTGAGCCCTCACTCAACTTGAAGCTGATACTATGTTGACAGAAAGCGCGTTGTGATCTGAGCCCTCACTCAACTTGAAGCTGATACTATGTTGACAGAAAGCGCGTTGTGATCTGAGCCCTCACTCAACCTGAAGCTGATACTATGTTGACAGAAAGCGCGTTGTGATCTGAGCCCTCACTCAACCTGAAGCTGATACTATGTTGACAGAAAGCGCGTTGTGATCTGAGCCCTCACTCAACCTGAAGCTGATACTATGTTGACAGAAAGCGCGTTGTGATCTGAGCCCTCACTCAACTTGAAGCTGATACTATGTCGACAGAAAGCTCATTGAGATCTGAGCCCTCGCTCGAGTTGCCTCAACCAGCCACCTTGGATGCCAGCCACTTGCACTGACATGGATGTGCCGAACTGTTTTGGTACGCTGACCAGTCCAGGTGCCCCTATCTGGTATGGCCAATTGCTGCCCAGACTGTCGCCTTGGTTTACTATCTGCCAGTGGATGTCACTTTTGCCTGTTGATCGTGCTGATTTACTCCGCGCTGTTATGCCCGTTGGTTAATGACACCTCAGCGTTCGTTCCTCGCTAGGATTATACAACACAGCTAGCAATAACAAAGCAGGTACCAACATCAATGAAATTTTACACATCTAACGTTTATTGCACACAAAGACTATCTCCAATACAATTCACAAGTACCATAGCCAAACGCTTGGTGATCGCCTCTTATCTTTGTTCTACATCTCTCTATAACACTACAACTTCAGAATGCTGATACAACCCTCGCTGGGAGTTTAACTTGGCGAGGTTGCTCACCACCTAACGAAGTTTCTGCAGTTGGCTGTAGCTGCACACTACCTTAATCATGTCTCTTCATGATTTATATAAAGCCTAATATTTGTGAGAACACTCACAATAACACAAGTTTCTTCAATTGGTCAAAGCTACTAGCTTCTTAATAATGTCTCTTCATGACTTATCCTAAGCCTACATTAGTGTGAACATTCCCAATACACAAGTTTATTCAATAGTTGAAGCTACTACTTCTGAATAATGTCTCTTCATGACTTACTACTCGCTGATATGACTGGTTGTACTAATTCCTACTTGCTACTGCCTATGAGGCCCTACCACGGTCACCTTATCATAATATCACAGTACACTCCTTATTCTAACACTGCTCCAGGAATTTACGTCTCACTAGCTCGACCGCCACAGATCAACTAACATGTTCTCGAAATTTTCAGAACTCAACTTTTCTGTTCACGGTATCGGCTGTACAACACGCACAGTCGCCCGCATTGTCCTGTCGTTCTAACTCGACTCAATCTAATTTAACCTATCATTTGTCTAACTTAACTTTCTCCGCCTTGTTTCCAATTCTCGTGATCCACGATGTGTTCACTCCCTTAGCTTTCACGTGGACCTCCCCTGATTCTATGTTACTCGCCCCTCTTTATCTCCCTTTGTTTATTACCCCACTCCCCTCTTGTCTTCATACAACTTATCACTGCTATACCCTGCTTAGCTGTTACAAGTGATTACGGATCCCATCCACTAAGCGTAGATTTTTTTGCCAATATACAACTTGTACACTGTAGATAGCATGGGCAGATGATAGTGTATACAAGATTACAGGATAAACAAGTGAAACCTTCCTGGATATCAAAGGGGCCATTCAGAAACAGGGCTTGGTGAGTCCGTAGTACGTAAAGGCATGTAATGCATGATCTGTTGCTGTGGGCCGTGCTCCTCAGGTTCCGGCCAGGGTTGCTCCAAACCAAAATCTCTTGAAGGTTCCTATCGTATTTAAAAGTTCCAATGGTGGGTGTATTGTGAAGATGGACATATGTCGGAGGTGTGCTGAGAAGAGACAACAAGAGAATTGCAAAACAAGCTCTTCTATAGGAAACACCAGAATACAGAAAAGAGGAAGACCTAGAGAGAAAACGCTACAAGCCTTAAACGACGTCTTACGGCACGGGAAGATCAAAATCAAGAAAGGTTTGTCAGAAAATAGAAGATGAGTGATAGGGTCAGAATGAAGATAGATAGGTGTCATTTCAGGATCTGAAGTGCAGCCAGATTGTGAAGGTGGCAGGTCAAAGAGAGAACAGTTCTGTTCGAACCCCTATTTCCTCTGTTCCTTTTTGTACCTGTTGTGATTCTAGACCATTCTCCCAACACCTTAGACACCTCTGCGACCAAGACAATGACTTTTCTCCATCAAGCCTACCTTATGTTGGAACTCTTTCGTCGCCATCTTTACCTGGATTCTGTCCTGCAATCTGCTCTCCAACAAGTTCTCCATATTACCCACACCCCTCTGATAGCCACAATCGATTCGCTTTGAATGACCAACTCATAGCCAGTTTTGTCACTCTTCATCCGAGAGGTTTAAATTCTTTTCTTTAAACATTGGTCTCTCCCATTTTTCCTGTGTTCTATCTTTATTCTTCCCTGCGTTATCTTTATTACCTTTCCTGCTCTTCTTCCCCTTTGCCACTCCTGTCTTCTCTCTCTCTCTTTTCCTGACTTTCATTGTACACTTTGTGATCCTTTCATCCATCATGACGAGACCCCATTTTTAATTGTTCACTGTTTGGCTCCCTTTGGTCCTATTAAATCCTACCTATTGTTTATTAATCATGTAATCAATAGCTACATAAATCCTGGCCACTGTTTCTTTCTGCCATGTTTTAGATCAGTGTTTGGCTTTCATGTTAATATTTCTTTGTTTATTTTGGATAGTTTTTGCCTATCATGTTGATTTGTGTATATTTATTTTTACCTGATGAAGGCTTTTGCCGAAGCATCGTCGTTTGTCTCGTCTCTCTACGTCTAAAAATACTAAATTTATTTGTTAGATACATTTTTTGGTTTATTTTACATGATCACCAGTACAATTAACACAATTTGGCAGACATGAGCTTATGTGGACAGACATGACTACCTACACCAATCAGCACAAGATAAAGAGGTAGAATAATTTTTATATATTTAGATTTGCAGTCCACACAAAATTGAGAATCTCACAGAATAGAGATCGGTGGCAAAAATTCTACAAGACCTAAGCAACGTCTAACGGTGCGGGAAAAATCAGGTTCAAGAAGCACTTTACTAGCAACATGTTTTACTTTATTAATATTTTTTAAAGTGAAATCATTTTGCTCAACCATTTACTCACCATACAACTTTGTAATCTGAAAGTCATGCAAATTAGAGTAAAATATTCCAATTAAAATGTCAATTTTGCAGGTGGTGTACTTTACAGCTCTCTTTCCATATGTTGTACTAATCATACTCTTGTTTCGTGGAATCACCCTGGAGAATGCTAGCATTGGCATCAAGTATTTCATCTATCCTAACTTTGAGCGACTTGCTGATGCTAGTGTAAGAATATTTTCTTTTGGACCTATTCAGGGATTTTATATTTTATCATTTAATTAGTAAATGACGTTCTTATTTAAACTTACACAAATGCCTTTCTGATGTTTAACTTGTTAAAAAACAACACCAAAAAATAAATTTTAAGACGTTGAACCAGAAATGTTTAAGCTATTTTGCTGTCATCTCATTTACTTCCTCATTTGCCTTTCAGCATCAAGGGGAGATATAATGCATGGTCTTTTGCTCTTTTGTTGATCTCTCATGCTGCTATGTTTCATAGTGTGTAAAATATTCTATCAAGCCATTTTCTTTTAGGTTACTCTTTGGGTCTGGTACTGTCACTATTATTTGTTGAAGGTTAAATACATCATGTTGTTTTGATCTCACTGTCTTATCACTTGGCCAAACCATTGTATCTCTTGTTTTTTATGAACTCAATGGTGAGAGTTATTCCTAGCTTTTTTTTTCTCTACACTTCATGTGTGATCTTATCTTTCAGACTATTTTCTGTCATGCGTTTTTCATTTTAGTAGTGGTTATTTTACTTACTGTTCTTGATATGCACTGGGTGATAGCACCCAGACCAGGGTGCTTGATATTCACCCTAGTCTGGCATTAGCAGCACAAGCACCCAGACCAGGGTTCTTGATATTCACCCTAGTCTGGCATTAGCAGCACAATGTTAAAATGAAGATTGTATTGTAGAGTGCCCATTTTGTTTCTAGTGTAATTTCCTTTTTGAACAGTAGTGGTGACATCTTTTCAATGACTTGTTAATATTAATATCTTGAGTCTATTTCTGCTGCTTGTGAATTATCATTTGTAACAAGACTTACTTCCTGGGTATTTAAATTTCTCCATTTGCAATGTTCGTAACTTTGTCTTGTTTGTGTTGATTTTCATATTGTATTGCATGCCTATGCTGTTATGTCTGTTTGGAGTCCTCGTTTATCATCTATTTTTCTATGTATAGTGCTTGATTATCTGTGAATAGAAATTTGTTAATCTTATGCCTCATTTGGGTTGGCAAATTTACATGTGTAGCGAAAAACATTAGAGAGGATAGTACATACCCTTGTCTTAATCCAGTTCTATCCTCAAAGTTATCTGTTTAGCCTTCTGTTATGTGGCTGTGCGGCTGTTGTTAATATAGAATAGGTTGGTTAGATGGTAGCTTACTCTGTATGTTATTAGTATCATATCTCCTATGACTGTTCTCTATTTACTGAGTTGAATGCTTTTTCATAGCCAATGAAATTTATATATAGATTTTGCGGTCAGTTTTTCATATAATGTTAAATCTTGGAACATAAATCGAATTCCTAAAAAGTAATGAGCTTATGATGGTCTAAAATTAACATTGTTAATGAGAAAAATCTTGCATCAGGCCTTTATCTGGACATTATATGATGCAAGAAAGCACCTTATGAAATTCTACGTGAAATAATTAATAGTTAGGGTGCAACTATGAACTTTAGAACAAAATAATACCTAGTAGTGAATCATCAGAAGTGAGTAGTTATGATTTCTGCCTTATGTACCATCTTCGTATCAAGAGGATTTAATGTGAACAAATGTCACTAATAATCTGTGGTGGATGAAAATTTAAAAAAAAATGATACTAATTATTAGCAAGTACAATAGAACTCATAGAAATATCAAAGTAAAAGTAAATACCTTTTTAAAGGTATACATCTTTCTTCTGAGCAGTTTTGTTAGCTCTAGTTCTAAACCAATCTTGGATTAAGAAAGTTGTGATTTCAAGACGCCTGCAACCATGGAGGAAAAATGCTAGCATTTTAAAGGCTATCAGAGTACATCAATGACAACTGTTCAAAAAGTAACCAACCACAAATCTCTAGCCCATCAGTCAATATACATAATCATTGATGCCGTACACGGCTAACAAATCAAAAGAGGAAATGTTGAAGAGCAGCAAAATTGATTGCAGCCTAATAATAACAGAAATGAAAAGAAAGCAGATACGATTAATATGGTCACATGTTTAGGAAAGAATTTCCAGAAGATCGTGACGCAACTAGAAAGACCATAAGAGTAGAACCAAAAAAATATGAAAGGACATGACAAAACAAATTAACCTGTAAGTATTGGATTTTCAGAAGACAAGTAACTGTGAAAGTAGTTGATCATCAATATGGAACACCTCATAATATTGAGTTTTGTCTAAGAGTCGTGTGTTAGCCAAGCAAGGCTGACATTAATGGTTGCATTCTACATTTGTGTCATGAGTAAATATGATCATTGGTTGTAAAATAAACGCCGTTTTTAATATCTCCCTCAAACACATTTTAGTACAATCATTTATGTATAATTTTATCTCACATTTTTAATGTCATCATCTTCGTGTGCCTTCTCCGCAACGAAGGTTGGCTACCATGGATCGCCATTCTACTCTGTTTGTTGCTTTGATGGTGCAGGCTGTCATAGATTGACTTGACCATCTTTTGATGTTACTCGTCCATGTTAGTCTTGGTCTGCCTCTGCCTCTTTTACCTTGTATTTTTCCTTCCAATATTACTTTTAGTAGGCTGTTGTGTCTTTTAACATGCCCCAACAATTTTATTTGTCTTGTCGTAATTGTATTTAGTACTTCTCTTTTTATTTTCAGTTGTTTTAAAACTTTATCATTTGTTACCTTTTCTTTCCATCCAATTCTACCTAGCCTTCTATAAATCCACATTTCAAAGGCTTCAATTTTCTGTTCTGTTTTCTTGTCTAATGTCCATGTTTCTGCACTATAGAGGAATATTGAGCAGATGTAACATTTTGCCATTCTTAGTTTCAGCCCTGTTGATATTTGTTTTGTTGTTAGTATATTTTTCATGGCATTAAAATTACTTTTTGTCATACCTATTCTTTTGTTTATTTCAGTTTTGCATTTTCCATCATTGGTTATAGTATGTCCCAGGTAGTTGTAACTCTGGACTGTCTCCAGATGTATTCCCTCAAATTTGATATTTAATTGTGGGTCTTGAGAATTTTCTTTGTTTATGGTCATAGTTTTAGTCTTTTTTATATTCATTTCTAGTCCATATTTTTTGCTTGTTATGTTTATCACATTAAGCAATTGTTGTAGGTCTTTAGGATTTTCTGCTAGTAGAACAGTATCATCAGCATATCTTAGGTTATTGATTATCTTTCCATTAATGTTTAGGCCTGGTATCTCTGAGATGTTTTTAAAGATTTGCTCAGTGTATAGATTGAACAAGCTTGGTGATAGGATGCATCCATGTCTTACTCCTCTTTTTATGTCCATGGGTGTAGAGTTCTCCTTGTTATATCTTAATTTTTAATGTTTTTAATTTTATCTCTCTAAAATGGTAATTATCAATCGGCTCTTTGTCACGTTAATTGTGACACTGAAAAGTCATTTTGATAACTTGTTTTTGTTTTCGCACTTTTACATAAAGGTGTGGAAGGATGCTGCCAATCAAGTATTCTTCTCTATGTCAATAGGAAGTGGAGGTCTCATCACATTGTCCAGCTATAATCGATTCCATAATAACATATTACGGTAATTTTTACTTAATTACTCACTAGAGTAGCTGGTAACTTATATTAGTTAATTTAACCCTAGGTTACACAATCAAAACATATACATCAATGACTAGGTAAAAGCATTCGACAGAGTAAACAGAGAACAACTGTGGGAGATAGCAACAACATACGGAGTAAGCCAACATCTAATCAACCTTATTAAAAGTCTCTAGATCAACAGCAGCTGCAGGGTCAGAACAGCAGCAGGCTACACAGACCACTTCGAAGTTATAGCTCGTTTCAAATCATGTGCCCAACTTCAAAACGCTATTACTCACTAACCGTTTGTTAAAAACTGTTGAAATTTTCCAAATCTTCTTCAAATCTTCAAATTTTCTGTTATCAGAATGCAAAAGACCCTTTAAATGTATATTTAACAAATATCTTGCAGCTGCAGTTTTCTCAAAGCGGCGAATTTCTTTGATGTTTGTCAAAATTGTAAATTGTGAACACCTAAATAATAGAAATTACCGTAGTTGCTGGTCTATGATTAATTTTCACTAGGTAAAAGACGTGGCCGTAATGGGGAAATAACCTAATAAGACAAAACACCAGGAGAATTATTGTCTTCTCAGTTCGAGAACGGACGATAATATCAAGGTATACCTGTATGTCCAATTTTCATAGTTGTGTGGTCCTGATAAGGACCGTTTTTTGAACTAATTTAAGGTAATATAGGGGCCAACATTGTGGGGGCTATATACTTTCATTCTGAATCAGACGAGTCTAAAAGATTAATAACTGTTTGGGGTTGAACATTCTACAAACCATCATTTTTCCAATATTCCTCTTCCTGTTTTAAGACGTGGTCTTCACATTTAGCCCAATAATCTTTGTCTATATTTAATAAAGCGAGATTAGCAAGAGTCTTTACATCGCATATTTTGAATGTTGTATTTTCATCTGCCACTTGTCCTTTTAATTTTGCCCAGATTAGTTCTATTGGATTTAAATGAGCATGGTAAGGTGGCAGCCTCAAACTTATATGACCGTGCTCTTGGATAATCTTATCTATTTGAAAAATCTTTGTCCTTTGTTTTTGCTTTACTAGAGATAGTAATTCAGGTTTTAAGTACATGTTATTAAATTGTATGTGCTCCTTTGTGAGCCATATCTTAATAGCATCTTTTGTACTGGATGACGTCGGGACTTCAAGTGCAACAATGGTGTGGTACGCTGCATTGTCCATTATTAGGCAAGATGGTCGATCTAGTGATGGGAGAACATAATTTTCAATCCAATGTCTAAATATGTGACCATTCATCTCAGAGTGATAATCCCGATTGTCTATGGATTTTGAAAGAAAAATGAGCTCTGCATTCTGTATTAGTCCATGTTGTCGACTACCTGCATGAGCAATTATCAAGCGCTGTCCTTTGCTGCTAGGTATTAATCTCTTAATCTTTCCATCTGATGACTGCCATTCCCTTTGGTTAGTGTGGTGAGCATTGATCCATGTTTCATCCAAGTACACAATATCATAACCTTGCTTGCGCACCTCTTTTACTTCACGTAAGTACTTGCTTCTCATGACTACTATATGTGGCTTCTCACAGATGATGTTTCGTCCATTGGAATACTTTCTGAATGTAAAGCCTGCAGATCTCACATTCCTCCATAATGTAGACTTTGATATTTCAATACTGTTGTTCTTTTTCAGCGAAATTTTTAATTTTCTTATTGTAACAGTTTCATTCATACCCAACATTTTGCGAATTTCACTTCTAATAAGTTCACTGTCGAAATTATCCAACATTTTTGCTCTTCCTTGTGATTTTGTATATTTTGAACATTGACGGTCACGTGCTTGAATCCAGCGATTAAATGACCGTTTAGATAAATCCAAAATGTGTCTTGTCCTATTCTGAGGGTTTTCTAAAGAATGAAATAATCTTCCTCGTTTAGCCTCTTTGCAAAAATAATCATACATTTTTATTGCGATGTTTTGTAAACTGCAGAATTTCATTTTAAGACTCATGATAAATGTTATCGTTCCACGTCTGCACCTATGAATGAACGGAAATGGAACACACAATTTCTCAAGTGTCTAATTGTGTCAAAAAAACCACGGCGAAATCGTGCAAACGCGTCAATTGTACCGTGTATGGATTTTTACTCGCTATTATTAACTTAAAATACTGTAAACATTACGTTTTGACTACATCAATGGGTCGTTATAAATTTATATAAATCAAATAAGCAACAACAATAACCAAATGTTTTTTTTTTATGAAATTAATTCCCTGTTGGGTTCTAATCATTATAACTTTACATGCAAATTTTGAATAACTTACAACAAGCGGTTAAAAAGCTATCGATTTTAAAAGATGGGCACGCGTTATGAAACAAGCTATAGATCTGTTCGGACAGGAGAGCGTACTATCTTCCCTTCTGTTTATTACATAGTAAAAAAAAAAAAAAAGTACTCCCGTCACGCCAAGTAGCGTATAGCGAAATATGGTGTTATTGACCCTATATTTTACAGACCTTCAGCACATTATTTTTGGGGTAATGTGGTCGGTATTACGCCCGTGCTACTTTACTTTCCCAGAAAAAAATCCGGTACCCATTTAAAGCTGGGTGAACCATGAAGCCGTCGGTTGGGATCGAACCCTACCCCTTGTCCTTTGTCGTCCAGTTCACTAACCACTGAGCTATCGCGGCTCCCTGTTTATTACATACATGGACTATATATGCAAGCTAGCCAACCCATCAGAGACAGAGGAGTTCAACGAGCTTTTATTTGCAGACGATCAAGCACTAAAACATGAAACAATAGAAGATCTACAAGAACGCTTAAACAAACTCAACAGCTCGGGTACAAAAAATATACAACATGAAAATCAAAATCAACAAAACAGAAGTCATGAATGTCGCCAAAAATCAACAGAACATCAACATAACTATAGAAGGCAGGCAAATAAAACATGTAGAGGAATCCAAATACCTAGGAAGTTTAGTGACAGATGATAATTCGCAAACAGCAGAGATAGATTCAAGATGCAACAAAGCTTGTCAAATCATTGGACAGTTATCACCACTATTGTCCAACAAGGAAATAACTCTGGAGTCAAAACAAGCACTATACAATATAATCTTCATCCCAACGTTGTGCTACCAATGCCAGACATGGACCCTAGATGAAAGAACAATAAGCAAAATAACCTCAACTGAGATGAAATGTGTTAGACGAATGATAGGAAACAGTCTGAGGGATAAGATCAGAAATGAAGAACTGAGAAAAAAGCTAGGAATAACCCCCACCATAGAATATATAAGGAAACAACAGATAAAATGGTTTGGCCACGTTACAAGGCAGAAAGATCAAAACACAGCATAACGAGCCTTCAACAAACGTTGTGAGAACACCAGACCCAAGGGTCGACCACGAAAAAGATGGGTCGATGAAATATTAGAAGCACTAGGAAACATAACAGCTAAAGAGGTGAACAGAAGAGCAAAAGACCGCAAATTATATCTCCCCTCGACGCTGAAAGGCAGATAAGGAAGGAAAGAAGTAGAAGAACCCTAAGTTGCGACGCTAATCCACGAGCCATATTTTCACAACATCACCATCATCATCAAGTACCATGCCTGCTGGCGTAGGTGATTATGTCTCTTCACTACTTTCTGTCTCGACAATTATTTATCATTTCTCTCTCTCTCTCTCTCTCTCTCTCTCTCTCTCTCTCTCTCTCTCTCTCTCTCTCTCTCTCTCTCTCTCTCTTTCAGGACTCAATCAGAGTAAGGATTCCAGACTTTCATATGATGTCAGCTGTCAGGCTAAGTGTGTTGATCGCCCCCACAGACAGAACATCACAATTAGAGTCTGTCAGATCCAATCTGACTGAACACCCGTTAATACGTTGCACTGTGTTCTGCGCCAGTGGCCCAGTGCATCCGATTTCAGCCAGAATTTTATTCGGGTTTACTTTCCCTAGCCTTTGATTGTCCCCAATCTTCCTGCAAGGCAGCAGATTGTCTTTTCTGTAGGGGGATTCTGCCCTTAGATGGTCTGCCCTCCCAGGTTTACGAGCACCATCTGCCCGAGTCACTAGAGGTGACTAACACAGACATGCACACACAAAGATGTGAGATGTCACTAACACAGACACGGACACACAAAGATGTTAGATGTGACTAACCAGACATACACACACAAAGATGTGAGATGTGATTAACACAGGCATGCGCACACACAGATATGAGATGTGACTAATACAGACATGCACACAGCGATATGAGGCATGACTAACACTGACACACATCAAGATATATGACACATGACTAACAAAAATATGCACATAAAGATATGAGATATAACTGACATTGACATGCACACACAAAGATATGACACATGCCTAACATAGACATGCACACAAAGATAAGAGATATGACTAACATAGATATGCACACACAAAGTTATGAGATGGGACTAACATAGCCATGCACACACAAGGATATGAGATGTGACAGACACAGACATGCACACACAAAGATATGAGATATGATTAACATAAGCATGCACACAAAGATATGAGATATCACTAACCCAGACATGCACACACAAAGATATGACATATGACTAACACTGGTACACACTAAGACATGAGATATAACTAAACACAGACACACATAAAGATATGAGACATGATTGACACGGACACACCGAGATACGAGATATGACTAACATGACACACACCAAGATATGAGCCATGGCCAGCACACACAAGCTAAGATATGAGCCATGGCTAGGACAGAAACACAGCAAGATATGAGCCATGGCCTCACTAAAAAAACACCAAAAAAGGAACCATGTCTAGCACAGAAACACATTAAAGTGCCCATATGCTTGGGCTTGTTGTAGTCGGCAGACTCTTCTGAACGTGGGAATCACAGGTTTCGTTAAAAAGTTGTCCTGAGATTTGAGAGTGCAGTCTGACACATAGAACGTTCTCTTGCATGTATAGATTCCTGATCGACTGTTGACAGGTGTCGTTGAAACAGTTGTCCGGACATTTGAGAGGAGTACATATGATGTCACAGCCATCAGAACACATCTGTTCGCACTGTAGCCCAAAATTACCATCGGGACAAGTGTCATTACAGGTATAGCCAAGATGTTTACATTGTAGGCATTTTCCAGATTTTTCCTCAAATAAAGGACAGACACTGAGACAAGACCCGAAACAGTCGTGTCCATAGATCCCATGTGAACAGTTGCCGTGACAAGTACCGATGATGACATTGCAGCCTTTACTACACCCACTACACACTGCACAAAACGACCAAGAATGCTCGTCCAGACAATAGGTGTCTGTAAATGTTTGCACCTCACATACCGTCAGTGCACTGTCGGCCTGCGAAATGGTCGGTGAGAACTCAATCTTAATGTGTGCCATTGATGTTTGTGTTTTGACTACAATAGTGTTCACAGATAAATTAGGGTATGATATATCATTATACTGGAACACTACTCCGCCACTGTCAGAGAAAGCCCTTATAGTGGCATTCTTTACCCGAATCATAGTGCTAGCTCGATGATAGATTCGAATGATGTGAGTCCCCTGGGGCGTCGCAAAGCCCAGACACCAGTACAGAATTGGTTACACTTCCCAATTGTGTGTGTGTGCAGTCATTGTCATAGAGATTATTCTTTGTTTTGCTATTAACTTCGACCTCTGGTCCACATCCGTCTCCTGTATAACAATCATCAAATTTGTCGATCTGGTTTGTGATCTGTTTGAGAGCCACTTTCTGACCCCCGCCAATGTAGATGGAGCAAATATTTGCAACTATCGCCCTTTCAATCCGTAACGTGTTGATTAGACCAGCCCCAGAGCAGAAGGCATCAATCTCGTGCGGACCAACTACAAACCTTGATACATTGTCACATGAGGCAGAACCATTCAGTTTTACCGTGAAACTGTCCGGATAATTTTAAGTCATTCGCATAAATCCCAAACCAGGAGCACGGCAAAGATTGATTGAGAGTTGCCTCAACTGATGCAGAATCCGTGTCCGGATTACATGAGGTGTCGTTGTTATCAAACAGGAAAGAAGGTTCAGATTTTTGGGCATATTTGCAAATAAAATCCAAGTATTGACACTGGGGTCCGAAAATTTTGTGCTGACAACTGTCATTGTTTGGGCATGTTTGTCCATGTAGTTTTGTCACAAACTAAGCCATTATAGCTGTGACATTGTAACGTACAACTTGCCCCAAACCAACCGTCGGCACAAGTAAGGTCATTAGCTTCCATGGTTGCTAACGAAGCCAGCGAACAAAGACTCGATCCACAGCGATGGTTAACGAACTGTGTACACACATTTACTATCAAATCCGTGATTACATTTTTTTTAAAAACCGCCATCTCACTGTGGCAACAGATAGCGTGAAATTATCTAATAGAATGAGATAAACCGTTGGAGACAAGGAAAGTCAACATTGTTTACATGGCTTGGACGCAAGAAGCGTCCATTTTGGTGCGTCCCATGACGTGAAAAACTCCATTTATCATTTCTGCCTAGCCATTCTTTGTCTGGTATATTTTCTCTTTGTTTCCCTCTATCTCTTCATCCTTCAATTTTCGCAGTTGATACAATATATTCCAACCGTTCCCTTTCTCATAACATGGCCACAACATGATGATTCTTCTACCTTTTAGC
Organism: Megaustenia siamemsis; assembly: GCA_032433765.1. NCBI lineage: Eukaryota > Metazoa > Mollusca > Gastropoda > Stylommatophora > Ariophantidae > Megaustenia > Megaustenia siamemsis. The sequence goes on along the minus strand of JAVIAB010000125.1, from coordinate 65,129,114 downwards.
TCCCAGTGGAGCATAGGTCTTCAACAAACACTTTCCAAGTCGTTCTGTTTTTTGCAATTCTTTTAAGATCATTCCATGTCTTCCCCATCATCTTCATCTCTGCTTCAATCTGTCTTCTCCAAGAATTCCTTGGTCTTCCTCTTTGTCTTTTCCCCTGGGGATTCCAAAAAGGGCCTGTTGTGTAATACTCTCAGTTGGTTTCCGTAGTGTGTGTCCTATCCATCGCCATCGTCTTCGCTGTATTTCTTTATCCACTGGTATTTGACAGGTACATTTCCATAATTCCACGTTTGTGACTTTGTCCTGCCATTTCCATCCCTTTATTCTGCGCAAGCATCCATTAATGAAAGTCTGTACCTTCGTGATTGTCAATTTTGTTATTCTCCATGTTTCACAGCCATATAATAGAACCGACTTAACATTGGAGTTGAAAATTTGTATTTTTGTATTTAGCCTAATTTCTTTGGATTTCCATATGTTTCCCAGTGCAATGAAAGCTCCTCTTGCTTTTGATATCCTTATTTTGGTATCGTTTTCTGTTCCTCCCTCTTTATCTATATTACTGCCCAGATATATATAAGATTGTACGTCTAGTAGAGGTATTTCTCCTAGTTTTATTTGGTTATTGCCAACTGCATTAATTCTCATAATGTTGGTCTTATCTCTATTAATCTTTAGTCCTAGCTGTTGTGATCTCTCATCTAATATACTCATTTTATCTTGCATCTGTTGGTGGCTGTGTGATAGGAGAGCTATGTCATCAGCAAAGTCTAAATCATCAAGTTGTTTGGTCAGTGACCACTGGATCCCATTTCTGTTGTTTTGAGTTATTTTCATAATCCAATCTATGGCCAGTAGAAAGAGAAATGGAGACAGAAGGCATCCTTGCCTTACTCCTGTTCTTATTTCAAATGCTTCTGTAAGCTGTCCTTCATGCACCACACTACATTTTGTTCCTTCATACATTGTTTTTATCAGGTTAATAAACTTTATGGGGATTCCATAATGACTCAGCAACTTCCAAAGCATTCTTCTGTCTAAACTATCAAATGCCTTTTCGTAATCTATGAATCCAATATAAAGTGGGGATTTTAGTTCTAAACTTTGTTCAACTATTATACGTAGAGTAGTTATTTGATCAGCACATGATCTGTTCTTCCTAAAACCTGCTTGTTCATCTCTCAAGTGTTTCTCTATAGCCTCTTTTAGTCTCTCCAGAATGATTCTGCCTAATATTTTTCCTGGCACTGATAGTAGCATAATTCCCCTATAATTTGTGCACTCCTGTAAACTTCCTTTCTTTGGTAGTTTGATCATATAACCTTCTCTCCAGTCTTTAGGTATTTCTTCCCTCTCCCAAATTTTATCCAATAGATTATGTAACATCTTGGTAGAGGTGATAATATCTGCTTTGATGGCTTCCGAAGGAATTTCATCTGGTCCTGTGGCTTTACCATCTTTTAATAGTTTGATGGCTTTCATTATTTCTTCTTTGCTTGGTTTTCCGCAGTTAACGTGTAATTCTTCTTCTGCTGGTAGTATATCTGGAGGATTATTTGAGCCAGGTCTGTTCAAAAGTTCTTCAAAGTGCTCCTTCCATCTCTCCATTTGTTCCTTTATATTACTAAGCAGATTTCCTTTCTTATCTTTGATAAAGGCGTTGATCTGTTTGTATTTTCCACCTAATTTCTTTGTGCTGTTGTACAGTTCTTTCATATTCCCTTTATTTGCTGCTTCTTCTGCCTCTTTAGCTAATTCATCTATATATTTCCTCTTATCCCTTTTAATGCATCTTCTCACTTCTTTGTTCACCTCTGTGTAAGCTTCCTGTGTCTTGGCTTTATTACTTCTTGTTTTGCTTTTATTTATGTCTGCTTTCTTGTTCTTTCTTTCTTTAATTTTATCCAGGGTCTCTGCTGTCATCCATGCCTTATTCTGGCGTTCTCTTTTCCCCAGTGTTTCTTCGCATGTCTCTTTCCATATATTTTTTACCTGTTTCCAATGATCTTCTATATTTATTGTATTTTCTAGTTGTTGGAGGACTTGGTATTTGTTTGATATTGTGACTGCGAATTTATCTTTAATTCCTTGTTCTTTAAGAAACCCTACATTGAAATACTTTCTGCCCTTATTCGTTGTAGTATACCTTTTTAATTTAATTTTAAGTTTGGCTAACAGAAGATGATGATCAGAAGCTATATCTGCCCCTCTATATACTTTTACATCCTGTAAGGATGACTTAAACTTATTATTAATACATATGTGATCAATTTGATTTTCCGTTCTATGATCTGGTGACACCCATGTAGCTTTGTGTATTCTTTTATGTTGGAATATTGTTCCTCCTAGGCTCATTTGATTAAGGGCGCAGAAATTCACAAATATCTCTCCATTCTCGTTTATATCTCCAAGTCCATGTTTTCCCATAATCTCTTCAAAGCCTCTGTTGTCTGATCCTACCTTAGCATTTAGGTCTCCCATCAAGATTATAATATCCTTGGCTCGTCTTGCATCCATCTGGCATTGTAGCTGTTTGATAACATGATGATTGTTTCTTCCTAATATTGTAAATTAGCTCACGTTTGGCTTTGGCCCCTTTCAGAATATTTTCATTACTCTTCTTAGCTCTCTATGTATTCTTAACATTCTTCCGTAAAACCACATTTAACAGCATGCAGTTGTCCTATTGTCCATGATTCACATCCATATGTTAAGACATGCTCTACATTGTTATTGTTATGTAGTTATTTGTGGGTCATCATCATTGCACTCCGAACATGTCAAATAGGTGCTCAGATCCCTTCCTCAGCAAGTCCGGGGTGCCCAGCAACTGGCGGGGTGCCCAGCTGACATAGTTCTATGTCGGTTGATAAGTCTACAGTAGTATAGCAGGAAGGATTTGACCCGAATTGTGGCGCTAAATTAACAAAGATATATATGGCGGCGCGAGGCGCGCATAAAGCATGCGGCGCAGGGGGAATTAACCATGACTGCTCGTGTCCGGATAATGACCTCTAGTCTCGGTGACCCCGGAAGTGACCTGTTTATGTCTGGTGTGCGCTGACTTTTGGGGTTCAGTGGCCGGGTGACCGCTTATCTCGTGGGGTGTCAAGTGGTCAGCGGGGCTTATCTCAAGTGGGTGAGCGGGGCTTATCTCAAGTGGGTGAGCGAGGTGTCTGTCGGCGTGACCTCGGCGCTCCGCATTTTAAAAATTCCGAATTATTTAAAAAAAACAGGCTCCATCGGATTTCGAACACGGGTCTACGGCGTGCCAGGCCAGACACTTACCACTATGCTACAGGCGATCACAGAATTAGAGGCTGAATGAGACAGGTGACTCGTGACGCTTTTGTTGGTGCTCGACAGCTAGCTAGTAGTAGAGAAAGATTGACCCGCATTTAGGCGCTAAATTAACAAAGATATATAGGGCGCCGCGCGGCGTGCATAAACCGGGTGGCGCAGGGGGAGTTAACCATGCCATTTCGTGTCGGGATGCCTGGTGACCTCTCGTTGACCTCTCAACCTCTCGGCGCCATGGTCGGGGTGAGCTCTTGCAGTGGGGGACCTGTTATGATCAAAGACCCTATTTCTCTGTGAAATTTCTCACTTGGGTAACTTAAGCTGGTCTAGCCGTCTAACAGAGAGACAGTAAATTAATGTACTTTTGATATTCTATTACTGTTGTGTTTTTTGTAGTGGTTGTAGTAATAGTAGTAGTAGTTAAAGTCGTTATTGAAGTTGTACAACTAGTGTGACTTGTATTTTGTAGAGTTATAACAGACAAGTGGGGGCTATGCCTTTTTTTTCATGTATAGTAGAGAGACGGTAGAGTCTTATAGTTATTTTTATGCATGACAACTTTAATGTATCTATAAAATTCATTTTGAAATTAATGGAAACATACAACTTACTCAGGGCTTGGCCAACTAACAGCAACGGTCTTGCTAATATATTTAACCCGTGGAAACATCAGCATCATGAGACTTATTAATGTCCAAATTGACCGCTTGTTCATAACACGGATACGACAGCGATGATGACTTTAACGGGTACACAATCAAAGATCCCGTGGGTTTTGTTTTAGTCGATGACAACTTTTGAAATAGTAGCTGACAACTTTTGTATTAGTAGATGACAGCTTTCAATGACTGTTTACATGCTATAATCATTGTAGCAGTCATGTATTTCATGTCGATGTAGTAGACACGTATGTCATGTCATTGTAACAGTCATGTCAATGTAACAGTCATTTCGTTGTAATAGTCATCTCGTTGTAACAGTCACGTGTGTCATGTCGTTTTATCAGAGACGTATGGTATGTCGTTGTAACAGTCATTTCGTTGTAATAGTCATCTCGTTGTAACAGTCACGTATGTCATGTCGTTTTATCAGACACGTATGGTATGTCGTTGTAACAGATATGTCGTTGTATCAGTCATGTCGATGTAGTAGACACATATGTCATGTCATTGTAACAGTCATGTCAATGTAACAGTCATGTCAATGTAACAGTCATTTCGTTGTAATAGGCATCTCGTTGTAACAGGCACGTATGTCATGTCGTTTTATCAGAGACGTATGGTATGTCGTTGTAACAGACATGTCGTGGTATCAGTCATATCGATGTAGTAGACACGTATGTCATGTCATTGTAACAGTCATGTCAATGTAACAGTCATGTCAATATAACAGTCATTTCGTTGTAATAGTCATCTCGTTGTAACAGTCACGTATGTCATGTCGTTTTATCAGACACGTATGGTATGTCGTTGTAACAGACATGTCGTTGTATCAGGTATGTCGATGTAGTAGACACGTATGTCATGTCATTGTAACAGGCATGTCAATGTAACAGTCATGTCAATGTAACAGTCATTTCGTTGTAATAGTCATCTCGTTGTAACAGGCACGTATGTCATGTCGTTTTATCAGAGACGTACAGTATGTCGTTGTAATAGACATGTCGTTGTTTCAGTCATGTCGATGTAGTAAACACGTATGTCATGTCATTGTAACAGTCATGTCAATGTAACAGTCATTTCGTTGTAATAGTCATCTCGTTGTAACAGTCACGTATGTCATGTCGTTTTATCAGAGACGTATGGTATGTCGTTGTAACAGACATGTCGTTGCATCAGTCATGTCGATGTAGCAGACACGTATATCATGTCGTTGTAACAGACACGTATGGTATGTCGTTGTAAAAGACATGTCGTTGTATCAGTCATGTCGATGTAGTAGACACGTATGGCATGTCATTGTAACAGTCATGTCAATGTAACAGTCATGTCAATGTAACAGTCATTTCATTGTAATAGTCATCTCGTTGTAACAGTCACGTATGTCATGTTGTTTTATCAGAGACGTATGGTATGTCGTTGTAACAGACATGTCGTTGTATCACGCATGTCGATGTAGTAGACACGTATGTCATGTCATTGTAACAGGCATGTCAATGTAACAGTCATGTCAATGTAACAGTCATTTCGTTGTAATAGTCATCTCGTTGTAACAGGCACGTATGTCATGTCGTTTTATCAGAGACGTACGGTATGTCGTTGTAACAGACATGTCGTTGTTTCAGTCATGTCGATGTAGTAGACACGTATGTCATGTCATTGTAACAGTCATGTCAATGTAACAGTCATTTCGTTGTAATAGTCATCTCGTTGTAACAGTCACGTATGTCATGTCGTTTTATCAGAGACGTATGGTATGTCGTTGTAACAGACATGTCGTTGCATCAGTCATGTCGATGTAGTAGACACGTATATCATGTCGTTGTAACAGACACGTATGGTATGTCGTTGTAAAAGACATGTCGTTGTATCAGTCATGTCGATGTAGTAGACACGTATGGCATGTCATTGTAACAGTCATGTCAATGTAACTGTCATGTCAATGTAACAGTCATTTCATTGTAATAGTCTTCTCGTTGTAACAGTCACGTTTGCCATGTTGTTTTATCAGAGACGTATGGTATGTCGTTGTAACAGACATGTCGTTGTATCAGGCATGTCGATGTAGTAGACACGTATGTCATGTCATTGTAACTGTCATGTCAATGTAACAGTCATTTCGTTATAATAGTCATCTCGTTGTAACAGACACGTAATTCATGTCGTTTTATCAGACACGTATGGTATGTCGTTGTAACAGACATGTCGTTGTATCAGTCATGTCGATGTAGTAGACACGTATGTCATGTCATTGTAACAGTCATGTCAATGTAACAGTCATGTCAAGGTAACAGTCATTTCGTTGTAATAGTCATCTCGTTGTAACAGTCACGTATGTCATGTCGTTTTATCAGACACGTATGGTATGTCGTTGTAACAGACATGTCGTTGTATCAGTCATGTCGATGTAGTAGACACGTATGTCATGCCATTGTAACAGTCATGTCAATGTAACAGTCATGTCAATGTAACAGTCATTTCGTTGTAATAGTCATCTCGTTGTAACAGTCACGTATGTCATGTCGTTTTATCTGAGACGTATGGTATGTCGTTGTAACACATGTCGTTGTATCAGTCATGTCGATGTAGTAGACACGTATGTCATGTCATTGTAACAGTCATGTCAATGTAACAGTCATTTCGTTGTAATAGTCATCTCGTTGTAACAGACACGTATGTCATGTCGTTGTAACAGACACGTATGGCATGTCGTTTATCAGAGACGTATGGTATGTCGTTGTAACAGACATGTCGTTGTATCAGTCATATCGATGTAGTAGACACGTATGTCATGTCATTGTAACAGTCATGTCAATGTAACAGTCATGTCAATGTAACACGTGTCAGTTCTGTTGATAACTGTTTTCCATGGCATGTCGTTGTAGTAGTCATAGGTGTCACACCGTCGTATGTATGTTGTCTAGTGTGTCGTGATGGCTGTATGTAGATTGTCTAGTATATCGTGATCTTCATACAGCCATCACGACACACTAGACAACCTACATACAACTATCATGTCACACTGGACAACATACATACGACGGTGTGACACCTATGACTACTACAACGACATGCCATGGAAAACAGTTAACAACAGAACTGATACGTGTTACATTGACATGACTGTTACATTGACATGACTGTTACAACGACATACCATACGTGTCTGATAAAACGACATGACATACGTGACTGTTACAACGAGATGACTATTGCAACGAAATGACTGTTACATTGACATGACTGTTACATTGACATGACTGTTACAATGACATGACATACGTGTCTACTACATCGACATGACTGATACAACGACATGTCTGTTACAACGACATACCATATGTGTCTGATAAAACGACATGACATACGTGTCTGTTACAACGAGATGACTATTACAACGAAATGACTGTTACATTGACATGACTGTTACAATGACATGACATACGTGTCTACTACATCGACATGACTGATACAACGACATGTCTGTTACAACGACATACCATACATCTCTGATAAAACGACATGACATACGTGACTGTTACAACGAGATGACTATTACAACGAAATGACTGTTACATTGACATGACTGTTACATTGACATGACTGTTACAATGACATGACATACGTGTCTACTACATCGACATGACTGATACAACGACATGTCTGTTACAACGACATACCATACGTGTCTGATAAAACGACATGACATACGTGACTGTTACAACGAGATGACTATTACAACGAAATGACTGTTACATTGACATGACTGTTACATTGACATGACTGTTACAATGACATGACATACGTGTCTACTACATCGACATGACTGATACAACGACATCTCTGTTACAACGACATACCATACGTGTCTGATAAAACGACATGACATACGTGACTGTTACAACGAGATGACTATTACAACGAAATGACTGTTACATTGACATGACTGTTACATTGACATGACTGTTACAATGACATGACATACGTGTCTACTACATCGATATGACTGATACAACGACATGTCTGTTACAACGGCATACCATACGCCTCTGATAAAACGACATGACATACGTGCCTGTTACAACGAGATTCCTATTACAACGAAATGACTGTTACATTGACATGACTGTTACATTGACATGACTGTTACAATGACATGACATACGTGTCTACTACATCGACATGGCTGATACAACGACATGTCTGTTACAACGACATACCATACGTCTCTGATAAAACGACATGACATACGTGACTGTTACAACGAGATGACTATTACAACGAAATGACTGTTACATTGACATGACTGTTACATTGACATGACTGTTACAATGACATGACATACGTGTCTACTACATCGACATGACTGATACAACGACATGTCTGTTACAACGACATACCATACGTGTCTGATAAAACGACATGACATACGTGACTGTTACAACGAGATGACTATTACAACGAAATGACTGTTACATTGACATGACTGTTACATTGACATGACTGTTACAATGACATGACATACGTGTCTACTACATCGATATGACTGATACAACGACATGTCTGTTACAACGGCATACCATACGCCTCTGATAAAACGACATGACATACGTGACTGTTACAACGAGATTCCTATTACAACGAAATGACTGTTACATTGACATGACTGTTACATTGACATGACTGTTACAATGACATGACATACGTGTCTACTACATCGACATGACTGATACAACGACATGTCTGTTACAACGACATACCATACGTGTCTGATAAAACGACATGACATACGTGACTGTTACAACGAGATGACTATTACAACGAAATGACTGTTACATTGACATGACTGTTACATTGACATGACTGTTACAATGACATGATATACGTGTCTACTACATCGACATGACTGATACAACGACATGTCTGTTACAACGACATACCATACGTGTCTGATAGAACGACATGACATACGTGACTGTTACAACGAGATGACTATTACAACGAAATGACTGTTACATTGACATGACTGTTACATTGACATGACTGTTACAATGACATGACATACGTGTCTACTACATCGACATGACTGATACAACATGTCTGTTACAACGACATACCATACGTCTCTGATAAAACGACATGACATACGTGACTGTTACAACGAGATGCCTATTACAACGAAATGACTGTTACATTGACATGACTGTTACATTGACATGACTGTTACAATGACATGACATATGTGTCTACTACATCGACATGACTGATACAACGACATGTCTGTTACAACGACATACCATACGTGTCTGATAAAACGACATGACATACGTGACTGTTACAACGAGATGACTATTACAACGAAATGACTGTTACAACGACATACCATACGTCTCTGATAAAACGACATGACACACGTGACTGTTACAACGAGATGACTATTACAACGAAATGACTGTTACATTGACATGACTGTTACAATGACATGACATACGTGTCTACTACATCGACATGACATACATGACTGCTACAATGACATAGCATGTAAACAGTCATTGAAAGCTGTCATCTGCTAATACAAAAGTTGTCAGCTACTATTTCAAAAGTTGTCATCGTTAAAACAAAACCCACGGGATCTTTGATTGTGTACCCGTTAAAGTCATCATCGCTGTCGTATCCGTGTTATGAACAAGCGGTCAATTTGGACATTAATAAGTCTCATGATGCTGATGTTTCCACGGGTTAAATATATTAGCAAGACCGTTGCTGTTAGTTGGCCAAGCCCTGAGTAAGTTGTATGTTTCCATTAATTTCAAAATGAATTTTATAGATACATTAAAGTTGTCATGCATAAAAATAACTATAAGACTCTACCGTCTCTCTACTATACATGAAAAAAAGGCATAGCCCCCACTTGTCTGTTACAACTCTACGAAATACAAGTCACACTAGTTGTACAACTTCAATAACGACTTTAACTACTACTACTATTACTACAACCACTACAAAAAACACAACAGTAATAGAATATCAAAAGTACATTAATTTACTGTCTCTCTGTTAGACGGCTAGACCAGCTTAAGTTACCCAAGTGAGAAATTTCACAGAGAAATAGGGTCTTTGATCATAACAGGTCCCCCACTGCGAGAGCTCACCCCGACCATGGCGCCGAGAGGTTGAGAGGTCAACGAGAGATCACCAGGCATCCCGACACGAAATGGCATGGTTAACTCCCCCTGCGCCACCCGGTTTATGCACGCCGCGCGGTGCCCTATAAATTTTTGTTAATTTAGCGCCTAAATGCGGGTCAATCTTTCTCTACTACTAGCTAGCTGTCGAGCACCAACAAAAGCGTCACGAGTCACCTGTCTCATTCAGCCTCTAATTCTGTGATCGCCTGTAGCATAGTGGTAAGTGTCTGGCCTGGCACGCCGTAGACCCGTGTTCGAAATCCGATGGAGCCTGTTTTTTTAAATAATTCGGAATTTTTAAAATGCGGAGCGCCGAGGTCACGCCGACAGACACCTCGCTCACCCACTTGAGATAAGCCCCGCTCACCCACTTGAGATAAGCCCCGCTGACCACTTGACACCCCACGAGATAAGCGGTCACCCGGCCACTGAACTCCAAAAGTCAGCGCACACCAGACATAAACAGGTCACTTCCGGGGTCACCGAGACTAGAGGTCATTATCCGGACACGAGCAGTCATGGTTAATTCCCCCTGCGCCGCATGCTTTATGCACGCCGCGCGCCGCCTTATATATCTTTGTTAATTTAGCGCCACAATTCGGGTCATATCCTTCCTGCTATACTACTGTCTTCTTACAAGGCCACTAAGTTTCTCATTTCTGGCTGTGCACATCTTAACTCCCATATCTTTCATCCGAAGGAGTGACGTGGACTCATGGTATCGAAGTCCTGTGCTCTTCCCACATCTCGGAGGGCACTGATGATGTCCGCCCGATCCATTGGTTGACCGTCCTCAACGGCAGCGCAGCTAGCCAAACTGTCAGCTCTTTCATTTTCCCCGTACACCCGCATGTCCAGTGACATAGACAAAGGTGACCTTGCGTATTTTTAACTTTTGCAATGACTCCATTGCATGCGTACAGATCCCGCTTCCACTTTTTTTTATCATGCTCATCCAATCACTCAGTATGTATGCATGTCTTGTGACTCTAAGCAGTTGAATGCCCTGGTCACTGCATCACTTCCATCGTCATACTACTCGTGGTCATGATGTATGCACCACTGTCTTCTTTGACTATTCTGCATGCATCATAAATGTACAGAATAAAAGGGTTAAGATGGCAGGACAACAAATCTAACTCAGAACTATTTGAAAGTATAATACAAATACCAGTAGAGTTATGACAAAGACAATATTGCTGTATAGGATATACACTGGAGAAATCAAATGAGAATATCACACGAGAAGCTGTTTTTGGAATATGCAGGGGATGGGTCATAGGGGAAGACCATAACATACTTAGAGAAGACAGACTGAAGCAAAATCTAGATATGAAGAGGATGGGAAAGACATGGAACGATATAAAGAGAATGACAAGAAGCAGGATGACTTGGAAAGTGTTTGTTGAAGACCAATGCTCCACAGGGAGCTGAAAGTGCTTGTTGAAGACCTATGCTCTACAGTGAGCAGAGAGTATTAGTTGAAGACTTATGTTTCGTAGGGAATTGAAAAGAAGAAGAGGCAAAAGAATGTGGAGTTAGTGCCCGTATTTGTCAATGACCAACAGTATATTTTATGTTGCCAATATCATGCACATGACACCACTTTCTCAGAAAAGATCTCTTAAGTACACATTTTCAGAGACTGATTGAATTTCAAAGCAGTTTTCATCATTATCAAGTGCCATGCCTGCTGGCGTAGGTGATCATGTCTTACTGAAACATTCGATCTCGACAGGTAATATTCATAACTTTCTGTTGTTGACCTTCTGCTAAGCCATTCTCTTAAGCTGTCTGGTATCTTTTATCTTTGCTTCTATCTATCACTTCGTCGCTCAATTTTCCCAGTTGTCAAAGTATATTCCAGATATTTCCTTCTTATTGCATGGCCAAAATTGATGCTTATTTATTCCTAATATTGAAAATTATCTCTCTTTTTACTTTGGCCTCTTTCGGAACGTTTTCATTACTCTTCTTAGCTGTACATGGTATTCTCAACATTCTTCTGTAAAACCACATTTCTACAGCTTCCAGTTATTTTCTTGTCTGTTGTCCTATTGTCTATGATTCACATCCATATGTTAAGACTGGCTCTACATAACATTTAAGAACTCTTTTCCTTGTTTCTATTGTCAAAAATGGAATGCACAGTATCTTCCTCATTTTTTTGGAAAGTTGCATTTGCCTGAGCCATTCTGCATCTCAGCTGTGTTGTACATCTACCGTCTGAGGTTAACATTTTCCCAGATATTTAAATTAATTTATCTGCTGTCATATTGTTCCACTTGTGCAAGCAGTGATATTGCGAAATAGAAGGCCACGTCTGGGTAGTGAACCCTTATAATTATGATCAAAAGTGACAACACAAACCACTCAGTCACTACGGCTTCAATTATTTGCAAATCATCATCATTATTGAGTGCCGTCTCCGCATCAAATGTTGGCTACCATGGAGTACCATTCCGTTCTATCTCTTGCATTGATAATGCAGGTTGTCATTGGCTGGATCTATCATCAAGGAACTGATCCGAGACAACCTACTTCCTCCAAGTGCGTCCCGCCTCATTATCCCTAATAGTGGTCTTGGGAAACCATCATTCTACAAGCTCCCCAAAATTCACAAAATTGACAATCCAGGTCGTCCCATCGTGTCAGCGTGTGCTTGCCCGACTGAACACATATCTGACTATCTAGACAGTGTATTCCAGCCCATGGTAGTTAGTCTTCCCACATATGTCAAGACACCAACCATGCCTTGAGTATCTTCTCTTGCATCTCTCTTCATACCGACTTTTCAACCTTGATGTTTGTTTTCTCTACACCTCTATCCCTCATTCCGACGGCCTCCTGGCTCTACGGTTCTTTCTTGACCAGAGGCAACACCCCTCTGTTGATACTGCCACTCTTCTCCGCCTTACTGAGCTTGTACTCAACCTCAACACCTTTGAGTTTAATGGTAACTTCTATGACCAAGTTAGTGGAGTAGCCATGGGCACCAAGATGGGTCCCAGCTATGTTTGCCTATTTATGGGTTACCTTGAGCACCAAATTCTCAATTCATATCAAGGTCCCCTTCCCATCATATACCTCCGGTACATTGACGACTGCTTCGGACTTACCGATCTACCTGAGGATGACCTCTCCAGGTTTATCGACTACATTTGTAGCTATCACAAAGCTATCAAGATCACATCTTGTATATCCACTTCCTCTGTTACCTTCCTAGATCTTATTGTATTTTGGGTACCTCGGGCCTCCACACCTCAGTTTTCTATTAACCTACGGACGCCCAGTGTTATCTCCTCTATTCTTCTTCACATTCACCTTCTTGTCGTGATTCAATCCCGTTCTCACAGTTATTGCATCTCCGTCGCATCTGCCAGGATGACCAAGATTACCTCCAACAAGCTCAACTTATATTTGGTTTCTTCAGCCGCCGGCTTTATCCAGACTCGATCCTCCAGTCTGCCCACAAGCGGGTCCTCCTCATCTCCCGTCCCGAGGCACTCACTCCTTCTAACCGCCCCCCCCCCTTTCTGAGAGAACCATACTCACCCTCACATATCATCCTCACAACTTAGCTGTTGTGAAGATACTCAACCGCTACCGTTCCATTCTTCTCTCTGATCCCACCACCCGTCTACTTTTCAGTGATCCCCCGATGATCGCCTTCAAGCGCGACAGGAATTTGGGAGACATTCTGGTTAGGAGCCATCTCCCTCGCTCCGACCCTCAACACTTCGGGACGGCCCTTGTGGTCGGAACTGTATCACCTGTGCCTATGTGCTCCCTACTGACTCGGTCTTATTCCCTAATGGACGGTTCGAGATCAAGCATGGCTTCACATGTGTGTCCCGTAACATCATTTACGCCATCATATGCCAACGATGCCACATGACTTACATTGGCGAGTCTGGTAGACGTTTAGAGGACAAATTTTGTGAACATCTACGAGATGTTCAACAGAATACTGGAACTCCAGTGTCTTCCCATTTCAACTCCCCAAACCACAAGGGCAAAGACGACATCCGCGTCACTGGTATTGTCCTTTGTCACTCTGGCGACCGCAGCCGATTTGCTTTGGAGAATCGCCTCATAGTCAAGTATGGTTCACTGACTCCACGAGGTATGAATGTATTACACTCGTACACATAGTTTCCTTTCGGCTACTCCATCCCCTTTACATAGCCCTCTCTACCGTCCATGTTTTTGCTCTTTAGTCTATTTACTATGCCATGCTATTCAAAGTTCTTCTCAACTAGTCCCCATTGAGACACTTCGGTGTTCTCGTATACACATTTTTTCTGGGCCATGTACCACTCATATGCTTTTATTGCACCCCACTCTCAGACTTCTCACTCTTTCCGTCTTTTGAGCACCTGTTATTCTATTCTCTCTCATTCGAGCTTGCACACTGACCCCGGAGTGAACTCCTCTGGTTATTTGGGCCTTATGGGCACATTTCTACACATATGATTGTCCGCCGTATGGATGTGCACATGCATGTATGTGTTCATATGTACGGGTATTGGTATATATATATATATATATATATACTCGTATATATATATATATATATATATACGCATGTATGTCTGTACTTGCTTGTATACACATATATGTATATGTGTGTGTATGTGTATGTTGATATGTGTAGTTTGAGCACGTCTGCCTATATGTGAATATGTGAATATGTGTATACACGCATCTCTCTGTGTGTGTATACATGTATTTATGGGCCCTTAGATACTTTCAGACATTATCGGTGTCTTTGTTAGTCGACGTAACCTAGACAGCGTTCTCCCCACTCGTGTATTTTTAGAACCCTTCATCCCTGTCCAGAGGGTATAATTACAGCTAGACCCGTGTGACTCGCTCTTTTCCCGTTCTGACCAGGGTCCACACACGACAGGGAAATCAATTTGCTTTTCTTAACATTTTTCGATTATTTTTGTTTTGATGTTTCATTACTAGTTAGCTATGTAGGATTAGTTATATTTACTTATATATCTCTGTGTGCTGTTGTTTGTTTGTTCCTGCTGAAGGCCTATGGAGCCGAAACGTCGTTCAAATCTGTGTCGTCACCTAACCACGTAAAGCTTTTACCATACAATTTTTTCTATTTTTTTTTTTCAATTTTCCCTTGTCATTGGCTGACTTGTCCGTCTTTTGATGTTACTCGTCCATGTTAGTCTTGGTCTGCCTCTGCCTCTTTTACCTTGTATTTTTCCTTCCAAAATTACTTTTAGTAGGCTGTTGTGTCTTTTAATATGCCCCAAAAATCGCATTTGTCTTGTTTGAATTATATGTATTAGTTCCCTTTTCATTTTTAGTTGTTTTAATATTTCATCCATTGTTTTCTTTTCTTTCCATCCAATTATACCTGCTCTTATATATACCCAAATTTCAAAGGCTTTCATTTTCTGTTCTGCATTTTTGTCCACTGTAAAGAAACACTAGCAATAGGAAATTGGAACATTAGATCAGCATTCCTGGTTGGCAAACTAGAAAACATCAGTCAAGAAATGAAAAGAATGAAATTTAACATCTTGGGACAATGTGAAATGAGATGGAAAGGAGCAGGATTATTACAACGCGACAGTGGAAATGTAATTTACTCTGGGGGAACCACACACGAATGAGGAGTAGGCATCATGTTAGATAGCAGTGGCGTATACTGGTTTTGGGGTCTGGGCTACCGCTAACATAATAAATAAAAACACATTATATTCAGTAGGCTAACATAAAGTATTATTTTCTAAAGAACTTCACTACGTTTTAAGTTACTCATTTATGTTAATTATACCCGTCTTGTTTGGGACGAAATGTCTTGATGATTTTGTCATTGAAAGTACTGTTGGGTTGGTTTATAAGTTTCTGAGGCAATAATTTCTCAATGGACATTAATGCCAAACCAGATAAGCGTCCTCGTGTCTGAGTTGAGCGACAATAATATTTGATTCTCTTGAGAACAGAAAAAGTTCTATCTACAGATGCTGATGCGCATAACGTAGTTATAAATAGCAGCTAAGGAAGTTTCAGTAATGAGACATAGTTTCACTTTCACTTTATGACGATTTTGATTGGCTAGAGCTAAAAATAACCTATCTAACCGCATTCATCTAGCGGCAACACCCCCTAAATAAATTTTGATTCCCATTTTTGATTGTCAAGGTCGGTAATACTTCGTCTGGATAGAGGAAAAATGTATCGTTGACTCCTAGAGGTTTCAATGTAGAATAGTTATAACATTCACAAACGTTATAGTGGCCAGAGGAAAACCTTGCTTTAATAAATGCAAATCAAAGAAAATAAATCATATTGGCCTACGAAATGTGTAATAGAATATTCGAAAATGTGTAATATAATTATTTTAAAAAATATAATAAATTATCATTTCCTTTGGTATTTCGTTAATATGTTCAGGCTACCGGCGGTAGCTGCTGTATCATAGAGCAGGGATGGCCAATTTCTTTCAAATGGCGGGCCACTTTTTTATAATTTTTTTTAATGTTATTAAAAATGTGTTTAAAATGAGTTTAAAATGTCGATTTATAAAAATGAATAAAAGTTGCATTTTATATATTTTTCTCTCTCTCTCTCTCTCTCTCTCTCTCTCTCTCTCTATCTCTCTCTCTCTGCGATCAGGACTCTCTGCGATCAGGACAGACGGGTTTGATAATAAATGTTTGTACACAGTTCGTTAGTCACCGCTGTAGATCAAGTCTTTATTCTGCTGGCTTCGTTCGCGACCTTGGAAGTTAATGATCTAATTTGTGCAGCCAGTTGGTTTGGGGAGAATTGTACGTTACAATGTCACTGCTATAATGACTAAGTTTGTGACAAAACTACAGGGACATGCATAAACAATGACAGTTGTCAGCACGAATATTTCGGCCTGTAGATACATTTTCATCCATAAGGGCTTCATACAGTACATGTTACAATTACGATCATCCTTCTAAAGTAACCCAACCACCGTAGTCATCATCTTCTAATATTATCTGCATGGATGAAAGTATAACTTAAAGTTAGACATTCAAAATAGTTATTTTGTCCTACCATTTAGTGTTCAATATTTTGTGAAGAAACTAAGGGAAAGTACTGGTCAAATGTCAATTGACAAAGATGATAGTGCTGGTTAGGACACAAACTGCATAACCCAAATGAGAGTATTATACGAAAGTCCTTTTTTATGGAATCCACAGTTGAGGAGATAAGGAGGAAGGCCAAAATATACTAGGAGAAGACATGTGAAAGCAAAGATGAAGAGGACGGAGAAGACATGGAACGATCTTAAAACAATGGCAAGAAACAGGATGGCTTGGAAAGTGTTTGTTGAAGACCTATGCTCCACAGAGAGTGGAAAGGAACACGAAGATTCTGTGAAGACAGCTTACATAAAGACTGTTCATTCTCCTGTCAAGCCTAGAATAAGCAGTAGAAGTCTCAGAACTCAGACAATGTTGTTACAATATAATGATGCCAAAGTTTTATAAATGGACATCTTTTTCTTTCAAGCTGACATTCTTTTAATTCACTCTGCCTATGCATAAGACATGGATATATCATTTGCCCATTTTGTGCTAACCTCCTTCATGACTTCAATTTGCAACACTCCAAAGGAAGGCTATAGCCTTATACATTTTAAACCAAAGCTGAGTGGCTGGGGATATCAGAAGGCATAAAAGGTAAATGCATCACCATCTAATTGTATATGTCTATGTAGCTACATATCAATTCTAAACAGAAAATAAGGATGGCTGAGATGTCTCTGTAACAATTTGTCGTTGCAGGTTTTACTTTTTCTCCTTTGATGTAAGATGGTAAACATTGGTATGCATAAGTGGAGATTAGCACAAATATAAAATATTAAAAACTATTCGGGGTCGCAAGTAGAGCTACAGAGACCTTGTAAAATAATGTAAAATTGTATCTAGCAGCTAAATTAGTAGAAAGATGAGACAAACAACACTGTTTCGACAAAAGCCTTATTCAGGTACAAAACAAAAAAAAGTATAAAAATCAAAGATCAAAGTTTGGCTCCTTTTGGTGCAATAAATCCTACCTGCCATTTTATCTATTAATAATTTTTGCATCCATCCTCATGAGATGCCCTTTCAAATTTTTCACTTTCAAAGAAGATGGAAGCTTGTCCGCGTCCGGTCCATGGTGTATACAACGTTGGCATTGATCATCACGCTATCTGTTATCACAGCGAGTTGGTGGATTTTTAGAAATGTAACCACGGGTATGATAATAAATGTTTGTACACAGTTCGTTAATCACCGCTGTAGATCAAGTCTTTATTCTGCTGGCTTCGTTCGCGACCTTGGAAGCTAATGACCTAATTTGTGCAGCGGGTTGGTTTGGGGCGAATTGTACGTTACACTGTCACTGCTATAATGACTCAGTTTGTGACAAAACTATAGGGACATGCCCAAACAATGACACTTGTCAGCACGAATATTTCGGACCCCAGTGTCAGTACTTGGATCTCGTTTACAAATACGCCCAAAAATCTGAACCTACTTTCCTGTTTGATAACAACGACACCACATGTAATCCGGACACAGATACTACATCAGTTGAGGCAACTCTCAATCAATCTTTGCCGTTCTCCTGGTTTAGGATTTATGTGAATGACTTAAAATATCCGGACAGTTTCACGGTTAAACTAAATGGTTCTGCTTCATGTAACAATGAAACACGGTTTGTTGTTAGTTCGCACGAGATTGATGTCTTTTGCTCTGGGGCTGGTCTAATCAACAAGTTATGGATTGAAGGGGCGATAGTTGTAAATATCTGCTCCATCTACATTGGCGGGGGGCCGGAATGTGGCTCTCAAACAAAACACAAACCAGACCGACACATTTAATGCTTGTTATACAGGAGACGGATGTGGACCAGAGGACGCAGTTAATGACAAAACAAAGACCAATCTCTATGACAATGACTGCTCACATACACAATTGAGAAGTGGAAGCAATTCTGTTTACTGGTATCTGAACCATGCCACGCCCCAGAAGACTCACACAATTCGAATTTATCATCGAGCTAGCACTATGATTCGGGTAAAGAATGCCTCTCTAAAGGCTTTCTCTGACAGTGGCGGTGTAGTGTTCCAGTATAATGATATATCATACCCAAACATTTCTGTGAACACTATTGTAGTCACCACACAAGCGACAATGGCACACATTAGGATTGAGTTCTCACCGACCATTTCGCAGGCCGACAGTGCACTGACGGTGAGTGAGGTACACACATTTATAGACACCTATTGCCCGGACGGACAATCTGGGTCGTTTTGTGTAGTGTGTAGTGGATGCTGCAAAGGCTACAACGTTATCATCGGTACGTGTCACGGCAACTGTTCAAATGGGATCTATGGACACGACTGTTCCGGGTCTTGTCTTAGTGTCTGTCCTTTATGTGAGGAAAAATCCTGAAAATGCCTACAATGTAAACGTCCTGGCTACACCTGTAGAGACACTTGTCCCGATGGTAATTTTGGGCTACAGTGCAAACAGACGTGTTCTGATGGCTGTGACATCATATGTGACCCGGAAAGTACAGACTATACGTGCAAGGAAACGCACTACGGATCAGACTGCACTCTCAAATGTAAGGGCAACTGTTTGAACGAAACCTGTGAACAGCTAATCGGGGCCTGCGTCTCGTATGTCGATGATTCCCACGTTAAGAAGAGTCTGCCGACTACAACAACCCCAAGCATATGGATACCTTAATGTGTTTCTGAGCTGGGCATGGTTCATTTCTTGGTATTTTTCCGTGAAGCCATGGCTCATATCTTGATGTGTTTCTGTGCTAGCCATGGCTCATATCTTGATGTGTTTCTGTGCTAGCCATTGCTCATATCTTAGCTTGTGTGTGTGCTGGCCATGGCTCATATCTTGGTGTGTATCATGTTAGTCATATCTCATATCTTGGTGTGTCCGTGTTAATCATGTTCATATCTTTATGTATGTATGTGTTTAGTCATATCTCATATCTTAGTGTGTATCTGTGTTAGTCATGTGTCATATCTTTGTGTGTGCATGTTTGGGTTAGTGATATCTCATATCTTTGTGCGCATGTTTATGTTAGCCTTATCTCATATCTTTGTGTGTGCATGTCTATGTCAGTCATATCTCATATCTTGATGTGCATGTTTATGTTAGTCATGTGTCATATATCTTGTTGTGTGTTTGTGTTAGTCATGCCTCGTATCGCTGGGTGCATGTCTGTGTTGGTCACATCTCATATCTTTGTGTGTGCATGTCTGCGTTAGTCACCTCTAGTGACTCGGGCAAATTGTGCTCGTAAACCTGGGAGGGCAGACCATCTAAGAGCAGAATCCCCCTACAGAAAAGATCATCTGCTGCCTTGCAGTAAGATTGGGGACAATCAAAGGCTAAGGAATGCAAACCTGAATAAAATGCTGGCTGAAATCGGATGCACTGGGCCACTGGCGCAGAACACAGTGCAACGTTTTAACGGGTGTTCAATCAGAGTGGATCTGGCAGACTCTAATTGTGATGTTTTGTCTGTGGGGGCGATCAACACACTTAACCTGACAGCTGACTTCATGTGAGGGTCTGGAATCCTTACTCTGATTGAGTCCTGATCGCAGAGAGAGAGAGAGAGAGAGAGAGAGAGAGAGAGAGAGAGAGAGAGAAAGAGAGAGAAAGAGAGAAATAACTCAATAACTCAATAGCTTGATAACGATCGAGTATCACCTGTAGCACATGATGTCCCCTAACGAACGAGGGTATTCCATTGGAATCCCCCTTAACATGTTGTCGTGAATTCTATTATTGTGGCGATTCATGATTATATATACAAATTACGACAGTGGTTTTCTGTTGCCTTCCGTTGGTTTGTTTACATTTGGCTCCGCTAGCCTTTGACTAAAAAGGCTCACCCACAAAGCAGTCGGGTTGTTTTACTTCAGGGTACCCTTCCTTTGCCTTTTACGCTCCCGAAGATACCACAAGGCAGCAGGGCAGCTGCAGGTTGTACTGTCTACTGCATACAGTAGCAGGTACAATTATCTGACCTTACCAGTGCTTTAAAACTGTGAATTATTTTTTTCACAACACCTACGTAAAAATTATGAAAACTAAATGTTACATTTGGAGTTAATCAGAAAATAGTATTTTCTTAGAGCTTGTGCTACACAGCGGTATATTTACACAAGGAGAGAGACGGAAATTGGATGCGATAATAATTTCCTAGCTTAGATTCGATTTTTAGAGGTGTTACATTGTCTATTCACACGTCGACTGTCATTACAACAGATGTTCGGCTTCCTCTTAGCGTTGTTCACTGTCTATCCCATGTTACAAAGATTTGTTTGGTGTCTCACCAACAGCTGAAGAGATTTCCCTCCATTAGAAGGAAAAAAAAGAAGAAAAACTAATTTCTTGAAAAATGGCGAATTTTATTTTTTTACAAACTGCAGTCTTCTTTCGACACCTTTGTAATTTTTACGAAGTGCACGCAGTGTTTGACAACAAAAACCCAACATCAGAGGAAATAAATTCAACACTCATGGGTCACTGGGAGCAGGTAATTAGGGAGGTATGAGAAAGGGAAATTGTTTGCCCGCTGCAAACTGTTGAATTCCAAGAATTTGTATTTGGAGTTAGTAAATGTTACGAAAGTGTCATAATCTAGGGTTAGGCATGAGATGATATAGACTGTGGCAGATAAGTAAGTGATGTCTCACTAAAGTACATTCTATAATGAAAATGTAGAATACATTTCTTCCTTTACAAAATGGAAGATAACTTGAAGTTGAAACAAAATATGCAATGGAATAAGAAGAAATAGTAAAAGATATATTTTGTTCATAGATTCATAAGTTCACGAAATTAAAACTTTTTGGATAAGAGACTTTTCGGGAAAATATATTTACCATTTTTAGGCTTGCTTAATTAATGGAAAGATATTAAATAACCTAAGATATGCTAATGATACTGTTCTACTAGCAGAAATCCTAAAGACCTACAACAATTGCTTAATGTGATAAACATAACAAGCAAAAAATATGGACTAGAGATGAACATCAAAAAGATTAAAACTATGATCATAAACAAAGAAAATTCTCAAGACCACAATTAAATATCACAGTTGAAGGAATACATCTGGAGACAGTCCAGCGCTACAACTACCTGGGACATACTATAACCAATGATGGAAAATGCAAAATTGAAATAAACAAAAGAATAGGTATGGAAAAAAGTAATTTTAATGCCATGAAAAATATACTAACAACAAAACAAATATCAATAGGGCTGAAACTAAGAATATCAAAATGTTACATCTTCTCAATATTCCTGTATGGTGCAGAAACATGGACATTAGACAAGAAAACAGAACAGAAAATTGAAGCCTTTGAAATGTGGATTTATAGAAGAATAGGTAGAATTGGATGGAAACAAAAGATAATAAACGATGAAGTTTTAAAACAACTGACAATAAAACGAGAACTACTAAATACAATTACGACAAGACAAATGAAATTTTTGGGACACGTTAAAAAACACAACAGCCGACTAAAAGTAATATTGGAAGGGAAAATACAAGGTAAAAGAGGCAGAGGCAGACCAAGACTAACATGGACGAGTAACATCAAAAGATGGACAAGTCACTCTATGACAGCCTGCACCATCAAAGCAAGAAACAGAGTAGAATGGCAATTCATGGTAGCCAACCTTCGTTGCAGAGATGGCACTCAATGATGATGATGAATTAATAATTTTTTTTTTATTAGCCTCATTCATTGTTGCATTGATTGTTAATTTCCCACAAGAAATTTCAGAGTTTTTTTTTTAATTTAGAATTATTTTTTAGTGGCCAGAAAATTGTTTAGGATAATAAGAAGCTAAGAAGAATTTTATGGATGTATCCATCTTATATTGTATTGTTTATATGTGTAAATATGTGATGCCTCCAAAGAACATATCGAATATCAATCATATCTATCTAGTAGGACAATGTGCAATAGATATTGACCCTTTGTTTACTTATAGTACAAATATTTAGAACAGCTTGTTACTTGTGATACAACATTAGGTCACAGAATCTACGTTTAACTGTTATCCAGAATCATGGGAAATTAATAAAAGAGCAAAACTGTGAACATTATTTTTTGTTTATCTGCTTTTTATAAACACTGATTAAAAGCCTATAAGGATTTCTAATGTAAACATTGTTTTTAAGTTTCTTCTATTTTGTCTATTTCTTCTTAGAGTTCACCTGTTAAATGGCCGCAGATGCGTAGCACCACTAGTTTTATAGCATAGCTACAATATCTGCATCTTTCAGCCCAATACTAGCATTTTAAAGTCTCTAAGAGTACATCAATGACAAATATTTAAATAACATCTTCAGCATGAAAGGGTAAATATGCTTAAGAATTTGTGCCCGGACAGCGGCCATTTTCTCCTACTCTTTCCAACCTTAAACTGCCAAAGGTTCATGAACATGCACATGTGCACTTCCTGTTTTTCGCAGTTTCTTAGAATGCTAGACATTGGATCTCTCAACCCAGAGATCGAGGAAGGATAACATTAAAAACATGAAATTTCATTTTTTTTTAAATTCTTACCACCTTTGCTGGGAATCGAACCAAGGACCTTCCTATTGAAGAGGCAGACGTCCTTTTCTCTCGACCACCAAGTCCTCCATGTCTGCCACAGTAAAAAAAAGGGTGCTTGTTTCATTGTGTTGTGTTTGCAGCAAAATGACAATATTTCTAACTTTCATCCTGACATGTTCAACTAGACAGCATTTATTTAGAACAGGTTTGCTTTTACATTCAGAGCCTACTTATTTGACAAGACTGAATGATCTTGATTTCCACCTTTTGGAGATAAAGTACGGTTTTGGTCATTTATGTTTCACTGATGCCAGCATACAACCATCATTCATGAGCTGCTCATGTGTTGCACATCTCAGGTGTCATTCTTATCTCTCTCTCTCTCTCTCTCTCTCTCTCTCTCTCTCTCTCTCTCTGCGGTCAAGACTCAATCAGAGTAGGATTCCAGACTCACTCATGAAGTCAGCTGTCTAAGTGATTCGATTGCCCCATATAGTTTCTCTTCCAAGAAGGTGGGTGTGGACCACAAATTCATTCTTATAATGTTTATTATAAATCTGAATACTTTTTCATATGTGTATAGTCTAGAACCGGGGCCTCGTTATGAGGGAAGTATAGAATAGTGACACTGTGACCTTCCAGGCATGTCGTAAGAGGCGACTAAGGAGATGGTCGATGGCTTGACAAGCTGTCATTGTAAAAAGTATTGTTATGGAAACAGAGCCATAGATTTTAGAAGCAGTGATCTCTGCAATATATGCCATTTTGGCACGCACGGCTTCTGTTTTTGAGATTGTGGTTCTGCCCTATGTGCCGTCTTTGGCTCGAAAGGACAATAGATAGATAGATAGATAGATAGATAGATAGATAGATAGATAGATAGATAGATAGATAGATAGATAGATGGATGGATGGATGGATGGATGGATGGATGGATGGATGGATGGATGGATGGATGGATGGATGGATGGATGGATGGATGGATGGATGGATGGATGGATGGATGGATGGATGGATGGATGGATGGATGGATGGATGGATGGATGGATGGATGGATGGATGGATGGATGGATGGATGGATGGATGGATGGATGGATGGATGGATGGATGGATGGATGGATGGATGGATGGATGGATGGATGGATGGATGGATGGATGGATGGATGGATGGATGGATGGATGGATGTATGGATGGATGGATGGATGGATGGATGGATGGATGGATGGATGGATGGATGGATGGATGCAGGCAGGCAGGCAGGCAGGCAGGCAGGCAGACAGACAGACAGACAGATAGACAGATAGTCTAGAACGCAATCAAAACATGTTATGATCATGTTATGTAAAATATTATTCTTTTATTTTTGCTCCAACCAGAGATTCTATAATAGTTGCTGTTGGTGATGCTGGTACTTGTATGTTGGGTGGATTTGTCATTTTTTCATACCTTGGCTACATGGCTGGACAATTACAGGTTAGCGTTCAAGATGTTGCTGCTGATGGTGAGTTATCTTTTTCTGCTAATTTTTATCATCAATGTAATGATGTACCTTTGTCATATGTGACAATACATTGTCCTAAGCTTTATAAACATTTGCATAAATAAATTACAATCAATCATATTAATATTTGTTCAACAGGTGCGGGACTTGCATTTGTTGTTTACCCAGAAGCAGTATCAAACATCCCTCCTCCGACATTGTGGGCCATCTTGTTTTTTGTCATGTTGTTGACACTGGGACTGGATTCTCAGGTATTCTAATAAGAATTGCTTCAGTAGAGACTTAACATGTATGCATACATACAAATCAATTGTTGAGATCTCTAGTTTCATAATTTAGGTCTTAAATGAAAACAAAGAATAATAGATGAGTTTCCACCATGAATGTATATTTATGGACAGAAGATGATGATTTGTTATATCATATAGTAGAAACAGAAAATAGGTAATAAAGAGTAAAACATAAGTGTTGTGCATACCAATGTGTAAAATAAACATAAAATTGCATCTAGCAGATATATTAGTAGTGAGGGCGAGAAAAAACAACGACTTTTCAGCAAACCCTTCATCAAGCATAAACCAAAAAATATACAAAGATCAACATAATAATCAAATACTCTTCTAAAATAAATAAAGAATTATAAACATAAAAAGCAAACACTGATCTGGAAAAATTGTACAAAAAAACAGTGGCAAAGATTTACGTATATGTTGGTTACATGATTAATAGACAAAAGGACAGGAGAGGTTTAATTACCACCAAAAAGTCCAAAAGGTGCAAATCAGTGAAAAATTTATCTCTCTCTCTCACTCTCTCTCTCTGCGATCAGGACTCAATCAGAGTAGGATCCCAGACTTTCACATTAAGTCAGCTGTCAGATTAAGTGTGTTGATCGCCCCCACCAAAAAGAATATCACAATTAGAGTCTGCCAGATCCACTCTGATTGAACACCCGTTAAAACGTTGCACTGTGTTTAGCGCCAGTGGCCCAGTGCATCCGATTTCAGCCAGCATTTTATTCAGGTTTGCATTCCTTAGCCTTTGATTGTTACAATATAATGATGCCAAAGTTTTATAAATGGACATCTTTTTCTTTCAAGCTGACATTCTTTTAATTCACTCTGCCTATGCATAAGACATGGATATATCATTTGCCCAATATTGGCAGGTTCAGACATGAGAGAAGTTGTATGTGTGCATGCACCTATCTACCCTCTATTGGAACATAGCCATCTCTAAAAACTCCTCGTTGAATTCTACAGAAGTGAAGATATACTTCAAGACATGAAAGATGCCATGGCTGTAATGTTATACAAGAAAAAAAGGGGATAAGCACTATTGTAACTACTATAGAGGTATCTCCCTCCTGAGTGTAAACTTTTTTTTTTTTTTTTTTTTTTTGTGTTCGCCAGCTTTCACCTCTGGTGAAATCCCTAGGACTAGGAATTGAACTTTACGTGTTGATCCATTTTTCCCTGGCAGCCGTGTGTGCACATGGGTCCTTTGTCGCACAGACATATAACTCCGTCTTCGTTTGTACTCAGATTTGTTCTACAGATAAGTAATGCCGTTTCAAGCCGTTCCTCGCTGCTAAGACCAAATTTGGTTGCCGCAGAGAGAAATTACAAATAAAAATCCCAACTTGTGTAACCGAGATTTGAATTCACTGTCTCTCTGGCTCGAGGTTGGCGTCTTGCCTCGAGACCAGCCAGTCCCTCAGTAATTGATCTAAAGTGCCTACAATAACTAGCAGAACATATCCTTCTCGAGACCCAGAGTAGTTGTAGAGCTGGACGGTCAACCACTGATACGATTTTCACTCTCTATCAACTGCAGGAGAAGTGCCAAGAACAGAGAAGACATCTATTTATCACCTTTGTTGATCTTACAAAGGCTTTTGACACCGTGAGCAATGCTGGTCTATACAGGGTGCTAGAAAATTTAGGCTGCCCGCCTACATTAAGATGACAAAGTCATTTCACAACAATATATCTGCCACTATTCACTTTGAAGGCAGATCATCCCAGCTTTTTATATGAATTGTGGAGTCAAATATGGATGTTTCCTTGCTCCTACTCTGTTCGGAATATTTGTTTCTGCCTTTTAAAACAATACGTTTGAAATTGTCTCTGGAGACATCTACATCCGTACAAGATCTAACGGCGCCTTATTTAATATAACAAATCTGATGTTAAAATTGAAGACAACTGAGACCCTATTCAAGGAACTATTTGCTGATGATGCAGCGCTGGTTGTCCACAATAAAACTGTCCTGCATTCAATGATTAACAATCTAGCTAGATCATCTGATTTATTCTCCATAATAAGTATCTAGAAAACGGGTGCTCCAACAAGGTGTACCCATACCCGTAATTATAATATTATATAACAGTTAAACTTTAAGATAGAGCACACAGTGTCTCATTACCAAACTTTCTGTTGTTTCCCTTGTTTTTTAACATCGCATGACATTAACGGTAATGAAGTTATTATTCACTCAGAATAAATAGTTCAAAAAAGCTTTTCTTTAAAAAAAAAAATACATCGTCTGTAATTATTTAAAACATCATTTAATTATTTTAAGTTGACAATCTTATGTTATTCTCTTAAATAATCTCTTTTATATCACATTAAAAAAATTAGAAATGATAGATCTTGTATAGAAGCTGACCGCAATGTTTGCGCGTGCGCACAAAAAACCCAGCTCAACTGTGTAATCATTGATAACTTTTTTTATTGAGCAATTTTGTGTCAGATATTTGAATATAAAAACGTGTAAGTAAGTAAACTTGAATTGTTTTAAATCTAGTCTATTGTAGCAATTGATAATATAGTAGCACATTCATATAGCAACAATGTATTTGCTTAAATGTGCAATGAATACCACAACAATCAACGCTTTAGTGAAATTCAATAACTGTTTTCTACGCTGTAAAAGTAGTCTTCGTATTGTGGAATATTATAGTTTGTTATTTTTGGGTGATGGGAACAAAAAGGAGGGTCCTGCTTGCCCGCTACATTGAGCAGACTGACCAAAGAAAAGAGGCTGTTAGAATGAGGATAAGGGGGTCACTTTCTTAATTGTGTGAGGATGTAGTACTGAGAGAAGATCTCACAATCACAATTAATACCATTCGCACAACACTTAAAAGGTCACACAACTATGTTCCTGGTCCAGATAGTGTTCGGTATGGCGACATAGACGATTTAGCTGACGACTTGCAAAAACTGGCCGAAAGGTTTAATGCCAGCATTCAGAGTGGCCAGATTAAAGAGGAGTGGCTTCACAGCTATTTACTACCGTTACCAAAGTCAAACAAGAACCATTCTTAGATCAGTGCCTACAGAACCATCACGATGCAGAACACCGCGGGCAACCTACTGGAGAAAATAGTTGCCCGTATCCTCACCTGTCACCTTGAACAGAAACGCGCATTCCAACCCACACTCGGAGGTTATAGATATAACAAAGAGACATGGCTCAAGACGGTAGTCTTCGCCTCTGACGTCTGCGAAGGCTTCCACAGACGAGAGGAGACATGTGCTGCTGCTATAGATCTGGAGGATGCATACAACAGAGTACCGTTTGAAAACCTCATGCATATGCTTCTCAAACTGGTGGTGCACCCCTTCCTCATTAGATACTTCGCTGCAGCACTGTTTCAAAGGAAGGTGATGCTCAAATGTGGAAGTTGGTCATCAGAGCCAACATCCATTTTTCCAGGGCTGCCACAAGGCTTACCATTGTCACCAGTTCTATTTAAAGTGTACACAATAACTATCACGGAACAACAGCTGGATGGAAGAGAAAGAACTATGACTTTTGTTGATGATATTCTGGTATATCTAAAGGGAAGAGAGAGAAGTGAAATCGCCACCACAATGTAAGACGAAGTCGATCGCATCTCTTCGTGGTGTGGAGTATCAGGTGCATTGGTTAATCCTAATAAAGCATCAGTTGCATGGTTCTCACTTAATCATATAGTTAACACGGAAACACCGGTGGTACGAATTGGAACTCATGAGGTGACCAGGGACAGGGTGATGACGCACCTCGGAGTTACGTTTGATCGCAGTCTGTGTTTTCGGGATCACGTCGAACATGTGATAACAAAATTCCGCAAAGGATTAGTCGCCATGAAGGTCATGGCAGCTGCTAACATCCAGCAGAGGCTACCTACCCTTCTGTTTCAGGGATTAGACCTCGCACCGATCGAGTATGCCCTGACAGTTTTTACAGTCAGTAGGACGAAAATTGACAAGGTGAAGAAAGTACAGAATGAAGCTATGCGCATTTTCTTGGAGCTTACGAGGGACACTACCTATGTATCAATGAGGTATCTTCTCGACTTTCCAACCATGGATGACTCCATCAAGATATGAAGAGTACGAGCATACCTGAAGATAAGTGCAGATAAAGAGCATCCATTGCACAATGAGCTCAACACATGGAAGGGTGTCAGGTTCAAAAGAGGCAAACCATGGGTGGGCCGTGCCGACGATGTCATCAAACAGGTATGTGGGCTTGCCAATATCAACGCTGGCGAGGAGTGGATACCGGTGCCAACGTCATTCAATGAGGAGGTGGGGGGGGGGGGGGCATTCTCGTGTATTGTCTCATTCGACAGGAAATGTAGGGAACAGGACTCAGTCGTGGTCAATGCGGAGGTCAACGGTCTCATCTGAGATAACACCGGTGAGAAAGATGCAGTCATTATAAGAGACGGATCTGTAATACGATACCAAAAGAGTGCATGGGCATTTACAGAACGCTCGGCAGGCAGAATAGTCTACGAAGACAGTGGTGCATACGTTATGACCACGAGTAGTATGACGATGGAGATGATGGCAGTGACCAGGGCATTCGTCTGGTTAGAGTCACATGACTATACCACACCTGCATACTGAGTGATCCGATGAGCATGATAAAAAAAAAGTGTAGGCGGACTGTACGAATGCAATGGTTAGAGTTATTGCAGAAGTAAAAAAATACCTAAGGTCACCTTTGTTCCAGAACAAGCGAGAGTATGGGGAAATGAAAGGGCGGACAGGTCGGTTAGATCAGCCATCGTTGAGGACGGTCAACCAATGGATCGGAAGAACATCATCAATGCCCTTTGAGATGCTGGAAGGGCACAGGACTTCGACAACCATGAGTCGACGTCACTCCTTCGGATGAAAGAAATGAGAGTTAAGATGGGCACAGCCATAAACAAGAAACTTAGTGGGTGTGTAAGAAGACTAATCAATGAACACAGAACTGGAGTCGTCAGTCGCTGGACACTTCGAGACTTACTGAGGAGGGGATCTGAGCACCTAAGGACATGTTCGGAGTGCAATGATGATGACCCGTTAATAGCTCAATACTCAATAGTATTTTTGGTATATATTATTAATTATATTATTATTAATAATATATTATATCTGTGATTTTATTCTTCAAACTTGTACATACACTGCCGTGATTTAACTTTATTATATAAATATATTATATATATATATATATATATATATATATATATATATATATATAATGTATACTATATACATAGAGTCAAAAGCAGGAGGATTCGGCTCCCTCAATGAGATAGAGCTGCTTCCACAGAACAGAGACAAATGGCGAGATTTGATAAAATATCTTTAAAGAATTGAAAACGGCTAGAACAAAAATTCAGATAAGAGAAGGAGTATCTTGGTCTACGCCTTATGGGCCGGCTACGGCTCGAAAGGTCAATAGATAGATAGATAGATAGATAGATAGATAGATAGATAGATAGATAGATAGATAGATAGATAGATAGATGGATGGATGGATGGATGGATGGATGGATGGATGGATGGATGGATGGATGGATGGATGGATGGATGGATGGATGGATGGATGGATGGATGGATGGATGGATGGATGGATGGATGGATGGATGGATGGATGGATGGATGGATGGATGGATGGATGGATGGATGGATGGATGGATGGATGGATGGATGGATGGATACAGAGAGAGAGAGAGCGCGCGCATATATGATTAGAAATTAGATTAAATTATTTAAATCAACTTTAATCGGAAGAAAGTTATAGGTTCATGAGTTTAAGTTGAATAATATTGAAATGGGTGATTTTGGAATAGAAATAATAACAAAAATATTGAATGATATCTACAACAGCGGATATATACCAGACGACATGCTCAAATCAATATTCTTATCCCTACCAAAGAAAGCTGGTGCGATTGAATGTGATTATCATCGTACAATAAGCCCTATTAGTCACATTACTAAGATATTACTAAGAATCACAATGCAAAGAGTGTGAAACAAAATCAGTCCAGAAATTAGCGATGAATAGTGTGGTTTTGTTGGAGGTAAAGGAACGAGCAATGCCATTTATATCATAAGATCTTTAGTAGAAAGAGCCATAGAGGTGGAAACAGATTTATACCTATGTTTCATAGATTATACCAAAGCATTTGACAAAGTAAAGCACCAAGAAATAATCAAAATTTTAGAAAGCATAAACGTAGACAGCAAAGATCTAAGAATAATAAAGAACATGTACTGGCAACAAACAGCGGCCATAAGAACTGGAAACCAATTGGGAATGTTTCAACAAATAAAACAGGGTATTAGACAAGGTTGTGTGCTGTCACCAGATTTGTTTATTATTTATAGTGAGATTATTTTAAGATCCTATAGGGGCATGCCTGGAATAACAATTTGAGGTCATAATATAAATAATCTAAGTTAGGCTGATGATGCAGTATTAATCGCTAAGAGTGAAAATGAGTTACAAGAAACGTTGGACATTATAGTGAAAGAAAGCAAAAATAAAGGACTCAGCCTTAATAGCAAAAAGACAGAAGTAATGGTAACAACAAAGAAAAAGACATCACCTCAGTGCAGAATAAAGACAAGTGGAACAATATTAAAACAGGTACATGAATTTAAATATTTGGGAACTTTGTTAACCTCAGACGGAAGATGTATAAAAGAGGTGAGATGCAGAATGGCTCAGGCAAAAGCAGCTTTCCAAAAATTGAGGAAGGTACTATGCAATCCATTTTTGACAATAGAAACATGAACAAGATTTCTTAAATGTTATGTAGAGCCAGTCTTAACATATGGATGTGAATCATGGACAATAGAACAACAGACAAGAAAATCACTGGAGTCTGTAGAAATGTAGTTTTACAGAAGAATGTTGAGAATACCATGGATAGCTAAGAAGAGTAATGAAAATGTTCTGAAAGAGGTCAAATCAAAACGAGAACTAATTTCCAATATTAGGAAGAAACAATCATCATTTTTTGGCCATGTAATGAGAAGAGAACAACTGGGATATATTGTAACAACTGGAAAAATTGAGGGACGAAGAGATAGAGGGAAGCAAAGAGAGAAAATACCAGACAGCTTAAGAGAAGGTCAAGAACAGAAATAATAAAGAACTGTCGAGATCCAAAGTTGTGGAGAAACATGATCACCTACGCCAGTAGGCCCGGTACTTGATGATGATGAATATTGAAATATTTATAATAACATTCTTATTAGTTATATTATATCGAAGTCAATTTTAAATTAATATTATTATTTTCGTATTTTCGGAGATATATCTCGACTAATAAAAACAGTAATGTCACACGGCTCTGTTACTCTCTACAAGTTCAATTAGTAGCAATTTTTCACTTTCCTTTGAGCTGAATTCATCATCATCATGTGCCATACTTCCACAATCTTGTATCCACCGTGCAATTCTGTTGTCGACTGTTTTCCATGCCATGACACCAAACTGTCTAGAATTTTCTCTCTTTGTTGTCCTCGATCTCTCTTTCTCTGTATTTTGCCAGTTGTAACCAAGTATTCCAACTTTCCTCTTCCCATGATTAGCCCGCAAATGTTGCTTGTTTCTTTCTGATGTTTTTTTTTTTAACTATCTATCTATTGGACTTTCGAGCCGTAGCCGGCCCATACGGCGTAGACCAAGATACTCCCTCTCTTATCTGAATTTGTTTTTTAGGAGCTCCCTTTTTGTGTTGGCCTCTTTGAGAATGTCCTCGTTGGTCTTTTTAACTGGCCAGTGATCTTTCAACATTCTTCTTAGAAATGACATCTCTGTGGCCTCTAATCGTCTTTTCACTTGTTTGTTTACTGTCCATGATTTGCTTCCATAGGTCAGAATTGGCTCTACATAGCACTGATGAACTCTTTCTCATTTCATTTGACATAGATGTGTTGCATTATACGTTTTTCATTTTCTGAAATGCTATGTTGGCTTGAGATATTCTGCTTTTTATATCTGTGGTGCATTTTCCATCTGATGTTATTATTATGCCCCAGTATTTGATACGTTGCACTTGTTTCAGATTTGTCCTGTTTATTTTTATACTGCATGATGGTAATGATTGTTTCTTCTATATGATTATTACTTCTGTGTTTTTTTTTTTACTTTTCAAAACAGTAAGCTGAATAATGAGCAATATTAAGTTTAATTAACAAAAAAAAGAAACTTAACTTAGAATGACTATTGACTCCATGTGTGTGCCACATATTTACACCCCAGAAGGAAATACTGAATATAACAACATCATGTGCCGTCTGTGATATTAATGACCACAATCCAGGAGCCTCCTGTATGATTGATACAACTGTTACACCAAGCACTTCATCAGCAGAGCCAGATCTATGGAATGTTAATCTGACATTGTTCTTGAATGATGTCCAAGTTAATGAGACATCAGAATCGTGTGGCAGCAGCTACAAGAAGGGAGCAAAG
Source organism: Megaustenia siamemsis (assembly GCA_032433765.1). Classification (NCBI taxonomy): domain Eukaryota; kingdom Metazoa; phylum Mollusca; class Gastropoda; order Stylommatophora; family Ariophantidae; genus Megaustenia; species Megaustenia siamemsis. The sequence goes on along the minus strand of JAVIAB010000125.1, from coordinate 65,095,089 downwards.
AACACCAAGTTCTGCTGCTATAAAGGAAACTTGCCTTGCTATCACAGAATTGCCTTAAATGGGATCACTGTAGTTGAAAACTTCTCCTCTTGTGTAAACTACACATTCACATCCAAGAGTGAATCAGTGAAGGTCACAAAATCATATTCTCTTTGTGGTTTTACTAACTACAGGTCATGTGGCTTCTGTTGGATTGGAAATGATATCTTACCACCACTGTGTGTCTATGTGTTTGGAATTGGAGTCATCAGCGATGGCCTAACATCATCGAGTGCTACGACGATCATCGTTTTCGGGAGGACGCGAACTTCCATGGTATATGGTGGATCGGCGGCGGGAACCATTGAAGGCTATGTCTGAAAAGTGTTCCTTCTTGCAGTATCCTCATATTCCAAGTCCGGCTTGTTGCAGGAGCTACTGAGTTAAGTGCTCTGTGCACACTGTGAGCTGTGTGTCTCATCCGTTTTGATCCAGTTTCGATACCCCGCTTGTTTACGATGAATGATGATATCGTATGACAGGGAACAGTTGGCTGTGTTCACTTTTTGCGCGGTTTCGCCTTATGTCTTTTGGCGTGTGCTGAGACTGCTACGATGGGGACTACAGTTACCTTTCTTTGTTTGGGAGATGTGTTAGTAATTCGGATGATTCCACTGGCACGGGCAGTTGAGCAATTATGGATTTTAATTCGTTTGCAGTGATGCCGAGGCCTTCCATAACCAATAACAATAACAATTACTATTGACTTTGATTTAAAATTGTATGTTTTCACATATTTATTTTAATAATTTTTTTTCAGAATTTGTACCGCCAGAACTTGTTCAACTTTGAAGACCTGAAGAGATGTCTTGAAGTTGGAAATAGTTTTATTTTGTTTGTTGATTGTTATGCCAAATATTAGAACACCCGTTATACTCTTTTGGACTGTTCATAATAACATGCTTATTCTAGAAAAACCTCATAGCTATCTAACCTTCAATATTAACATCCTTCTTCTATGAAACCACATTTCTCTCTCACCTCCAACAATGTTCTTAGATCTTGTGTGTTTTCTGAATGTCCTAAATTTACTTCCATAAGTCCAAACTGACTCTACACATAACTGAAAATCTTGTTTTCTTATTTCCATTGACAACAATTGTTGCTCCAAATCACTTGTATATAATTCCATGTATTTTAAGCTTACATAATTTCCCAAGGCCTTTTAATTTCCATTGGCCTGTTTAATTTTGTTTTATTTAATTTAATTATGCATTCAATATTTTCTTTTGTTTGTTGTTGCTATTACTTGTATTTCTGCTGTTGAGACTTGATTTACTATGCAAAAATCGTAGTCTTTTCTATAATAAATGTTACTCTTAGTGACTGTGTCATCAGTATACCTCAGATTGTTTAGATTATGATGGCATCTTTGAATAATCTCTTTATATATACAAAATGAATAAATCTAATGATGGTACATTAATTTTATCATTGTACTGGACCAATTTCTAACCCAAGTAATCCAGAATATTTTATTTGAACAGGTTTGTTACGTCTGTACGAAAAGTAGCGGATTCATGTCAAATAATTAGACAGATGTCACCATCAGAGCCGTAGCTAGAGTGGTTTTGCATCTGATTCGCATGGCTTGTTTGCGTACGGAGTCCACAGCTACTTGCTTCCTTCTTTTTTTTTCGAGCATCAGCTGTCAGACTCAAATATGCAGGGGCTGATGGCCTTACCGATGGTCAGCAGACAACCAAATAAAAAGACGATTAGAGGCCACAGATATGGGATTTCTCAAAAGAATTTGAGCGTTCCTTGAGCGATTGAAAAGAGTCCCAGCACAAAAAGAGAGCACCTAATAAATAGTCGAAAGAAACAATCGAAATTTTTCGGGCACATCATGAAGAAATGAAAATTTAAATATTTGGGTACAACTTTCAAAGTATAGGGAACGTTGGATCGCGGGCAACAAAGAGAGAAGATGCTAAATCGTTTCGTGTTTTGCCATGGAAAACACTCAACAGCTGAACTGATAAGTTGCACTGTGGACAGAAAAAGGTGGTCGGCCATGATGATTTCCTACGCCATCTGGTATCATACGTGGCATCATGGGCTTATCATTGAATTCCTCACATCCATAGGATTCCGTCGTCATGTCTTTTTTTCAGGATCGTTAACCAAATTTGATACTCAGGACAGGTGTTATCTACCTGGAAGGAGATCTCTACATACCATACCTAGACCCAGGAAATTACTACAAGGCTCCCATAATTTACAGGCCCATCATGCTCCTTCGTTGTGTAGGAAAACTGCTGGAGAAAATAATGAATACTAAGTTAATCTGGTACACGAAAACCAACTCACTTTTACACACCTTGAGTAGAAAAAACATAAGTTCAGATAACCTATCTCACACAAAACATAGAGCGTGTCGACACCGGTCTCAGTGATGGTGATCTAGTTATTCTGTCGCGACAAAAACTACAAACTCCCTCGACATCAAAAGTTCGAGATTTTGTGGTATGTCGATATTACAAATTGCATTATCTCGACACCGTTAAAAACATCTCAAAGTGGCCGTCACCTGCCACGCTTATCATGAAAGGCGACTCGAATAGTTGAGAATTAGACTAACAATCTTTCACTGGAAAAAAAGTGACGATGGTTTTCTTCCTGTCTCCTTTGACCATGTTCATGTCGCATATAACCACCACACGATCGACTGTTGTTGTGGAAGTTGGTCATGGAGATTTTTTTCATGCAGCTACTGATGAGATGCGCAATGTTCGCAAAGCAAATCATGTTCTCACATTGCAGAAAGCGACTACTCCCTACACCTGTATCTATGACAGACCCTTTTCTCTGTCTATGTGTTGATCACTCAGAGCAAACATTCTTGAATGATCTGTGTGAAAATTTACTGGCTTTGTCACTGAAAAACTAGCAGCGGTAAATCGTCATCTCCAACATGCTATCTCCAGCACAGCCTGCCCAGTTTTCATGTTTCACGATAATGTTTATGTGAATAAGACCACCCGTCGGTATTACGATATTTATTTTTCAAGGTTTCTAGATTTGAGCACCACACATTGAGTTTTGGTAAGACATATTTCAAGAAACTTGTTTAAGCTTCCCAACAACGATTTCTTCGGAGAGCGAGTCACATCTTCACAACGCTGAAGTGACTTTCCGCTCAACACCCAAAACGATTAGTTCCCTGTACTGGTGCTATGTTAGTATACCAGGGAACACACTTAAATGTGCTAGGGTTTACTGGGTGTACTCTGCGTGCAAAAAGGTAGTAAGAAATAGGGCCTACCCGTGTATTTTTCAGAAACCTCAAGTTATACTTTTAAAAGGCTGAATATGTTAGTCAGATAGATCCACGGGTTCCAATTTAGTTCCAGTAAACCTTCATTATGCAGTATATTGTGGAGATTGAAGCGTTGTATATTTGTATTTGACGTTCAATTTTAACTTCTTCAAGATTGTTGACAACGGAAGCTTTCTCAAATCAAACCCCAAGATTTCCAATAATGCAATGTTCTGAATGCAAATAAAGTTCTCACAATGCTGAAAGCGACTACTTGCTAAGCACTCGGAATGATGTCAATCTGTGTCTAAATGCTACCAGTGTATATTCTTGAATAATTTGGGAGAGGAGAATTCCGGGATTATTTTTCGACAACAAGTGCATGTTTCATTATCGCAAATTTCAAACTCTAGTACAGCTTGGTTATATTGTTTATGTGTGATTGTTTTTTAACAATATTAGAACTGAAAAAAAACGCTAAGTGGCCATATATTAGTCACATAACATCAACGATATTGGCTTATTTCACATATGCAACATCCCTTATCAAGAAACCACATGATAGTAACTAACATGATGTGTTACTAGTTACAGTTTTCTCATTGTCAGTATTATTTAAGAACAATTAGCATAAAATACACGCCTGAGGAAATCGTGTACTTTTATGGTGAGTGGCAGCCGATACACGAGGCGATGAAGGGTGTTCAGTTTAACGAAGGGCTTCTCGACGTGAAGCAATGGCGAGGAGATAGGAGACGTCTGGTTGTCATAGACGATCTAATGGACGAAACTGGCGATAGGATCACGAAACAACTATTTACAAAAGACAGTCACCAACGGAACTTAAGCGTCGTGTATAAAAAAAAAGTAAAAGTAAAGTACCCCCGTCACACCAAGTGGCGTATAGGGAAATATGGTGTTAGTGACCCTATATTTTACAGACCTTCAGCACATGATTTTTGGGGTAATGTGGTCAGTATTACGCCCGTGCTGCTTTACTTTCCCAGAAAAAAATCCGGTACCCATTTAAGGCTGGGTGAACCCGGAAGCCGTCGGTTGGGATCGAACCCTACCCCTTGTCCGTGGTAAGCGTCGTGTATATTGTATAAAATTTGTTTGGGAAAAATAAGAAGCTTTTGTATACTGAAATGGGTGTAGACATGTGTAAGGACGCCATTTCTGTTCCGGGAGTAATCCTCAAATGTCTGTTCAAAATCCTCCCCTTAAATGTGTGCTTTTCGTTATGTTCTAGAAACGAGGAGGAGCTGTACAATGCCATGAGAGCTAATATTGTGGACGATCCGAGTATAATATTCTATCATTTTCACGAGAAGGGCAAGATTCGAATCAGAGGTGGGAAAGTCGCTGAGAACATTAAAGGTGTTGACGCCAACGCCTTGTACTCACGATATGCCCACAGATTTTCCTATATTCAGACAAAAGGAAGATGGGTTCAAACCCCATAAGCGCAATAAATATGTCATCCAGAATATGGAATGGTTAAGTTGGGTTGCTCGTCAAAATACCGTTCATTTACAGACCCATTTCAATGGACTAGAAATGGCTTTGGGTCCTAGACGTATACCCGTGGAAGGTTGGGATAAGACGGCTCGGACTGTCTACCAGTTCCACACGTGTCTCTTTCACGGTCACGACTGTTCCCTCACTGAAAAACACGAAGGCGTTAACCATGTTAATAACCCTTGACAGTATTATACGCCAAGACGTTAAAAATTAGCGAGTATCTAATGTCCAAGTGTCGCGTTAATCTCGTTGAGATGTCACAGCTATAAATACACTAATACATGTAGTAACTAACTTTAATTTGGCAACAATAAAAATAATAATTTAAAGACAAAGAAATTACACACTCATGTCAATTCCGCGGCATCATCTTCAACTAATAAACAACTCTACTTTGATCTTGAGGTTCTGTATGTCTTCTCCACTTTCAGTTTTATTTGCAGCCATTCTTCCTATTTTGGCTAAAACTTTTAACTGTATTTTATAATCCTAACATCATTTATTAACACGGCCTAGACCTTCCCGTATTCTAAGAATTACATTTATTGCACTTTATATTTAGTCACTCTTTACGAAATCGTTGCTGATACTGAAGTGATATATCTTTATGTTGTAATGTGAATGTACGTTGCTGATAGTTCAAGCCACAAGTATAATATAGAATTCCCAAAAATTGTAATTCTCTTATAGCGGTAGGGCCTAGTACCTATACAATTTGAAATAAATATTGACTTAATACTCACGTAGAAAGAAACACGTTACTGAACACTCACACTGACTCTAAATAAATCATCAGTTTGAAATATTAAACTTGCTAATTAATGATGACATACTTGACTTAACACTTTGACTATAAATCCTTAGTTCTCCAACAATTTATTTCCAAAGTAGAAAAGTTTCAAGTTTCCAACCAAAAGTCGCTACTAATAGTACTCTACTACATTCCTCTACTAACTTTTCTATTGGTAAGATCGAAAGCGATAAAATTACGTACATGATTTCACTTGTCACATAAGCGCTGCAGACACTCTTAGTGTGTGTTTTGACCACGATTAGGGATATTTTTAGTCGATTAACGTGATTTAAAAAAAAAAACGCCATTTGCTGCTATCATTTAAAATAAATCCGCTAGAAATTCGGCGGATTAATTATTTTTTGGCCGCTAGACGCTGATCCAATTCCGCTAGATCTAGCGGAAAATTAGCTAGGTTGGCAACCCTGGCAACAACGAACTTCCTCGCAGTAGTTGTGAAATTATCTATGTCAACATACTGCAATTAACAGGATTTTTACAGTATTCTTGAAAAAATAATCAATGCTTTCAACAAATTAACTATGCGACTGCAGACACAATTCGATGTATAAATAAATCGTTACCTTCCTGTTTTATTAATATAATATACTTGGTATTTTCGCAGCCACATAGTTTTGTTACAATTGTAATTAAATGTGTAGGTCACGGTGACTTTTTACCAATATGATCTGCAGTGACTAGTTAAAAAAAACTTTTCTTAACTTAAATAAGCATCCTCAGCTGTGAAACTTCACAAAACTAGGACCAATATAATAAACTATTAATTAAGATAGCTTCTTTTTGTTACAAATGCAATGACATGGAATAGTAACAAAGATTTGCAATGTCGTTTGTCGCATTTTTAACAAACCCCTTGGGCCATGCTGTCCAGTAGTTATTGAATTATTTGCCGGACATCATCATTGCACTCCGAATATGTATAGATGCTCAGATCTCCTCCTCAGCAAGTCTCGCAGTGTCCAGCGACTGACGACTCCAGTTCTGTGTTGCTTGATTAGTCTTCTTACAAGCCCACTATGTTTCTAGTTTCTGGCTATGCCCATTTTAACTCCCATCTCTTTCATCCGAAGGAGTGACATGGACTCATGGTTGTCGAAGTCCTGTGCCCTTCCCACATCTCAGAGGGCATTGATGATGTTCGTTCGATCCATTGGTTGACCGTCCTCAACGATAGCTGATCTAACTGACCTGTCCGCTCTTTCATTTCCCCGTACTCTCGCTTGTTCTGGAACATAGACAAAGGTGACCATACGTATTTTTTACTTCTGCAAAGACTCTAACCATTGCATTCGTACAGAGTCCGCCTCCACTTTTTTGATCATGCTCATCGGATCACTCAGTATGCAGGTGTGGGTGTAGTCTTGTGACTCTAACCAGTTGAATGCCCTGGTCACTGCCATCACCTCCATGGCCATACTACTCGTGGTCATAACGTATGCACCACTGTCTTCCTTGACTATTCTGCCTGCCGAGCGTTCTATTAATGCCCATCCACTCTTTTAGTGTCGTATTACAGATCCGTCTGTATAGATGACTGCATCTTTCTCATCGTTGTTATCCCAGATGAGACCATCTACCTCAAATTGACTACGACTGAGTTCTATTCCCTACATTTCCTGTCGAGTGTGACATTACACGAGAATGTTCCATGGAACGACGTATGTACCGGTATCCACTCCCTGCCAGCGTTGATATTGGTAAGCCCATAGACCTGTTTTATGTCATCTCCTGCTCGGTCCACCCATGATTTGCCTCTTTTTTAGCCTGACACCCTTCCCTGTGTTGAGCTCATTGTGCAATGGATGCTCTTTATCTGCACTTATCTTCAGGTATGCTCGTACTCTTCATATCTTGATTCTGTCATCCATGCATGGTTGGAAAGTCAAGAAGATACCTCATTGCTACACAGGAAGTGTCCCTCAAACACCCCGTGATAATGCGCTTAGCATCATTCTCTATTTTTTCCAGCCTGTCAATTTGCGTCGTACTGACAGTAAGAATTGCTATTGTCCGTTTAAAAATGGTTAGCCGCTGTTTAATAATTAATATCTCTGTAAACACTTGATCGATATTGTTCAAATTTTACATATGACATAACAATCTCAATGTACCCACGAATATATTTTTATTCCTGATTAAAAACGTATGGTTTTAAATTGTATTTATTTAATGTATACACAATTTACTATCTCCTAGACAAACCATTATTTTACATGGTTCACTCCTTCATATTTTTTACCTATTTCGTTTGCTAATCTTTCACGCATTTCCCGTGATCTGTGTAGTTTTTCACATTTTTGCACTGTGTTTGAACGACAAGTAAATTTTGGATGTTTATGAAACATGCATGTTGTGGTTGTTTAACTTCTGACAGGCTGGTGGACGGTGGAAATTCTCGTTGTTAAGTGGGTATTTATCTTCCTTTCATCCGAGATAGACCTAACGTCATTCTTTTCCACTTCCGCGCCAGGCAGACGGGAATGTCCAACCCGAATTGTACAAAGTCTATGACGGTGGATGGGGCGGATGAGTCAGCAATGACCAACGGCCCAGAAAGCGAAAACAGCAAAGTGTGTGGTACACAAGAGGCATGTTCAGGACACGAAAGACGAATGTAGCCGTGAAAGAGATTAGAGCCTCATCACGTACTAGTCCAGTGAAAGCCATGGAGATGAATTTAAAATGAAAAGAGAACTACTAAACACAATTCAAACAAGACAAATGCAAATTTTGGGCTATGTTTAAAGACACAATAGCCTGCTTAAAGTAATCTTGAAGGGGAAAATATAAGCTAAAAGAGGCAGAAGAGGACCAAGACTAGCATTGACGAGTAACATCAAAAGAGGGATAAATCAGCCTAATAAAACCTGCACCATCAAAGCAAGAGACAGAGTAGAACGGCGCTCCATGGTAGCCAACCTTCGTTGCGGGGATGGCACTCGATAACGATGATAAAACAGCTTCCGTTTCTATTCATTGACGTTGTATAAATCGTTGGGTGTTTTAGGATTTATTGAAAGGAATGCAAAAGTCATGTTTCTGACATTGCAATCAGTTGCAGTGAAGATTTATAAATATTTCTGCAGAGAATCTAAACATGAGGAACTATATCGGAGTATCTCAAATCCTGAAAAGAGAACTATTCACGTTTTGGGTTTAATTAAGCGTTCATGTAATCAATTACTCAAAGCTAATGGAATTCAAAGTTCAATCAATACCAGCACGCAAGGAAGAAAAAAAAATAGTAGGTAGTTTTGACAGAGATGTGATTAGAAGAGAGATTTGTATAATGTTCGATTCCAAAGAAACCGTGACAGTAAGAAAACTGAAAAAAAAAAATCGGCTGAGAACACACAATGACATTGATGTGTCGAAATCTATATTATAGAGACAAATTTGAAGCATCGGCTTTACGTTTAGGAAGTGCAGTAGTGGAAGAAACGTCATCTGCGAGAAGCCGCACTTGGTATCCATGAGAAGTAAATATTTACTTGAAGCACGCGAAATGCGCAATCAAGATTATGATATTGTATATGTGGATGAAACTTGGATCAATGCTCACCACACATGTGAAAAGGAATGGCAGTTATCAGATGGAACGATTATAATTCCCAGTGGAAAAGGACAACGTCTGATTATGGCACATGCAGGCACCACACATAATGGGCTGGTGATAAATGCTGAGCTTATTTTCACTTTCAATTACAGACAACCGGGACTATCATATCGAGATGAACGGTAAAATATTTAGAGACTGAATTGTAAATATTCTTCTTCCGTCCCTAGACAGACCATCCTGTGTGATAATGGGCAACGCATCAGATCACACCGTTATGATAGATGAAGACAAAATCCCAACATCTGCGAGTACAAAAGATCTAATAAAGATTTGGCTCAGAAAGGAAGACATACCATTTAACGAGGGGTGTCTGAAACTTGAATTATTGTCCCTTGTTAGGAAATCACAAAAGACTAAGATGTTCCATATAGACAAGTTGATTCAAAAGCATGATCATATGTGTTTGAGACTGCCACCGTATAGTCACATTTAAACCCAATTGAAATCGTTTGGGCAAAAGTTAAAGGACAGGTAGCAGCTGAAAATAAAACTTTCAAACTATGCGATATGAAAGAACTAACATATGCCGCCCTCTCGAAGATAGACAATGACTATTGGCGTAAATGTGTTGAACATATGTTGAAGGAGGAAAATAATTATTGGAATAATGATGGACTGTCGTTCGTTCAGCCGAGAATAGTCATCAATATGTTAGATTCCTCTGATTCCCGAATAAGTAAGTAAATATATGTATGTGTATAATAATTATCGTTTACAATGAATATGCTTTGTTTTTCACTGAAATATTTGGATAAAATAAAAAAATAATACATTACATAGTATTCAGTATATATAAGAAACCCCTTTAACATATGAGTTGTGTTACACCTATACCGGAATAGGCATTTTGCTTAAATTACGGTAAACTATTTTCTTCAACCACAAAATAACTACAAAGATCAAAGGAATTAGCCATTGCAGGTGAATGACACATTTGATACATTGAACAAATAAGACCACGTGCAAAAGATCATGTTTTTGTGTGTAAATGTTATTGAGATATTTGCAGTCAAGCGTGGACACCATTTTGAAACGGACTATAGGGCATATTCGATTGGTTCAGGTAGCTTCTTCTTTTTTTCTTTTTTTTTTTTTTTTTTTTGTTAAAAATGGAATGACATGCAATAGTAGAAAAAAATGTAAATGACGTTTTTCACATTTTTTAACAAACCCCTGGCGCATTGCTGTCGCGTAGTAATTTGTGTTGCAAAGTGCTGGAAGAGTTATCCTCGAAGACAAAACTAAAGTAGTACGTTATATAAGAAACAAGACACCGTGAACATGGGTCAACACCAAACTAACACTCAGCACTAAGATTCTAATTTATCTAAGTTGTGTTCTTAGTACACTTCTATACAGATCAGAAACTTGGACTACCTGTGCAGGGCAGGAGCAAAGGTTAAACAGCTTTTATGTGCATTGCCTTTGCAAGATCTAATGAACATCAAATGGCAGGACAAAGTAACTAACTCAAATGTCGTGCAATGAGCCAAACTCCCATTCATCAAAGCAACACTTAAGAGTCGTAGACTAAGGTGACTAACTACTGTGTCATGTAAGAACAATGGAAAATAATCGTGTTCCCAAACAATTATTATTTGGCAAACTTAGGAACGTAAAGAGACCAATGGACAGACCTTAACTGAGATATAATGATGTTTGCAGAGCTTCCTTAAGTGAATTCTCTACCAGCAAAAGAAACTGAGTAGTTCTGGCATAATGTTGTAACACATGAAAAACAAAAAATAAAATACAGCATAGCAACATTCAAGGAAACCTTGATGTTAATTTCAGAAGACAAAAGCTGAAGGAGAAAGGATATGAGGCCAGGCACTACAAATACATCTTGTTCATTCTGCTGTCTGTTATCCAATAGTGACAGATTCAGTCATGAGAGAGACTGTTCAGTAAAATAGCATCCAGCATAAGATACTAATATTTTACTAAACTACTGACTAATTATGATTGCTCTTTACCAACCACTGTCAAGACAAGAAGCCAAATGCAATATTGTTGGAGCATAGCCATCAATAAAGGCTCTCCAATCCTTTCTGACCTTTACAGTCCCTTCTAATCTTCTCCATTTATCTTTGTGATTTCTGGTCTCTACGTTTTCTACGCCTTACCTGTTTCCTCTTTCTTTGTGGGTTCCAGGTGACAGTGCATGTTTCAACATCATCATTAGGTGCCATGCTGTTTGGGTAGCTAATCATCTCTCACCACATCATTCAGTCTTTCATGCATGTCATAATTTGAGTCAGTGATCTTTATTACGCCATTTAGATAAGCTGTTCAATTATTCTTCTCTTGGTTTTCCATTGCTCTTCTTTCCATTCTTTTTTGCCTGCTGTTATAATATTCCCAAAGCCTTCTTTTCGCATGCCATGCCCAATAAATGTAGCTTATCTTTTCTTATGATTTTGATATTTCTGGTTTCTCCGGCTCGTATTAAAAATTCTTCATTTGTAATGTTTGCTATCCATGGGATTTGTCGCATTCTTCTGATAAACCACATCTCAATTGCTTCAAATGTTCTTTGTGTTATCTTGGTTATTGCCCATGACCCACTTCCATATAGTAGAACAGGTTCGATGTAGCACTTACGGACACGTTTTCTAACTTTAATTGACAATGATTTGTTACATAGGATGTTTTTCATTCGATGGAATTCTGTCTTTGATTGTCTTATTCTGCTTACTATTTTTTGCTGTGCATATGATGTTATTATTAATCCCAGATATTTGAATCCATGCACTTGTTTCAGGATTGTTTCATTTAGTTTTACTCTACATTCTTGCGTGTGTGTTTTTAAATATATTATCATAGTTTCTGTTTTTTTATGTTGAGGATCATGCCTTTTTGTTCACTTTCTGTTCTGTCACAATTTCATCTAATAGACTGTGTAGGTCTTGTTGGTTTTTTTCTGCTATCAATACTATGTCATCTTTATCCCTGAGGTTTATGTTGCTTCCCCCTACTATAATGCCTGGTTTGTCCGCATGTGTTCTTTAAAAAACATTGCCGCTGTACAACTAATATAGATCTGGTGACAATACACATACCTGTCATACTCCTTATCTTATTTTCTGATCTTTTTATGTTTTTTTTTTCAATTCTTATGGCTGCTTCTTATTTCCAATATATGTGTTTAATAATCCTCAGATCGTTACTATCTATATTTATATTTTCTAAACATGTGCATGTGCTTGTAATTATTGGCTATTTTTTCAATTTAATAATTAATTTTAATTTTAGTACTAATTTTATCATGTGTATCTTTTATTCTGTTTCACTGAGTATTTCTGCTGCTCAGTCTGGAATTCAATTTTAACTTTTATTTGTCCTTGTAATGTTTCCATTCATTCGGTTGTCAAGAACAAACTTTTGTTCTAAACGTTGATGACATCTGTTGGTAACATTTTTTATTATCTTAGTGATGTTAGTCTTATAATTTTTTATTTTTTATAATTCAGACAGTTAACGCCTACAAATTATATTTGTTACTTAAAACCAAGGTCCACAATGAGAACAATGAGACTTCTTTATATTTCCAGTTTGCCATGGTAGAGACAGTCCTGACAGCCATAATCGACCAGTACCCAAAGTGCAGAACAAAAAAGACTTGTGTTATACTTGTGATATGCATTCTATTTTTTATATTTGGACTTCCCTTGACATGTCCCGTAAGCTATTTCTCTTTATTCTTTACTCTTTATCTTCATTATTAAGTTTAGGATTTGATCTGAATGTATCAAGAAATGAAGTCACAATATAAAGCTTACAGTAATTTGTTTCAGTAATAATTACAGACCATACGATAGGCATATATAATATATGTTTGTTTAAATTCTTTTAAAGCTGTGTTGTTTATGACAGATTGTCTCCTCGGATTTTATATTATTATAACTATTTCTCTTTTAGATTTAGCAGTCCTTATCACTTATATAAGGATCTGTCTGGTAAAGTTAGCAATCTGTTTATTAATATAGTAAAAGGTTTAGACCTGTCATAAATATGAAAGTCTGCTCCTGATAGAATTGGAGGACATTACAAATATTGTTCATATCACAGTTTTTTAAAACAAATGCAACTTCCATCTCAGTACTTCCAGCCACATATTTACAACCAAACTAATTTTAGGTGTGGTTTTGGGATCACATAATTTTATAAAATAGCTGTTCATTAAAGTAAAATATAATTAATATATAGAAAGGTGTCATTGAGAATTATGAACAAGCAAGGTGATCACAGGCAACAGAAATCAGAAATATGATTCTAAAAAAATATAGAGTATATAGTAGACTTCTAAAAGCAGTAATTGATGGCAGGAATATATAACAGAATTATTTTATGATGAAAGCAGCTATAAAATGTATTTCAGGCTATAAAAAAATCTTAAAATCTGTAGTGGAAAAAGCTATACAATGAAAAAGGGAAAAGCTGCAGACCCTAACAACATACTGATAAAGATGGCAAAGGCACTAGACGTTTTGGCATCGAAGTGATTACAGACATGTGCAACGCTATCGTGAAGAACTACAATTGCTTAATGAAATTAACATGACAAGCAAGAAAATATAGATTAGATATAAATATCAAAAAGACTAAAACTATGATCATAAAAAAGATAACACTCAAAAAAACCTACCAAGTGAATATCAAAGTTGAATGAATATACCTGGAGACTTTTCAGAGCTACTATTACCCTTGCCATACTATAACCAGTGGTTTAAAATGTAAAACTGAAATAAACAAAAGATTAAGAATGGCTAAAAGCAATATTAATGCTTAAAATTATAAATAATGCGAAAAATATATTAACATCAAGGCAAATAACACCAGAGCTAAAACTAAGAATAGCAAATATTCTAAATAGAATAGTTATGTCTGCTCAACATTCCTGTATGGTGCAAAAACATAGATATTAGAAAAAAAACAGATCAGAAAATCGGAGCCTTTGAAATGTGGATTTATAGAAGACTGCGAAGAATTGGATGGAAGGGAAAGAAAACAAACGATGAAGTTTTAAAACAATTAAAAATGAAAAGAGAACTACTAGACACAATTCAAATGAGACAAATGAAATGTTTGAGGCATGTTAAAAGACATAGTAGCCTACTAAAAATAATCTTAGAATGGAAAATACAACATAAAGAGGCAGACCAATACTAACATGGATGAGTAGCATCAAAGATGGACAAGTCAGCCTATGACAACTTGCACTATCATAGCAAGAAACAGTGGAATGGCGCTCCATGGTAGTCAAACTTTCATGCGAAGACGGCACTCTATAATGATGATGAAAAGCAGTAATGAAGACATTTTGAATGAAGCCATATTACAATGGAGCAAAGAGAAATTGTAATGGTGAAATGATGCAGCTAGTTACCTTGAATAAATTGGGTATAATCATCAGAACAGCTATGCAATACCCACAGAAGAAATCAGGAATAATTACAAGAACTGCCATGCGGTGTCTATGGAAGAAAGGTAAACCAAGGCAGACCAAAGATAGCCTAAAAGAATGCAATGAAATCAGAGATGCATAGTGGATTGGGACACTGAAATATGGCCACTGATTGATGAAGGTGAAGAGATGTCATTGTTATTATATCTCTAGGTGTGTTGGTCACTAGCTGCTTTGTTAGTTCATGGCCAATAAGAATATTTCTTTGCATCCCACAGACATAGCAATATTCTCTTGTACTTTCATTTCAAAGGCAGATTTTCAATTTATTACACTGATGTTAAGATTCACCAGGAAAGTGTAATCAGTGTTCATACTTTATTAGATTTAATATATAATAATATGAACAGGTTGTTGTTGATTCAATGAAAATTAAACCTTCC
Organism: Megaustenia siamemsis; assembly: GCA_032433765.1. NCBI lineage: Eukaryota > Metazoa > Mollusca > Gastropoda > Stylommatophora > Ariophantidae > Megaustenia > Megaustenia siamemsis. Next base: position 65,079,981 of record JAVIAB010000125.1, on the reverse strand, counting down.
AGTGAGTTTAATTAATGTTTTCAGGGTGGTATGTATTTACTACAGCTGATGGACAACTATGTGGGTGGAATGACACTTATTATTATTGGATTTGCAGAATTAATAGCAGTTGTATTTATCTATGGTAAGTAAACAAAATTGAACTTTCAGTCATACAGAATGTGTGTGAGATTAAAAAATGTAAATTGAACTGAGTGGAGCAATTTAGAAATATTACCTATCTAATCTGCCTGCCTGCCTATCTGTCTAGCGTATCTATCTATCTATCTGTCTGTCTGTCTGTCTGTCTGTCTGTCTGCCTGCCTGCCTATCTATCTATTTGCCTGCCTGGCTGGCTGGCTAGTAGTATATAAAAGGGTTTTGAGCCTGAATTTGCATGGCATTGCACCGTGCCTGCATCGTTATGGCAGTATTGTTGGCACCATTCCTGCATATTTCTGGTACTATGCAATCTATGCAGAGTTGACCTCGATTATCGCGGGTGGTCGGGTGACCAGTGGTCGGGTGACCGCTTATCTCGTGGGGGACTATCTCGAGTGGGCAGCACGCCGGGATTCTTATCTCAAGTGGGTCTGTCGCTCGCTGGCTATGGACACCAGTGGTTCTAAAACGTGTGTGTCACCGGTTCTAAAACTTGCTCGCTCACGCTCTCGCGCGGGCGGGGCGGGTGGGGAAAAGGGGGGGGTGCCTTTATTGGTCGAATGTGTGTTATTAGTATCATCATCTTGTGCCAGGATAGCGGTTATGGGGGAACGGGGTTGGTCGGCACAGGGTGTGTTATTGTATCTTCGCTAACATCATATACCAGGTGTTATTATAGCGATTTTTAGTGACACATCATTATCATATGCCACCTCGTTCATCATCATGTGCCAGCTCGGCGCGGGGGTCGGCGCGGGGCTCGGTGCTGGGGTCGTCGCAGGTCGGCGCGGGTCGTCGGGTCGGCGCGGGGGGTCGTCGGGTCAGCTCGGGCAACATCAGCATGTGTAGTAAGGTGTGCTAACATTAAATAGTGACGCTCTCTCTCTCTCTCTCTCTCTCTCTCTCTTTCACATTCATGGTAAAGCAAAACAAAAATTCGTTCCATATTTCACAACTTTAATAATACAACAAAATATACAACACATATGAGAAAATATATTTATATTACTGTCCGATTGTTGATAATTTTAAGCATCCGTGGGCCCCTCGAAGCCGAATTATCCACGGGGCGAGCAAACGATAAATGATACGGTCGTTTATGTGCTGTCTCGATGAAAAAGGCATGAGAATTCTGTTAAGTTTCGCGCCACGACACTTAAGAAGTATATAATAAGCACAATATAGACCGCACGTGTTGCTAAACAAATCTTGCAACACCCGCGGGTTGTAGACGAATGGAGCGTGTGAGTTTTGCTCTATAAAGTTTAAAATATCCACGTGTCTGGGAGGCAAACCGTAGGAATCGAAATACTCACATTCGCCGAGACCGTTGTAAAAGAGGGCCACCCAATGCTCACCGGGTTCGTGTGCCGGGTCGGTGTTTATGACAAAGGCTGCGGTCGCGGTTGGGTCGATGCTGGGGGGTAAGTGGTTTCGCGGAATGACACTAACAAGGGAACAACGTCGAACGAAAATATCCGACATCAAAACGTTGTAAATCTCCCTCGTGTTCATCTTCTCTCTCTCTCAAACGGCGAAGTCTGTTAGAATCTGCCTTGTCTTGGACACCTCGAGCACTGAGTCCAACTCGGCGTAGACGATGACTTGTAAGGGAGTAGTTGTGGGAGCGGCAAACTTGAGTTCTATTGACAAGGGTCCGCTTGTGGCTAGCTCAAAATGGGAGCCGTCCAGTAGACTAGACGAGAGGTCAAAACCAAATAGACAATATCCGTCCTTGAACTCTCTATAATCAACGTTATTCCCGGCGTCTTTACCAATCAGACCCATGGCCAGATTTGTACCGAAAAAAGCTCTCGCGTATTGATTTCGTTCAAAGTCCATAGTTAGAGGCTTTCCCGAGATACATTTCCCGTCGACCGTCAGGCTCATATAAATCAGACCAAAGTGTTGAAAATTGAACGGGTTAGCTGTATAAACACCATTAAACGCACTGGCCGTAATCAGACCTATCACTATACGGGTCGGTGTTTGAGACAAAAATAAATTGTCTTGACTGTTGGAGAACATCCCGCTAGCGATGGAAAATGTCTTGATGGTAACCCTCTTGATCGGGTACCGAGCAATCCCGCTTAAGAGAGCCTTTTCGTGGGCTAGAGAAATCGCGGGGTTTAGCTTAGCTTTCCTGACAACGAGCGCGGCGTAGGTGATAACACTCTTATAACCCACAGAGCTATCGTGAGCCACGAGGCTGAACACATCCTTAGAGGGCGTGAGTTTTATCTTTACATCGACTCTGTTTAACATGTAACGATCCTGCACAAAGACATCAGAGTACAAACGAACCATCATTTCAACCTCTTTACTACCCGAAGTCAAATCGCGCCGTGTTTTAAAACCCTCATTTTCTTTCAAATCGTCATGGTGGCCCGCTGTGTCTTTGTAGAACAGAGCGGCCGTCAAGTATCCCATTTTCGCATCCTCCCCGTAGTTTAGCGTAGCCTCAAACACTGCTCTAAAAGGATAGGTATTCTCCGACGGTGTAATCAACGTGTCGTTTAGCGATACGTCGACTTGTGAAAATAGACTGTGAAGATAATTGTTGACTGGTCCTAACTCAGCATCGGGTGGTACACTCCGGAGATCTAGATACTCCTCGCTGTTTCCAGAAATGACAAACTCTATCGGTGCGCTATGCGACAAGGCTGCGATCGGACGAATTTCAATAAACTGGCCAGATTCTAGAGATGTCCGTGTGGGTGGAACGCTAAATAAATCCAAACCAGAGTGAAGACATTCACACGATTTGGGGTGAATGAGGGACATTATTAGTCGAAAATATCCTTTGCCACTCTCGTCTTCGTCTTCTTCTTCTTGCTGTACACTGAATGAAGGGGGAACTGTCTAGCTGTCGGTTTTATCCTCTTCTTAACCGGTTCTCCTGGTGGGGGTAACTTCATAACTCGCTTTCTGATTTGTCGTAAACCACTTCCTGATTGGTTGTTATCACTCAGATGGTCTACGGCCCCGTGCATCAACAGCTGACCGGCCTCCTTAGCTCGTTCTTTGAAAGCTTCACCGACATTTTTCCCGGCTAATGCGTCCTGTGCGACCTGTAGACCGGTCCCCAATCCTTCTCTGAGCAAGGCCTTACCGCCGGTTTTTAACCAGGGTAAAATAGCCCTCCCGATTCCACCAAAGAATCTACCGATTCCTCGACCGCTCTGACTTCGACCTCCTATAAACACGGGCATTCCATCACCCGCCTGACATCAGTAAAAGTCTTCGTATAACTCAACATCTCGATGAAGGGGCGTGTGTCTCACCATTATACCAGCTCGAGATGTTTCTTCACTCGAAAGTGTACTGTTAGCACCGACGTCCCGCTGGTGAATGGAATGGTTTTTCCGTGTTCGTTGGCCAAAAGGATTTCGACGGTATCGAAGGAAAATCTACTCAGAGGTATGTAGTGAGGCTTATCGTAGATCTGAAACACCGAGATGTGATTTCTATTGAGAACAGGCACGCTCCTGAGAGGCACCATCACATCCCCGACCGGTCTAGGGGAAACGAGATCGCAGTAGACGTAGACATTCTTCGCAACACTTTCCAAGTCCATTACGCCCACGCTGAAGATATCGGGAGCCGTGTCTGATATAGAGGTCGTGGGTAAGGCTAACATGTTGTTCAAAGTGTCGCTTATGGTAACACTGACTCCTTTTTCGTAAAGTTTCAAGATGGCTTTATTCACCTCTTTTGCGTAAATGAATCTCATATTTTTCCCTTTCACATCCCCGTTCGACTCATCCTCCGCTTTTATGATCGACGCATTCAACGCGCCGATGAACGCATCGGGTTTCGTGTATAACCCAGGCTCCAATGTCACGTTGAAATAAAATCTAGCGTCGCAAATAACGTCGTTAGCGAGAGATTCGTACCGAATCCAGACATCACCCTCTATTACATTGAAATAATTTAGCGGAAACTATATCTCCACCAGTGCGATCTCATACTGCGTCGAAATGTCAATGGTCTGAGGGAGTTTAACGAAAAAGTGGCCAGGGTTATTATCCTTAAAAAGCTCCATAGATGCATTGTTGGGTAGGGTGACATAAAAACTCTTTTTTTTACTCGTTTCACCGTCGCCTCTCCAAGTTTGGATTCGGTAGCATGTAACCCAAACAGCTGGTCAGTAGGGCTATCCACAGTTTTCCCTCCTTTGCGTCCAGCTTTTCCGTGGTCAGATCGAACAGCGAAACCGCGACAACGGTATATATAACTACCACTTGACAAATAAAGACAAGTTCTAAGTAGGGGGATAGTTTCCCAAACACCGATCCCCTGCGTGATTCGCTCTCTCTCCTCACTCCAGAGTTTACGGCTTGCAAATCGGGCTCTCCACCAAAAGTTTCCACTTCTTCTTCTTCTCTCATCTCTAGTTTTTGTATCTGACAATGTCATTGGACGGTATCCAACTGTTAAATGAGGAATCGTACCCAAACCATTTGACTAAACTCTCTTTTCGCCCAAATGATGTGCTCGGTTATGATACTCTCGATTCTGTACTCGTGCTTGTCTCCAACTTTTTGAATTTCCGGTGTGTAGAATGACCCCTCTATCTCATCGCCCTTATCGTCTTTCAACACATATGTAACGGGGTTTGTTTCATTTACTCGACTGATGGGAAAACAGTTACTCCGTCCAAGCCGGGGCATAACCCTTTTTAAAATTGGCTCTACCCAGGACCAGTCTAACTCGATCACCAGGCTTATACACGGGTCTTTGAAATTTAAAGTTGCGTTTGCTATTATACAACGTGTTCCATACCTGTTCTTGATTGTCTGCGTTGACGTCGACCGGTGCCATTTTCATACTTCTGTGATACGAATGGTTATAACTTCGAAGTAGGGCGGGTAGGACTCGGACATAAGACAGCTTATTGGAGTTCGTGAAATATCGCCACATCCGTTGTTTGAGAGTCCTATTAAAGCGTTCCACCACGGCGGCCTTAATATCTTCGTTCTGCGTAGTGAAAAAGTGAACGTTGTTGTCAGCGAGGAATTTCTGAAATGTTCTGTTCAGAAACTCCAGGTTCAGGTATAGGTATCCTGATGACTCAACCATTGTTTGATATTTGCGAGTCCCAGTTTGGTGTTACGTTGCAGGGCCGTTGCACCATTATAAGCCCCTGGTCGACTAGGGTCAAAGTAATGACATCTCAATATTTTCTCCACCGTTCCCATTTTGGTGTTGGGATTTTTTTAGGTCTCAGTTTATACGTGGTTACGGGCGGAGTGGTTTCATTACCTAGCTTTGGGGTTTCCGCTGCTGCTGGTGGTGGTGTCTTGGTCTGCTCTGGTGGTACCTCGATTGATGGTGGTGGGGATGGTGTTTTTTCTGTTGCCGTGTTGTGTTGAATGAGATCGACCGAGCTCAATGAGCGTCGTTTATACTGCTCCAATCTAGTTAAATATTGATGCAGGGCACGTTGGTACACTCTGGCCTTATCGGCGGGTGCTAAATCATCGCGGAATAGGATACGTTGCATTTCATCATCTAAATCTCTCAAGTTGTAACCGATCGCCTCGGGTGGGCTATACGTGCTAGTAGTCTGTTTAACACCCTCGAGGAATCGAGGATCCATCAAGATAATTTTTTTGGCCATTGTTACGCACCTAGTACTCCACCGAGAATACTTAATATAGGACGGAGCAAAGCACCTATGAACCCACCGGTTTGTAGAATCCCTTTCCGCAAGAAAATGAGGGTTTTAAAACACGGCGCGATTTGACTTCGGGTAGTAAAGAGGTTGAAATGGTCGCATGTGAAACTTCGTGTTATAAGCGCTATTGATTCACGGAAGTTTATTTTCATAGTACTGTTCAGTCTAGCGGTCTGTGTTGTAGTGGTATATTTTACGGTGTAAGTTGAATTTTTTTCTGTTTTTCTCTTATCTCATAACGATGTGGTAGGTTATCATTAAAGGAATTTCAGTTGTATTAATGGTGATGTGTATAAAGTACGAATGGTAGGAAAGAAGTCTAGTATGGGTTAGAAGAGAGAGAGCGAGAGAGAGAGAAAGAGAGATACAAAGAAGTCTAGGAGAAGGAAGGCGAGGTGCTAAGCATAAAGGGTGAGAATAATCAAGTGTTACAATAGGAGGGACGCTAAAAATATACGGGAGGGCGGAACGATGTGGGAGAGATAAAAGGGAGAAGAGGGAGGGTGGCCTGATAGTTTAGACGTCTAAGAGAGGATAGGCGAGAAAGATGGAGAGGGAGTGAGAGAGAGAGAGCGATGGAGAGGGAGAGAGGGAAAGGGAGAGAGAGATAGCGAGACCGAAAGAGACAGAGCTGGAGCTGGAGCGAGAGAGAGAGAGCGATGGAGAGGGAGAGAGAGATAGCGAGAGATAGAGACAGCGAAGGAGAGAGATAGCGAGGGCTAAAGAGACAGAGATGGAGAGGGAGAGAGAGAGGGCGATGGAGAGGGGGAGAGATAGCGAGAGAGACAGAGACGGAGAGGGAGAGAGAACGAGAGAGAATGATCTAGAGCGAAAGAGACAGCGATGGAGAGAGAGATAGCGAGAGAGAGCGCGAGATAGCGAACCACTATTACTGAGAGAGTGATGGAGAGGGAGAGAGATAGAGACAGTGATGGAGAGGGAGAGAGATAGTGAGATCGATAGCGAGAGCGAAAGAGACTGAGATGGAGAAGAAGAGAGAGAGAGCGATAGCGAGAGAGATAGCGAGAGCGAAAGAGACAGAGATGGAGAGGGAGCGAGAGAGAGAGCGATGGAGATGGAGAGAGATAGCAAGAGAGACAGAGATGGCGAGGGAGAGAGAACGAGAGAGAACCAGCGAGAGCGAAAGAGACAGCGATGGAGAGGGAGAGAGAGAGATATATATAGCAAAAGAGACAAGAGATGGAAAGGGCGAGAGAGAGAGATAGCGAGAGAGACAGAGATGGAGAAGGAGAGAGAGAACGAGCGTGAGCGAAAGAGACAGTGATGGAGAGGGAGAGTGAGAGATAGCGAGAGCGAAAGAGACAGAGATGGAAAGGGAGAGAGAGAGAACGAAAGAGACAGAGCTTGAGAGGGAGCGAGAGAGAGACAGCGATGGAGAGGGAGAGATATAGTGAGAGATAGAGACAGCGATGGAAAGGGAGAGAGAGAGAACTAAAGAGACAGAGATGGAAAGGGAGCGAGAGAGATATCGAAAGAGACAGAGCTGGAGAGGAAGCGAGAGAGAGCGATGGAGAGGGAGAGATATAGCGAGAGATAGAGACAGCGATGGAGAGAGATAGCGAGAGCGAAAGAGACAGAGATGGAGAGGGAGCGAGAGAGAGAGCGATGGAGAGGGAGAGAGATAGCGAGAGTCTTTGTGTGCCATGATGATGCTGTTGAGTGTGGCACATGATTATGATGCTGTTGAGGGTGGCACATGCTGATGATGTGTCACTAAAAATGTAGACACTAATAATCGGCTTCATACTTTGTGTGGCATGATGATGATGATAGGACATGAAGGGTACATGTTGATGATGCTGTTGAGGGTGGCACATGCTGATGATAGGACATGAAGGGTACATGTTGATGATGCTGTTGAGGGTGGCACATGATGATGATGATGCTGTTGAGGGTGGCACATGATGATGATGCTTTTGAGGGTGGCACATGATGATGATGTGTCACTAAAAATCGATATAATAACACCTGGTATATGATGTTAGCGATACTACAATAACACACCCTGTGCCGACCAACCCCGTTCCCCCACCCGCGTCGCACGCGAGATAGTCGTATTTACCTTTTCCTAACAATACCCCTTCAACGTCATTGCTTTGGCAGCATTTTTTTACATGTCCCCTTTTCCCCACCCGCCCGCCCGCGCGAGATAACCGGCGTGAGAGCGCAAGTTTTAGAACCGCTGACACACACACAAGTTTTAGAACCACTGTTGTCCATAGCCAGCGAGCGACAGACCCCCCGCGAGATACGAACCCACTTGAGATAAGCCCCGGCGTGCTGCCCACTCGAGATAATCCCCCACGAGATAAGCGGTCACCCGACCACCGGGTCAGGTCATAACAACAACAAGATTGCATCGTACCAGAAATATGCAGGAATGGTGCTATGGCACGGTGCGTTGCTATGCAATTCAGGCTCAAAACCCTTATATATACTACTCTGGCTGTCTGTCTGTCTGCCTGTCTGCCTGTCTATCTATCTATCTATCTATCTATCTATCTATCTATCTATCTATCTATCTATCTATCTATCTATCTATCTATCTATCTATCTATCTATCTATCTATCTATCTATCTATCTATCTATCTATCTATCTGTCTGTCTGTCTGTCTGTCTGTCTGTCTGTCTGTCTGTCTGTCTGTCTGTCTGTCTGTCTAGTCCGTCTGTCTATCTAGTATGTCTGTCTAATCTATCCATCTATCTATCCATCCATCCATCCATCCATCCATCCATCCATCCATCCATCCATCCATCCATCCATCCATCCATCCATCCATCCATCCATCCATCCATCTATCTATCTATCTATCTATCTATCTATCTATCTATCTATCTATCTATCTATCTATCTATCTATCTATCTATCTATCTATCTATCTATCTATCTATCTATCTATCTATCTATCTATCTGTCTGTCTGTCTGTCTGTCTGTTTGTCCGTCCATCCCTCCAAATGCGTTGTCCTTTCGAGCTGAAGACGCCACATAGGGCAAAAATTCTAGCCTCTTGTGTCTGACGATCTTTCAACTGTCAGACCTTGCACGGGACCTGCATTGTGACTCACCAAATGACTCTGTTCTGTGCGAGTTGTTCAAATTCGGCGAATTTTAATGTTCATTTGAGTGTTTCTCTAGGTCGGCCTCTTTTCTTTTACACTCTGGTTCCAGTTTTGAGAGCCTGCTTTGAGATTCTTTTGTTAGTCCCTTCTCATCATATAACCAACATATGGCCACTTTCTTCTCTTGATTATAGTTGATATTTTTAGATGCTTTGCCATATCTCTTATATCTGCACTAGTTTTGAACTCATTCCATGGTGTGCGATGTGTTTTCCTCAGGAATTTGTTTTCAAATGCATCCAGTTTAATTTTTATTTCTTTAGTTAGTTGTTTTCTAGCTATCGCATGCATAAGTAAAGGTAGGTAATACATTTAATTTGAAAATCTCAAGCTTTGTATTTGTGCTTAGTAATTTTGATCTGCATATTTTATCAAGGTTTCAGAAAGTCATTTCTGATTTTGCTATTCTGATTCTAATTTCTTTTTTGGTGTCCTTGATCTATGCAGCTTCCAAGTTATACAAAGTGCTCTATTTTTGTCTTTTCTTGGTTGATCTCAAGTCCGATTTTCCTAGCAATTGATGACATGGCATTTATTTTTTTTTCTTGCATCATATTCACATTGCTAATGATAAGTACTCTGTCGTCTACAAAATCAAGGTCCTCCAATTGAGATCCAAGTTGTTAGCAATTCCAAATAATGGGAGATAAAAATACATCCTTGTTTCACTCCTGTATCAATCTAGAACTATTCACTCAGTACTGCCTCTGCGCGAAGTGCACATGAGAAGCCGTAGTACATATCTTTGATGATGTTAATAATTGTTGGTGGTATTACATATTGTCTGAGTATGTTTCCCAATGGGTCTCTATGTATGTTGTCGAAAGCCTTTTTGAAATAAATTAAATTTAGAAGAAGTGGTCTCTACTTTTCTAAATGTTCTTCTGGTATAATTCTTTAGAGTGAAAACATGATCAAGGCAGCTTCTTCCTTTTCTAAATTCTGCTTGTTCTTCACGCATAACAATTATCAATCATTCTGTTCATGATGATCTTACAGAATACTTTAGAGGCAACTGATAGAAGAGTCATGCCTCTCCAGATATGTTGTTGTTGTGGGAATGTAAACAATTATATTTCTTTTCCACTGTATTGGTGCCTTTTCTTCTTTCCATATTGCATGAAACATTTTCTTCAGGCGTTTTAAGTTATGGCTGTCCACTGCTTTTAGCATCTCGAATGTTATGTCATCTTCACCTGCAGCCTTATTGTTAGCCATGAGCTTTACATCCATCTCTACTTCATTCAAGGTGACGTCATCTAAGTTTATATCTAACTGTGAGTTTGGTGTGTTGGCTGCAAAATCTATTAAAGGCATTGATGTTGGACAATTAAGGATTCCCATAAAGTGCTCAGTCCATCATGACTTTATTTCTTCACTTGATGTTAATATGATTCCATATTTGTTTGTAACAGGTGCCCCACTAGATGCAAAAGTGTTCGTTAGCATTTTCTGTACATTAAAAAAAGTTTTACGATCAGCCGTCATCGCTGCTCTCTCCGCCTCTATTACCAGGTTATCTATATAGAATCTCTTGTCTCTTCTGGCCCAGCTCTTTTCTTTTTTGTCTAGTTTTTTGTATGCTGCTTTTGCCTGGTCTTTTCCCAAATCTGTCTTTACAATCATAATAACTGTTTTTGCTTCTCTCCTTTCTTGCGTGTACTTCCATGTAATATCAGATATCCATACCCTTCTTTTTATTTTCTTAAACCTAGCACTTGCTTCTGCCAATGACATCAGAGCTGTGCTGTGGAATTCCCACATTTCTTCTAAGGTCTTCTCATCCAGTTCACCAGATATGAAGACATAATGAAATATGATACAAAAACATGAGTTACAAGCTTTGGTAACATACTACAAAAAAAAGGACACTGAAAGTAGTCTGAAAATAACATTTTAAAGAAAAGAAATATTGTACAATGTGAAGTTATAGAGAATTTTCAAAAATGACAAAGGAAAACTTAGAATTTATCTAAAGCTAATATATTTGAAATACAGAGGGACTAGGTGCTTTAGAGCAGTATTTCTCAACCTAGGACCATATGTCCTCGGGGTGGGGGTAATGGCAAGAGACTGGGAGGACCACAACACGATACTACTGTGCTGTGCATATGGATGTATATGTTTATACACAGCTCAGATATCACATTTTTCACTCAGTGAATTATTTCTTTAACAGCACCTTAAAGAGAAGCGCACATTAGAAGTATTTAGTGGATCTCAAAAGTGATTATCCTCAATAGACGGAGATATCTGCAACAACTTTATTTCCTGTTCCTACTTCTCTTCTCTTCTCTTCACTCCCCTCCCCCATCCCCCATCCACACCCGACAGCTGCCTAGTCTAGCCATCTTCTTCAATATAGCCATATACAAAGTATGTGGACGAACCCCAAAGAAGTATAAAATAGGTTTACAAGTTTGCCGAATCAGAGTATTCATTAAAGAACGAAACTTTTGTTAGTCCTTTCACGGTTGCTGTGTTTAATTTCTTAGCATTGTTAAAATATATCTTGGTTGGCATAACCCTTGATTTGTGAGTATATACAAAAAATATAAGAAAATATATGGTAATAGATTTTGTAAATATAAAATGTATTTATAACATTTTGCACTTAAAATATATAGATAATATATATATATATATATATATATATATATATATATATATATATATATAAGTTTTGCAATGCATAACCTTTCATTTTGTCATTTTTGGGAAGTTCCACAGCTGTTTTATTTATTAAAGTGATCTTATTATTTTGCAGCTGCAAACATATATGTACTGTACAGTTTGTCTCCATTTGTTTAACATTTTTTTTCCTATTCCCAGTACAGTACATTATGTACCGAATACATCATTGCTACCTCTGCCAAAAAAAATGTTGACAATACTCAAGTTAAGAATCTTGGCTACAGATTTATCCTGTCCGCCCAAGACCACACAAAACCCATGTGCTTAATTTGCAATATTACACTTTTTCAATGAAAGTATGTGACCATAAGTGTGATCAGAAGCATTTAAAAACGTCGTATAAAGACACAAAAAATTAAGCCACCCAGTTATTTTTGGACGCTGTGAGATAATTTTGAAGCTAGACATGAGGTGAATTTTTTTTTTTTAAATCTACTAATTTAATTTTTTCCTGTATATTTGGATGTACTCCATAGTTGCATCACGCTTTCAGTCACGTACGGTTAGCCGCAGAGTGCATCACTCTCAATTTGATTAGTGTAAACCGTCATTAAACAATATTTTTTTTTACATCTCCTTTATCATCTTAGTATTGTGAAATCTAATTCCTTGTTGAGTTATTAAAAAAATGCATATATTTCTATGTTACAGGTTAGATTATAAATATGTAGATTGATTTTTTAAACCATGAAAAATTGTGTCTCTGAAATCTCTTCCATTGAATTTATAATAAGAACTTCCACACTGAAAGATTTAAATATGACAAAGGTTTAATTGCTTCTTGTCAAATGAGAAGGAAAACCATACTCAACAGGGGAAGCCTTGATTTTACCAGCGTAAATTGTTATTTTTACTACAACCACTAAATTTTAAAATATTTCTATAACTCGATTGTTATTGATCTATTTGCGGATCATCATCATTGCACTCCGAACATGTCCATAGGTGATCAGATCCCCTTTTTATCATGTCCTGCATTGTCCAGCGACTGACGACTCCAGTTCTGTGTGGTTGATGCCTTATTATACGTCCACTAAGTTTCTCGTTTCTGGCTGTGCCCATCTTAACTCTCATCTCAATCATTCGAAGGAGTGAGGCGGAATCATGGTTGTCGAAGTTATGTGCTCTTCTCACATCTCGGAGGGTATTGATGATGTTAGCACGATCCATTGGTTGACCGTCTTCAATGACAGCGCAGCTAACCAACTTATCCGCTCTTTCATTTTCCCGTACTCCCGCATGTACAGGGATGTAGACAAAGGTGACCTTGCTTAATTTTACTTCAAAAACTCTAACCATTGCACGTGTACAGAGCCCGCCTCCACATTTTTTTAATCGTGCCCATCGAATCACTCAGAATACAGGCATGGGTGTAGTCTTGTGACTCTAACCAGATGAATGCTCTGGTCACAACCATCACCTCCATCGTCATACTACTCGTGGTCATAACGTATGCACCACTGTCTTCCTTGACTATTCTGCCTGCCGAGCGTTCTGTAAATGCCCATGCACTCCTTTGCTGTCGTATTACAGATCCGAGTGTATAAATGATTGCATCATTCTCATTGGTGTTATCCCAGATGAGACCGTTGATCTCCTCATTGACCACGACAGAGTTCTGTTCCCTACATTTCCCGTCGAGTGTGACAATACACGAGAATGTTCCCCTGAATGACGAAGGCACCAGTATCAGTAGTAGTATATTAGGTTATATTATGTATCATTTTTTGGGCGAAAATTACGCGGAAATAAAGCGAAATTTGAGGCGGAAATTTGAAGTGTTAATTTTAGTAGGACAAGAAAAGAGTGTGATTATTCGGTATTGATCGTTGTGTTTAGGTCGCCTCCATCGTTGTCTGACCACAGACCCCCTTAACGTTTGAAAAGGAAAAATTGAGGAGGGGTAGTCAATCGCAGTTTATTTGTTATTCTTTGTTCTAAGGTGGTCTTCCTATTTTCTGACCAAAGCCCTCGTTCAGTGAATTTAGGCGAACACCCCCCCCCCCCCAACTCAAAGGGTTTTTAAAGAAAGACAAAGAAAAAAAAGGGATTGAGGCGGTCCTTCCACCTCAAAGGTTTTTTCCCTTGTTTGTTTGTTTTCTTAAAGAAAATACAGAGGGGAAATAAGAGTACTACAAAAAATAACCAACTCTTCCTTTTTCATATAGGTATTAATATTTTTAATTTTAAAAAAATTATATACGTACACATAATAATTGTTGAATAGAAATATATTTTAATAAAGTAAACATCATTATTACTATTATACTATTAACACAGACACAAACACACAGACTAAATAGTGAGAAGAGAGGTAGTAATGTTATCACTATGAACCTGCCTCTTTATGTATAAAAAGGAAAGAGCGTTTCTGTACTTGGTGTAAGAGAGCACATGCCTGATCAAAGCGTTCTAAGGCCTACATTTTGTCCACCTTGGGCCTGTTGTGTGTCTTGAAGAAATGTATTCTTATCTAATGTGTTGTGACTATTGTTTAAACCCTTACAACTAATTTTGTCGTATTCCCCAGGGTAGTGATACGTTTTACTGAACAGACTAAAGATTGAACTATACTCGTATTCTAAATTAAAAAGTCCTGGGGTTCTCTTATCGTGTAATTTAGCATCCCGGCATTTCTGACAGTCCGGTAGCTCGTTACCATCGATAAATGTCTATCTCGTTGTCAAATCAAACCTCAGAAGGAAACCAGTTACTATAAACCTCGCGATAATTGGAGATAATTCTAGTCCTATGACTTTCTTCTAATGTAGGGGCGCTTAGAGCCAAATATATGCTGTCTGGGTCCATCTCGCACAATTGAAAGTCGGCCCTATCCACGAATTTATCTAAAAATTTTAATAAAATTCTAACATCCTTAACTTTGCATATTGATAGACGAAAAAGCCGATCTGTAAAGGAAGGTCCCAATATACTGTTTTTTTAACATTTCGACATCGAAAAGGTCATCACTTATTTCCGTTTTTTTTTCTTAAATAAAGGATTATTATTTTTAATTTGAAGTGTCTTCCCCTGCTGCATACGATACATTAGTGTGCATAGCTTTAATGGATAGGGTTTTTCCATACGCCGAATTACCCAAATCTTTATGGTCTCACTAACTAGTCTGTCGTTTTTCCATGTCATCTTGTTGACTGGCCTCAGTTACCATATCCCCAAACATTTTAAAACAGCTAGACGGCTGATATTCTATCACCTGGTATATTTTTGTTACCTGTAGACCATGATCTAAATACCATTTTGATAAGAGGTTTACCAAAAGTTTTTTCTTCCCGATATAACTCCCTAGCAAGGTACGTTAAGGGGTCGACAACAAATTGTTTTTTTTTTTCGGCGTAATCCTTCATGAAATTTCCTATATCATCCCGCGAAACGTCACTGTTTTAAAAATGGGTGTCATTTCGCAAAACTTTTTTTAAGATGGTCAGTGACATTAATATCGCACTCTAATAACGCAAAACAGGACCCGTACTCTAACGGAATCAATAATATCTTGTTCACTAATGGATCTTTTGACTGTGGTATACGTGGCTTCAGCTTGAAGTAGGGTCGCGGCTAGGAAAGTCGTAATTTTTGTAGTAGTTTTCTTTAACATAGACCACTAACATTCCCACATAACTTCAACTGGAACTTTTACTTCCACGGTTAAGTAAGTAGGAATATCGAGTGTTTTGTTGTATAATTCATTTATAGGTTTCATGTTTACATGGTTATTAGCCATATCATTAGTGATCAGACAGTCTCTGTGACCGTGAAAAAGACAACCAGTAAACTGGTAGAATGTTTTATTTGTCTTATCCAACCCATCTACATGTATTTTCCGTGCCCGCAGTCTAAATTTCCTCCCGTTAAACGTCGTCAACAATTCTACCTTTCTTTCGTGGCAAAACTAACAACCATTTCCTACTTTGTTGATCGTAATAGTTTACTTTCTGTGCCTTAAATCCGTTCTCCATTTCTCGTATAATGGAAAATCCAAAGGCATGGGTTTGAGAGACCCCATAGGAACGCTTTGTTCGTTAGCGTAGTACCCCTTTATACTGATAGCGGGTTTATTCCCTCGAATACGAGTATGTTTTTTTCGTGGTATCTATGAAAAATTTTGTGTGAAGCGCCTCTCATTTTGTAGAACACAAAGAAAAGACGACGTTTTATGGATAGCTTTAAAAATATAAGTTAAAGTTATTCCCGTATGTATATATATATATATATATATATATATATATATATATATTCTAGACAACAACCTACAGAATAATCCTGTATTTTGTAGATGTAAAAACTAGTAATGACTAATGATTCTAAGACAAATTTAGTAGTGCCTCAATTTTTTACCATGTACCCTAAAAGATCACCGTTGTTTAAATTATTTGCAAAAATCTCAAAATCTTTCATATTGTTAACTAAAAATGGCTTGCCTAATCCGTTATTAGCGTTATGTGAAGATCCGTGAACATATCTAAGTTGTTGTGTTTCTCTATGTTTAAGAAAAAGATGGGGCTGTAGTTGATCTTGAAACAGGTAGACTGTGCTTGAAAGATAGGACTAAGAAGTGTGTACCAATCAATAAGATCAATATTAGATGGCGAAAGGAAGAAAGTAAAAGTAGAAAGTTATTTATTTAAAGTGTCATGTGTCGTAACAGAACTCCAGTTGTCTTCGTAAACTTGTCTGACATCTAGCAGTAAGATAGATTCCCACTCACTGGTTAGCTTTTGATGCTTATAGGAATCTGGGTCTTCCTCGCTCTGATGTCTTTTATGTGAAGAAACTTTATCTAAAGCTGATGATGTGGATGGTAAGTGAAGAGCAGGCGATCTGGATGGTAACTGTGTGTCTAATGACGTAGAGGGTACTTGTGGAGCTGATGGCATGGAAGGCACTTGTTAAGGTTGTTTCTTGCTGTGTGTTTAGATATGTCTGCTTAAGTTGTCTAAACGGGTGTATAATCGCCGACAAATAGGGCATTCATGCGTCTGTGGATGATGCAGTGTGGTGATGTGGCAATTGAGGATGTCTTTTCTGCCGAATGTTTTAGCGCATATGTGACACACAAAAGGCCTGTTATTGTAAGAAACCTAACATCTGGCGTTAAAATAGAGTCCTTCTCACTGGTTAGCTTTTAACGCTTAGAAGGACCCGAGACTTCCTCGCTCAGATGCCTTTTAAAAGAAGAACATTTATCTAAATGTGATGCTGTTGAGAGTCCTTAAGTAGCTGATGATATGGAGGGTACGTGAGCAGCTGATGTAGCGTAGGGTACCTGTGCATCTAATGAAGTATAGGATACTCGTGCAGCTGATTATGTGGGAGGCACTTATGCAGGTTGTTTCTTGCTATGTGTTTTAATATGTTTGCTTAAGTTGTCTAAACGAGTGTATATTCGCCGACAGATAGGGCATTCCTGTGTCTGTTGATGATACAGTGTAGTGATGTGGAGATCGGGGATGTCTATTCTGCCGAAATTTGTATCGCATATGTGACACACAAAGGGAGACGCCATCTGTGAAATATTTTTAAAACTCCATTAGACATCTGACTACACACATACACATACACCTAAATCAATCTCACTATATCAATAACAACAGGTAGCGAAGAAATATATAACTATATTAAAACCATTATACGCTATTTAGATACGGTAACACCACAACTGCCTGTTGAGATGGATAAAAAGTCGATGGTTTCGTTTTTCAAAGCTTAGTTTGGTCAAGATTATTCAAAACTGGTAGCTGAATTAGTTAATTCCGTTAAAGTAAAATAAAAAATGTTTTGGATACGTTGTAAATATACTAAAGCTAGAGCAAATGCATGTTTTAATTATTTCTTTATCGTGGAGGAAGTCTTAAAGGACGGTATAATGAACTTTGGTCGTATACTACAAGTTCTAGCCCTGGCAAAATATATTACAGACACTGCAATAAAGAATGAAGACGATAAGAGGAAGTTTTCATATTTTTACAGCAAAATTTACAGCGCGAGAATTTCAGGCATATAAGAAATAAGTCATCTGTTTTCAGAAATTCAAACTGACAAATACTGTGAGTGTATTGTGAAATATATTACAAATAACGAACATAACTTGTGACAAAAATATGTTTATCGAATAGGTGATCCGCTTCTATGAGCTTATGTTTAAAACATTTCAATTTACAGATCTTCATGAAAAGAAGATTTGAACATAGCGGAAAATTAATTAAAGCCAAAATTATGTTCAACAGTAATTGAAAACTAACACTTACTTTTCTCTAAGTAAAAGCCTTCTGTGCTGTTGCTGCAATGTTGCTTGAGCAAGAGCTGACGCGAGAATAAGACAAAACTACCCCTTTCACAGGTACCTGACATTTTTAAGAGGTACCCTTTCAAAGTGGGTCAAGGTGCTCTGATAATTTACGTGCCCACAAAAGAAAAGTCTGTTGTGTTTGTTTTCTAATCAGCGAAGAAGTATTTAACGACAGCCTTGTACTTCTAGAAACAATAATCTGCCAGCTTGACCTAGCTAAGAAATTTTTTTTATTTTATAATAAATGAACGATACTTATATGATGCTTGGTCTTTTTTCGTTTAAGTGTAAAAATTTCTCCCAGCATTCAACATGGGTTGATGTTTTCCACATTGTCTGCGTAGGCAGGCGCTCTGGCTTCCGTACGCCTTGATAGCGGAATGTTCCCTTTAACACGTTGTGGCAGCATTCACAGAAAGTTCGTACGAGTACCAGCGAGGCTGATTTCATTACAGCATTGATAGTCGTTGACTTGGCAGCCCCTAGGAACCGTAACATTTCCCTTTGTCGTCTCACTTTTTCTGTCTTGTTCCTTACTTCGGGACGTAGACTATCTGCTGTTCTTCGGGAAAAAATATTGGCGCGCAGTCTTAGGTGATCTGGCGTTTCTTTTTGGGGGTCCAGTAATAAATACCCGTGTGGAGCCGACGTCGCGTTCTTAAAACTATCCTGAATATGCGACACGCGACCCGGGTACACCTTCTTAGCTAAGTGAGTAAACTGATACCAGTCTCGTGAATTTTTAAAGAGTACTATGTAGTGGTTTATAAGACTTATCATTCTCTGATCCTTAATTTTCTCAAAAATATTTTGTACAATTTAAACGACGTTCAGGTGCCGTTGGTGGCAGCCTTTAGCAAAGCGTTTAGTGACCCTATGGACTTCTGTTTCCCAAGATGGTGGATCTAGGTCACGTTCTCTCGATCGCTGCTGAAAGTGCATTCGGGGTCTGATTAATTTCGGTTTTCCATTGCACTTTGCTGCGTTAAAGAAAAATGATGATCTACTTATTACATCTGCACCGGTAAAGCAACGTCGTACGCCGGCAACAGTCCTTTTTTGACAAATCAAGTGGTGCTAATGCGACCTTCCACCGTTTATACTTGATCTGCGCTTTACGTCACATTGGTGCTGTTCATTACCGTTAGTGGAATTCCGTCACGCAAGTTATTTACATGTTACTCATTAATGTGAATTGCTTCGACAGCCGCAGTTTTATATATTTAGGGAATTTACACCTTGTTTTATTCGTCGTAGGCTACTTTCCCTAGAGAAATCAGGAATCTAAAGGAAGCGAAATTGTGTGTGCAAAATTGTTGTGTGATACGTTATCGTAATGGTTCATCGTATATCTCTAGACCGGCCGTACGATAATCTTACGGTCTGTTGTTTGATGTGCGACGGGGATAATATGACGACTAACTGTGTGTCTATATGTTCGGAATTGGAGTCAACAACGATGGCCTAACATTACAAAGCGCTAATTTAAAAAAAAATATGACGATCATCATTTCAAGAGGACGAACTTCCTGTATATCGTGGATAGGCAGCTGGAACAATTGAAGGCTATGCATTAAAAATGTTCTTTGTTGTAGTTTTCTCATATTATAAGTCCGGCTTGTTGCAGGAGCTACTGAGTTAAGTGCTCTGTGCACTCCTAAAGCTGTGTGTCTCATTTCTTTTGATCATGTTTCGATATTCCAATTGTTTACGATGAATGATGATATCGTATGACAGGGAACAGTTGGCTGTGTTCACTTTCTGCACGGTTTCGCCTTATGTCTTTTGACGTGTGCTGAGACTGCTACGGTGGGGACTACTGTTATCTCTCTTTGTTTGCAAAATAAGATATTATTTCGGATGATTACGCTGGCACGGGCTTTTATTATGGATTATGGATTTTAATTCATTTGCAGTGATATTGAGGCCTTCCATAACCAAACCTAATTCGTCACCCTATGACAGTTCCGTCCATAAGATTGTCCGTGACCATCAGGCGTCTCCTGTCTCCTCTCCATTGCTTTTTGTCGGTCAGCCCTTCGTTAAGCTGAATACATTTCGTCGTATTGTATCTTCTTTGCCACTCACCATAACAGAACACAATTTCCTCAGGCGTGGGACTGACCATCACATTTTCCATAAATTTGCTAACAAAGACAATTTTTCAACATCTATTCGGATCTGCAAATAACGCGGTAATCGGATGTTCCTACCGCGGATCTGTAACTAGTAATGATTACGTTGTTTAGTTTATCTCCGTATTTATTATAAATTTCCAAATAATACAAAAAAATATAAGAAATAAAAGAAAAAAAATATTACCTTGTTGAACGTTTATACTGTAGTGTTCTTAATAAAATAACTGATATGGTATAAAAACCGTATTAAATTTACGCCTATTTTGATATAAATTGCGTCTAAATATGACCAAAACTATCTTCTCACCTTCCTTTTGTCTTTCAGCGTAGTTAATAATCATCGAACTGTAAAAGTTATTAATATATTCGATCTATTAGAGTATGGCAACTTTTATTGGTTATTGGTTATGGAAGGCCTCGGTATCACTGCAAACAAATTAAATCCATAATTGCTCAACTGCCCGTGCCAGTGGAATCATCCGAATTACTAACACATCTCCCAAACAAAGAAAGGTAACTGTAGTCCCCATCGTAGCAGTCTCAGCACACGCCAAAAGACATAATGCGAAACCGCGTAGAAAGTGAACACAGCCAACTGTTCCCTGTCATACGATATCATCATTCATCGTAAACAAGCGAGATTTCGAAACGGGATAAAAACGGATGAGACGCACAGCTCACGGTGTGCACAGAGCACTTAACTCAGTAGCTCCTGCAACAAGCCGGACTTGGAATATGAGGAAACTGCAAGAAGGAACACTTTTCATTCAATGGTTCCTGCCACATATCCACCATATACCATGGAAGTTCGCGTCCTCCCGAAAATGATGATAGTCGTAGCACTTGATGATGTTAGGCCATCGTTGATGACTCCAATTCCAAACATATAGACACACAGTGGTGGTAAGTTATCATTTCCAATCCAACAGAAGCCACATGACCTGTAGTTAGTAAAACCACAGAGAGAATATGATTTTGTGACCTTCACTGATTCACTCTTGGATTTGAATGTGTAGTTTACACAAGAGAAGTTTTCAACTACAGTGATCCCATTTAAGGCAATTCTGGGATAGCAAGGCAAGTCTCCTTTATAGCAGCAGAACTTAATGTTCTCTGCTCCCTTCTTGTAGCTGCTGCCACACGATTCTGATGTTTCATTAACTTGGACATCATTCAAGAACAATGTCAGATTAACATTCCATAGACCTGGCTCTGCTGATGAAGTGCTTGGTGCAACAGTTGTATCAATCATACATGAGGCTCTTGGTTTGTGGTCATTAATATCACAGACGGCATATAATGTTGTTATATTCAGTATTTCTTTCTGGGGTGTAAATATGTGGCACACACATGGAGAGTGGTTTGTGGTCACAGTAATCCCATTAAAGGCAATTGCAATGTAGCATGTCATTTGCTTGAACAGACACGTGTGAAATTTATCGATTACATAAACCTATCTACATTTAATTATTTCTAACATATATATTTACAGAACCCTTACTTGATTGGAATGTCAAAGCAGCTTATTGGCATTTTGAACACTGGCTGTTTTTTTTTTTTTTGCATCTTGTTTTTTTTTTTGTCTACTCGTAGCGAAACCTAACTCGAAGATGGCGCCGAATTCTCATTGTTAGCGATAAGTAACTCACGTCTGTCAGGCAATCAATACATCTCGCGCCGAGGCTGCGTGACAGCACGCGTGAGTGAGATTAACTTTTGGTACATATGCACGATGTGTTACTAGTAATTTATTGTAGTACTTTTGTTTCCTCTCTATATTTCCTTTAAGAAACAAATAAACAATGGCAAAAAACTTTGAGGCGGAGGGACGCCTCAATTCCCTGAACGAGGGCTTTGGTCAGACAATAGGGAGACCACCATATAACAAAGAACAATAACAAATAATCTGCCCTTGACTACCCCTCCTCAATTTTTTCCTTCTCAAAATTAAAGGGGTCAGTGGTCAGACAACGATGGAGACGAACAAAGAACAATACTGAATAATCACACTCTTTTCTTGTCCTACTCAAATTAACGTTTCAAATTTCCGCTTCAAATTTCGCTCAAATTTCACCTTAAATTTCGCCTCATTTCCACATAATGAATGATACTTGTTATTAACCTAATTAACTACTTATTTATTATACCTTATATGTTATATGTAACAAAGACGGTTTTTCCACATCAAGTTGTACCTGCGACTAACGTGGTTAACGGACATTTCCACCGTTGATCCATAACTAGTAATGACTACGTTGTTTAGTTTGTCTCCATATTTATGATACTTTTCCCAATACAAAAAAAAAATATAAGAAATAAAAGAAAAAATATGTACTTGTTGGAACGTTTATACTGTTGTGTTCTTAATAAAATAACTGATTTAGTATAAAAACCGTATTAAATGTACTCCTATTTTGATATAAACGAGTTCTAAATAGGACTAAGACTACCTTTTCACCTTTCTTTTGTCTTTCTGCGTTGTCAATAATCATCGAACTGTAAAAGGTATTAATATATCGGTCTATTTGAGTCTGGCGACTTTTATCATATAGTAATAACATAGTTTTAGACAGACCGTGAACTATAGTGAATAATCTATAAACATGCTGCTATACACACAAACAGATATATATATATATATATATATATATATATATATATATATATATATATATATATATATATGTATATATATATCGTGCGTGACAGTAGAAAGAAATATACTATAATTCCGGAGCCGATAGAATAGCATCGAAGAAAGAAAAAAATGTTATATAACAAACTATCTCTTGTTTGGTGTCTATTAGCGTGTCTAGAGGTGAAAGATTTAAAAGTAATAACATATTTTTTAATTAGTAGTAAATTAATTGTTTATTGTGTAGTGTGCTTGTATTTTAATTCACATCCCGTTTTAAATTTCAGTAATTTTTTTTTTGTCAACACAAACAATAATAGCCCAGTCATAAAATAGTGCTCACAGGGCAATGCGGGGTTTATCGAACAAAAGAAAACGCCTTCTGTTTACTGCGCCTAAGAGGGAGGATCGGTCACTCGTGATGGTCTGCTACGCATATCTTACTTACCGTTTATATCATGTATTTAATTTATATTATAGTTCGTTTCAAATCATGTGCCCAACTTCAAAACGCTATTACGCAGTAAACATTTGTTAAAGACTGTTGAAATTATCCAAATGTTATTAGAATGCAAAAGACCCTTTAAATGCATATTTAACAAATATCTTGCAGCTGCAGTTTTCTTAAAGCGGTGAAGTTCTTTGATGTTTGTCACAATTGTAAATTGTGAAGCCCTAAAGAATAGAAATTACCGTAGTTGCTGGTCTATGATTAATTTTCACTAGGTAAAGGCGTGGCCGTAATGGGGAAATAATTGGATAAGACAAAACACCAGGAGAATTATTGTCTGCTCAGTTCGAGGACGGCTTCGCCGCTGAATGAACGGAAATGGAACACACAATGCCTCGTGTTTTCTACAAGTGTCTAATTGTGTCAGAAAACCCACGTTGAAAGCGTGCAAAATCGTCAATTTGACCGTGTATGGATTTTTAATCGCTATTTTTAACTTAAATACTGTAAACATTAAGTTTTGACTACATCAATGGGTCGTTATAAATTTATATAAATCAAATAAGCAACAATAATAACCAAATGTTTTTTTATGAAATTAATTCCCTGTTGGGTTCTAATCATTATAAGCATTACATGCAAATTTTGAAAAGCTTATAAAAAGCGGTTTAAAAGATATCGATTTTTAAAGTTGGGCACGACTTATGAAACGGACTATAGATGCGTTTAGCTTTAATTAGTTACGATCGAGCGGTGTGATGGCGTTATTGTTTTTTTTAAAGATACGAAAGATTAAAAACATAATTACTCGTACTATTACTTTTAAAAAGACTCCAAACTCGGCTATATATGAATAAGATATAAGCTATCCATCACAATCATGTGTTGTCCTATTTGAAAATAATTCCCCAAAAAATTGTTACTTCAACTTTCGTCTCATTTCCGCCTCACAATTGACACCTAATGTTAGCCTAATATACTACTACTGATATCCACTCCTCGCCAGAGTTAATATTGGTAACCCCACAGACCTGTTTGATGACATCTTCTGTTCGGCCCACCCATGATTTTACTCTTTTTAGCATGACGCCTTTCTCGGTGTAGAGTCCATGGTACAATGGATGATATTTATCTGCACTTATCTTCAAATATGCTCGTGCCCTCCAAATGTTTATATTGTCACCCATGGTTGGAAAGTAAAGAAGATACCTCATTGCTACACAGGGAGTATCTCTTGTACACTTCGAAAAAAGCGGCATAGCTTCAGTCTGTATTTTCTCTGACCTGTCAATTTGTATCATACTGACAGTAAGAATTGCTAGACCATACTCGATTGATGCTAGGACTAATCCCTGAAATAAAAGGGCTTCTGATTGATGCTGGTAGCTGTCATGACCTTGAAGTCGTCTAAACCTTTGCGTGATTTTATTATCCTATTGTCGACGTGGTCCCAAAAACACAGGCTGCGATCAACCTGTCTCTGATCACCTTATCAGCTCCCATTCATACCACCTGTGTTTCCCTGTTAACGATGTCATTTTTAAGGGAGAACCATGCAACTGATGCTTTATTAGGATTAACCAATGCACCTGATACTCCACACCAAGAAGAGATGCGATCGATTCTCTTTTCACTGCGTGTGTCTCTTCCCTGTCGATATACCAGAATATCATCAGCAAAAGTCATAGTTCTTCACTCCCATCCATTTGCTGTTTCATGATTGTTATTGTGTACACGTTAAGTAGAACTGGTGACAATGGTGAGCCTTGTGGTAGCCCAGGACAAATGAATGTTGGCTCGGATGACCAACTTCCACATCTGAGTGTAACCTTCCTCTGAAACAGTGCTGCAGCCATCCATCAAATGAGGAAAGGGTGCACCGCCAGTTTAAGTAGCATGTGTATGAGGTATTCAAACGGTACTCTGTCGTATGCATCCTCCAGACTTATAGTGGTAGCACATGTCTCCTTTCATTTATGGAAGCCTTCGAAGACGTCATAGACAAAGACTTTCGCATTGAGCCTTGTCTTTTTGTTATATCTATAACCTCCGAGCGTGGAAGGGAATGCGCGTTTTTGTTCAAGGCACGGGTAACTATTTTCTTCATTATCTTGCTAGCAGTGTTATATATAGTGATGATTCCGTAGGCACTGATGTGAGAATGGGCCTTGTTTCGCTTCCGTAGCGGTAGCAAATAGCCACTCATGTCTAGCCACTCCTAAATCTCGCCACTCCGAATGCTGGCATTAAACTCTTTGGCAGTACTGTACTCTGGAAGTCTGGAATGCCTCTGTGTCGTGTTGTGACATTCATGTTCTGATGAAGTCGCCAGAATGTTGCTAGCAATTTTTCTGAGCACACTTTTTTACACAAATCATCCCACTTGGCATCCATAGCCTGCTTATCACATAGGTGCATCATTTTTTTGGTCGACCTCTTCTCTCAGACGCTTTAATAGCACAGGTTGTGTTATTCCATTCTTTTTGGCTTATTGCCATGTCATGGCCGCTTGTCTCTTGTTCCACCAAGCTTCTTCGACTTCTATGTTCCACCAGGGCGACTGTGTCCATCTCTCCTGCCTCCTGCCAGGGGCGCCCTGTTTCCTATGTCTCATTTCGCTAATGACGTCCTGGTCTGTGTTCTCATAGTGAAATGTGTGGAACTTGCTGTTCATGCTTCTACTTCTGCCTTTCTCAATTAGGAGGGCACATGGGTAGTGATCACTTCCGTGGAGTCCCAATACATTCCACCTGCAAACCGGTGCGAAGGTAGAAGACACAAGTGCAAGGTCTATGATACTATCAGAGTCCCCTGTTCGAGTGGCCATTCTGGTTCCATTATTCAAGCACACCGGCAATCGACCGACACCAGTGCGTTCTCTAGCTCTTCTCTCTGCTTGTTAGTTATGACGATACCCCACTAGTTGTCTCTAGCATTAAAGTTCCCGAGAAAAATGATGTTCTCCTCGAACGCGAAGAGATTCCGGAATTGTTTTTGTTCCGATTACCTTCCCATTACAGGCATACACATTTACAACCACGAAAGGAGCAAGGGTCTGCACCCTAACCGCATGTACCCGTTGGATTCACTGTCCAACATAGACATATCAACCTCAACTGTCACCATGTTGTTTCGCACAAGGATTGCTTGTCCAGGGTGTCGTCTATTGCAGAAACAATGAAATTCAGAGGTACTTACTGTCCTATCATCAAGAAGTGTTTCTTGCAAAATCATTATATCAGCGTCAAACGGTAGCTTATCAAGAATGGGGCGTCGTTGATTCATGGAAACACAATTCCAATATGTAACGCGCAGTGCACAACATCTTCAGTGCACAACAGACAACTCTATAGTACTCAGATCCCTTCCTCGGTTTGAAGCATCCTCACCGTATACTAGCGGAGGCACTAAAGATGGCCTAATCTCAGATGCACAAACTCTGCAGGCAACACCAATAAAGATCTTTAACCTTCTTAAGCAACAAGCATAAATATGTCGCCTAAAAAAAAACTTCAGTCTCCTTAGTTTTATCTTACGTGGTGGAAGGTGACAGTGGCTTTATTCTTTTTTCCCCTGGTAGCAAACCGACAAACTGTTTACAGCGACGTTCAAAGCGCTTGCTTTTTAAAACATCTTTCTTGGTTTTAATGTACTCGTGAATTGATGTCGCATACGAAATTCCCCCCCCCTCCCCCCATTGCAAGGTCTCACCAAAGTTTTTGTCTTACCCATACTCATGAATAAATTCTGCTGGTACTAATTTATATTATGATCCGCTTATTTCATGACATTTAATCTTTATTATTAATAAAGATGTAAAATATTTGTTAATACAAGAACACAGTTTAATAAATCTGTGAGTAAAAGGTGAATCTTCATTTTTCTAATGGAATCGTTTGTGAGATATTTGTACTTTAAGTAGGTCTAATTTTTTATCAATAAGACCACACGACACATTATAATATATTCTTGATCCTTCCTGCAGCGTTAGACGACGCATAAGACTTTTAGCGTTTATCACCACCCATCTCTTTTCAGGGAGAGATGTTCAATCTTATCCAATAAGTCTATGCATGCCAACTTTGCTTCTCTTATAAGTGTAATATATAGATAATATATAATATAGATAATATATATATATATATATATATATATATATATAATATAATATAATATAATATAGAATACAATATATATATATATATATAGATAATATGTGTAATATATAGATATATTGGGATCCACATATTTCTCTGCGTTTCATCTCTGTTATTAATATGAATATAGAATATTTGTTAATGCAAGAATACAGTTTAATAATTCTGTGAGTTAATAGTGAAAATCTGAATATGACGTCATGGGACGCACCAAAATGGCAGCTTATTTATATTCGAGCTATGGACTAAGCAATGTTCCTATTGAACAACACGATATATGTTATTGCAGCGAGTTGGCAAATGCTTAACATACAGTGTTTAGTTTTGTTAAAAACATGCTGTTGCATGTTTTTAACATGTCCCACAAATATCATGAGATTTTTGAAAATGTTTTCAAGGGTTTGAACATAAATGTTTGTTCACAGTTCGTTAACCTTCGCTGTAGATAAAGTCGTTAATTCGTTTCGGACGTTTGTGACCTTGGTAGCTAAGGACCTAACTTGTGCAAACGGATGGCATTGGCAAGGATTATTTTGAATCTATGAAGTAGGCTCATTTTGTGTTTAACTCAAAAGCATATGTGCTTTTTAACCAAAGACTTTTTTTGGGGGGACTCAATGAAGATATCCCCGATGGAAGAATAAATTGTACTATTAGTCCCATAAATGATTCGCTTCCAGAGGTTTATGATGTAAACAAAGCAGTTTTGTCATTGCAAGTGAATAATGTCCACACCTATAATTGGTCAGGATTGTGTAGCACCAGCAGCTTTATAGCAAACACAGAAAACATCACAGGATTGTGCTGTTCTGAAACAGCTATGCCATGCTACCCTAGAATTGCCTTTAATGGGATTACTGTGACCACAAACCACTCTCCATGTGTGTGCCACATATTTACACCCGAGAAAGAAATACTGAATATAACAACATCATGTGCCGTCTGTGATATTAATGATCACAGACCATGAGCCTCCTGTATGATTGATACAACTGTTGCACCAAGCATTTCATCAGCAGAGCCATATCTATGGAATGTTAATCTGACATTGTTCTTGAATGATGTCCAAGTTAATGAGACATCAGAATCATGTGGCGGCAGTTACAAGAAGGGAGCGGAGAGCATCAAGTTCGACTGCTATAAAGGAGACTTGCCTTGCTATCCCAGAATTGCCTTAAATGGGATCAATGTAGTTGAAAACTTCTCCTCTTGTGTAAACTACACATTCACATCTAAGAGTGAATCCGTGAAGGTCATAAAATCATATTCTCTCTGTGGTTTTACTAACTACAGGTCATGTGGCTTCTGTTGGATTGGAAATGATAACTTACCACCACTGTGTGTATATGTTTGGAATTGGAGTCATCAATGATGGCCTAACATCATCAAGTGCTATGACGATCATCATTTTCGGGAGGACGTGAACTTCCATGGTATATGGTGGATAGGCGGCAGGAACCATTGAAGGCTATGTCTGAAAAGTGTTCCTTCTTGCAGTTTCCTCATATTCCAAGACCGGCTTGTTGCAGGAGCTACTGAGTTAAGTGCTCTGTGCACACCGTGAGCTGTGCGTTTCATCCGTTTTGATCCTGCTTCGATATCTCGCTTGTTTACGATGAATGATGATATCGTATGACAGGGAACAGTTGGCTGTGTTCACTTTCTGCGCGGTTTCGCCTTATGTCTTTTGGCGTGTGCTGAGACTGCTACGATGGGGACTACAGTTACCTTTCTTTGTTTGGGAGATGAGTTAGCAATTCGGATGATTCCACTGGCACGGGCGGTTGAGCAATTATGGATTTTAATTCGTTTGCTGTGATACCGAGGCCTTCCATAACCAATAACCAATCTGAATATTTCTAATGAAATAATTTGTTAGATGTTTGTATTTTAAACAGATCTATTTTTCTTTGCTCACTGGTGGTAAAAGCGCATTATACATTGTATAGTGAATTTTTTCACAAGTGTTTTATGCCTAGCCTTGGCTAGGTGCCGAAGCATGTTATTTATTAAAATTTTATCAAATTTGCTAGTTGAACTGAAACAACAGCGACAGAAGCACAAAACAAATCGGAGTCAAATAAAAATAACTAGTTAAGATTACCCGCCATCATAAAAACAGATGAAAGTGACAGCAATCCTGAATGTAGGTAAGAAACACCAGATTTTCTAGCCTAGTGACTTCTAGGCAAGCAGTAGGTAATTATAGTTTTTTAACCTAAGCACATCGCTGTATGTTGAGCACATCGCTGTATGTTGAGCACATCGCTGTATGTTGAGCACATCGCTGTATGTTAAGCACATCGCTGTATGTTGAGCACATCGCTGTATGTTGAGCACATCGCTGTATGTTAAGCACATCGCTGTATGTTGAGCACATCGCTGTATGTTAAGCACATCGCTGTATGTTGAGCACATCGCTGTATGTTGAGCACATCGCTGTATGTTAAGCACATCGCTGTATGTTAAGCACATCGCTGTATGTTAAGCACCACTGTATGTTAAGCATTTAAAATAAATCAAAACTGAAGACTGGTGTGTCAGGCTGAGGAGTGCATATATCATAGCTTGCCATAAACTGGTAATACAATGTTTCAAAGTCTACTTAATGGATAAGTGCTAAAAAAAAAAAGAACTCATATGCTAAAAGACTCAAAATCCCACAATAATGTGTGACTTATAAATGTTTGGTTCAACAAAATTATGCTTTATTGGTAATTTTATTGTAGTAAAAATTTTGCTCCAGGAGAAATAAAGTTGATAAATCAAAATTGTATGTTTATATAAAATATCACCTTACGTAAGTTAGACTACCTCACCATTTTAACAATTTAAATGCAACTGCAAACTATTGTTTGTTTTGATAGGTGTCAACAGATTCTGTCAGGATGTCCACATCATGACTGGAAGCAGCAAGTTTTTGTTTTGGAAAGTTACATGGCTTGTGCTGAGTCCTCTTGTGATAGCTGTAAGTTGTCTGTCTTGATGCATATATTTTATTAGTTTACTTTCTGTTTACAATGCCATACTATGTGATTGTGCATGTGTGAGGTTTGCTTTTCTGACATTGTTATTTTTATCTATTCAGTAAGTTGACTTTTGTATCATCAAAGTTTTGTCATTAGTTGTACTTAACAAAACATAAAAAGAAACAATACTATACGCCCTGTGGCACATAGAGAATAATAGCATTAAGAGTTCATATATTTATTTTTTTTACATTTTTAGCAAAGTTATCGGCACTGTGCTGTCTTTCTTACCTTAAAAAAAATCCGGAGCCTATTTGTGGTTGGATTCCTAAACCATTAATTTGAATTAAACCAGCCTTTGTTCCTCACTAGAACAAATCACTAACCACTGCTGCAGCTGCTGTACTTAAAGTATATATTAACACAATATATGATCGAAGCAGCAGATAGATAAGGAAACAAAAATCTGTGAGCAAATATTTATTGTTAAGTCTCACGAAAAAGAAAGAAGGAAATTGAAGGTTTCAAGAAATAAATAAAAGAAACATAAAATGGTATTGAGCAGCTCATCACCATCATTGAGTGCCGTCTCCGCATCGAAGGTTGGCCACCATGGAGCGTCATACTACTCTTATCTCTCACTTTGATGGTGCAGATTGTCATAGGTTGACTTGTCCATCTTGTGATGTTACTCGTCCATGTTAGTCTTGGTCTGCCTGTGCCTCTTTTACCGTGTATTTTCCCTTCCAATATTACTTTTATTAGGCTGTTGCATGTTTTTAACATGTCCCACAAATATCATTTGTCTTGTTTGGATTGTATTTAGTATCGTTTCATTTTTAGTTGTTTTAAAACTTCCTCGTTTGTTTTCTTTTCTTTCCATCCAATTCTACTTATTCTTCTATAAATCCACATTTCAAAGGCTTTAATTTTCTGTTTGAAGCAGTTTTTGTTCTGAGCAGCTAGACTTACAGAAAAACAGGAGAAATAACGTTTCAGTAAAAGGTCACCAGGTATATCAAACTGTACAAATTAAACACACAAACTCTATTTAGAAAGAAATAGAAGTTTGAAGTTGTCATCCTGTCAGTCACAAGAGGCAATTGATATTGTGTTCATGCAGGGGCCTTTATCAGAAGTTGTAGCCACTCCCTTTGCACTCAGCTACTTGTGTCAGCATTCCACCAACAGTTTCAGCAATTGATTTTTTCAGATGCATTATAGATGCATCCTTTATTGACAAGTTCTTCCAAGCAAAATACATTTCATAAGTCACTGTCAGGTCTTCCTGCTTTTTGATAGCAGAGTAGTCAACTCTTTATGTATCTCCCTTGAAATCTATCCAGTCTTCATCCCCCTCTAATCTAGGCAAATATTGATAGAGGAGAGTAATTCTCTCTAAAATACTATATGATATAATACTTTATGTGATGGCTGAGTTTACACACCGTACCACAATAATAGAGTTTTGTTTTCTTTTTCAGTTCATATTCATATTTATGTTTGTTGACTACAAACCATCCATGTATGATAAATACACCTACCCTACATGGGCTGATGTGCTTGGCTGGTTTATGACCATCTTGTGTGTACTGGCAATACCTGTGGTCATGGCGTTCAAGATTTGTAAAGAAAAAGAGGGGGGAAATATCTGGCAGGTACAGTACTTGAACACTACAGTTCAACACTACATATAAATCAAAACAATTACATTTAATCAAAATGTGGTAATTTCCTAGTTTGATCAGATATATTATTTCAGTTGGAAGAGTGATGTCCCCTAAAATATGTCTGCCAAAATACAGTGGTTCTACGCATTCTTGGCGTTGGGGTCATTACGCTGGCATGTAATCATTTCGGAGTATCTGTTGATTGGGCGTTGGGTCCAGGGGTTAGGTTTAGCTTTAGTGTTAAATATTTATAAATATATTATAACGCGTGACAAAAACGACGCCACTCGGCCTAATTATGATCTTCTGATCGAAGGGAATTGTGCGGTTGATTACCAATCGCCGTAATTTACTGCCAAATGTTAATTAGTAAGAAGAAGCATAAGAAAGGATAGGGGTTCAGCCAATTATTAATTAACATCTCGATTTGGACGCAGACGCTGACCCGAACGCCACGCTGACCTAAACGCCAGTGTGAGTGACACATGCCAGCGTAATGACCCCAACGCCAAGAATGCGTAGAACCACTGTATTTTGGCAGACATATTTTAGGGGACATCACTCTTCCAAACTGAAATAATATATCTGATCAAACTAGGAAATTACCCAAAATGTAATATTTGCAACAACAACCAAAAAAAAAAAAAAAAAAAAATTCACACAACTGCACTTACAAATATCTGAATTATGATCAGAGGTTAAAATAATAATTCTCTGGACACCTAAACAAAGAAGCTAAGATTTTCTCACTTGATTTTCATAACTCATATGTTGCTACAAGAGTATTTTCATGAGTTGTTGTTGTTCTTCTTCTTCTTTCCTTCCTCATCTGCCTTTCAGCGTCGAGGGGAGATATAATTTGCGGCCTTTTGCTCTTCTGTTCGCCTCTGCTGCTGTTATGTTTCCTAGTGCTTCTAATATTCCATCGACCCATCTTTTTCGTGGTCGACCCTTGGGTCTGGTGTTCTCACAACGTTTGTTGAAGGCTCGTTGTGTTGTGTTTTGTTCTTTCTGCCTTGTCACGTGGCCAAACCATTTTATCTGTTGTTTCCTTATATATTCTATGGCGGGGCTATTCCTAGCTTTTTTCTCAGTTCTTCATTTCTGATCTTATCTCTCAGACTGTTTCCTGTCATTCGCCTAACACATTTCATCTCTGTAGAGGTTATTTTGCTTATTGTTCTTGCATCTAGGTTCCATGTCTGGCATTGGTAGCACAACGTTGGGATGAAGATTGCATTGTATAGTGCTCGTTTTGCCTCCAGTTATTTCCTTGTTGGACAATAGTGGTGATAACTGTCCGATGATTTGATAAGCTTTGTTGCATCTTGAATCTATCTCTGCTGTTTGAGAATTATCGTTTGTCATTAGACTTCCTAGGTATTTGGATTCCACTACTTGTTTTAGTTGTCTGCCTTCTACAGTTATGTTGATGTTCTGTTTTTTTTTTTGGTCAATATTCTGTTTTGTTGATGTAGATTTTCATGTCTTTTGTGCCTGAGATGTTGAGTTTGTTTAAGTGTTCTTGTAGGTCTTCTATTGTTTCATGAATTAGTGCTTGATCGTCTGCAAATAAAAGCTCGTTGATCTCCTCTGTCTCTGATGGGTTGACTAGCTTGCATATATGGTCCATGTATGTAATAAACAGTAGAGGGGATAATACGCACCCATGTCTTACGCCTGATCTAACTTCGAAGTGGTCTGTTTAGCTTGCTGCTGTTCTGACCCTGCAGCTGCTGTTGACGTAGAGGCTTTTAATAAGGTTGATTAGATGTTGGCTTACTCCGCATGTTGTTAGTATCTCCCACAGTTGTTCTCTGTTTACTCTGTCGAATGCTTTTTCCTGGTCAATGAAGGCTACGTATAAGTTTTGATTGTGTTCTGTCGTTTTTTTCTGCAAGCTGTTTTAGTGTGAATAGTGCGTCAGTACATCCTCTGTTTTTTTCGGAACCCCATTTGAGAATCGCTTAACTGTAGGTCTATTATTGGTCTCAGCCTTTTTTCCAAGATTTTGGCGTATAGCTTTCCTACATGGCTGAGAAGAGATATACCTCTATATTGATTGCAGTCTCCTTTGCTACCTTTCTTTTTCCATTTTGGTATGATGATTGCCTGTTGCCAGTCTTCTGGGGCTTGTTGTTGGTGCCATGCTGCATTAAATATTCTGTGCAGCCATTGCATTCCTGTTTCTCCTGCTGCTGCTATTATTTCTATTGGTATGTTATCTATCCCCGGTGCTTTATTTCTTGGTACATATTCGATTACTTCTTCGATTTCCTCTTTCATGATGTTGGGTTCAGTATTTATGAGTTCTAGCATGGTTTTTGTTGTCTTATTGGTAGTTGGTATGTTTAACAGGTCTTCAAAATATTCTTTCCATCTCTGTTGCATACATTGGTTATTTGATATTGGCTGTCCGTCCTCGTCATTTATCAGCTCAGTAGGATCATGGTTTTCTTTTCTCGCTCTTGTGGCTTTTACTGCTTTGTAGAAATCTCTTGTGACTGTCTTGAAGTCCCTGCTCATGTTTTGTCCGAATTCTGTCCAATTCTTTTGCTTAGCTTCTTTGATCAACATTTTAACTCTTTTTCGAACTAAGGCATATCTTTCATATTTTTCTTGGTTCTTGTTCTCCCTCCAATTTTTAAACAGTTTCTTCTTTTCTTTGATTGCTTCTCTGATTGTTTCGTTCCACCACGGGGTGCACATTTTCCCTTCTCTTGTTCTTAGCTTCGTTCCACAAACTGTTTTAGAGATGTTGGTTACTGTTTCTTTAAATTGTTTCCACTCTTCTTCTACTGTGCATACTTCTTTAGGGAGTTTCTTGAATTCCTCTGTTATTTTTTCTTCTAGGGTTTTCCTTGTTTCTTGATCTATTAATTGTTTTATTTTTATTGTCTGTTCTTTTCGCTTCTTGTGTTTGTTTTCGTATATTCTCTTTGTTTTTGGCTGTCTTAGTGTGATCATAACCATCTTGTGATCTGTGTCGTCTGTAATATTTGGGATTGCTCTGCTGTCGGTTACTCTTTTCTTGTTCTGTTTTCTTGTTAGTATAAAATCCATCTGGCTTTTGCATGTTGTGTCATTCCATTTGTACCAGGTGTATACTTGCGACTCTCTGTGTTTGAAGAATTTGTTGGTGATAAATAAATAATTTTGATTGCATAGATCAAGCAGTGTGCTTCCATTTTCGTTTATTTCAGCTGTTTTATCGCCAAAGGGTCCTAAGATATCACTGTTCTCACTGTTGCGTTTCGCAAGCCTTCCATTAAAATCTTCCATCACTAACATGTCGTCTCTTTCGTCAATCTTGTTAATTATTTCATTCAATGTGTCGCAGAACTCTTCGCTGTCTCTTTCATTGTTGTTGCATGGGGCACAGATTTGAATGTAATTTGTTTTTCGATCGTCTTCTAGTAGTTTAATTGTGATAATTCTTTCTGAGTTGTTAAAGTTCATTCATTCTGCAAAGAATGTTTATATTACTTCAATCAATTCTATTTTATAACCCATTTGAGGGCAGTGAAAACTGGCCCAATTGAGTTATTTGCAGGTCATCATAATTGCACTCTGAACATGTCCATAGGTGCTCGAATACTTTCCTCAGCAAGTCTCGCAGTGTCCAACGACTGGCGACTCCAATTCTGTGTTGGTTGATCAGTTTTCTTCTATCTATTGACCTTTCGAGCCGTAACCGGCCCATAGGGCGTAGACCAAGATACACCTTCTCCTATATGAATTTTTGTTCTAGCAGTTTTCTTTTAAAGATA
Organism: Megaustenia siamemsis; assembly: GCA_032433765.1. Classification (NCBI taxonomy): domain Eukaryota; kingdom Metazoa; phylum Mollusca; class Gastropoda; order Stylommatophora; family Ariophantidae; genus Megaustenia; species Megaustenia siamemsis. The sequence goes on along the minus strand of JAVIAB010000125.1, from coordinate 65,044,229 downwards.
TTTTATCAAATCTCGCCATCTGTCTCTGTTCTGTGCAAGCAGTTCTATCTCATTGAGGGAGCCGATTCCTGCTGCTCTTGCCTCTCTCATCAATGTTCTTCTCAGTGTCTCCCTGGGTCTTCCTCTTTTTCTTTTACCTGTTGTTTCCCATATGAGGGCTTGCTTTGCTATTCGATTATTATCTCTTCTCATCACATGTCCAACGTATGACCATCGTCTTTTCTTTATTACTGAAGATATTAGTGGTTGATTGGCGATTTCTCTAATTTCCTCGTTTGTTTTGAATTCGTTCCATTCTATACCAAGTATTTTCCTTAGACATTTATTTTCGAATGCGTTCAACTTTGTTTCTATATCTCTTGTTGTTTTCCAGCTTTCACACGCATTCGTAAGGGTTGATAGTACATTTGATTTGAATAGCCTAAGTTTTGTGTTTGTGCTAATGAGTTTTGATTTCCACAACTTTTCAAGGCTTCTGAAAGACATTGCTGCTTTAGCCAGTCTGATTCTAATTTCTTTGCTCGTATCCCCTTCTCGATCAATGTGACTTCCAAGATAGATAAAGTGATCGATCTCTTCTACTGGTTTGTTTTCCATGTATATTTTGTCACTTGTTGGAATTAAACTTTTCATGACTTTAGTCTTTTCATGATTGACCACAAGCCCAATTTTGCTGGCTATTGATGATAGTTCATTTGTGTTTTCCTGCATCGTTTTTATCTGACTGCTGTTGAGAACTATGTCATCAGCAAAGTCGAGGTCCTCCAAATGGTCTCCTTGTATCCATTCGATGCCTTTATTACCAGTGCAGCATTTCTTCATTATGAAGTCCATAACAATTCCAAATAACAAGGGCGATAAAATACATCCTTGTTTAACCCCAGTTTCTATTGGGAAACATTCGCTCAGTCCTTCCTCTGTTCGAACTGCACATGTGTAACCATCATACATGTCTGATAATATTTATGATTTTTGATGGTAAACCATATTGCTTCAGAATTTTCCACAGAGAATCTCTATGAATACTATCAAATGCTTTTTTGAAGTCGATGAAGTTAAGTACAAAAGGTTTTTGCTTTTCAATGTGTTCCTCCAATATAAGTCGTAGAGTGAAAATGTGGTCAAGACAGCTTCTCCCTTTTCTAAACCCAGCCTGTTCTTCACGCATTACTGTATCTATTGAATCCTTTATTCTATTTAGGATGATTTTACAGAATAACTTTGAGGCAACTGACAAAAGTGTCACGCCTCTCCAGTTGTTACAATCTCTAAGATTGCCCTTTTTTGGGATCTTAACAATGATTCCTTTTTTCCATTTATGAGGCGTCTTCTCTGTTTTCCAAATGATGTTGAACATTTTTTGGAGATGTATTAAATTAATTATCAATAGATCTCCTACCTGTTCCAAGCCAGCGCATTTCGCTTAATCCTAAAATATCTAGATCGTATCTGTCCATCTCGCTCGCGACCTGTGCATGTTTCGTCGGAGCGGCCATTGTTCGCACATTCCAGAATCCTATTTTTGTTGTTGTTTTGGGGCCGAAAAAACTATCACTACTATCTACTGCTAATTTACACATTCTGTATCAGGTCTACGTTTCATTAACAACATCGTTTTTACGATAGCGGCTTGTTAAACCTCTGATCAACGGTTCTATAACAGGCCGGAGAAAAATAATTCCTCAATTTTGGAAACAACCGGAAACGAGAACTTCTTCAGTTTTCTTACACCCCTATTATGTTTCTGGCTGTGCCCATCTTAACTCCCATCTCTTTCATCCGAAGGAGTGACGTGGACTCATGGTTGTTAAAGTCTTGTGCCCTTCCCACATCTCGGTGGGTATTGATATGTTCTCCCGATCCATTGGTTGACTGTCCACGACAATAGCGCAGCTAGCCAACCTGAGTAGTGTATCGTGAACGTTTGAGGCTTTGTTGGATAGCATTGGCGTGTAGAATAGGGTCACCACCCTATATCATCCACTACCCTGGCGCTAACAAGAGTTATATAGAGACTGCGCCAAGCCAGACTAGCGCAATTATATATATATATATATATATATATATATATATATATATATATAATGAGTTTATATATATATATATATATATATATATATATATATATATATAGAGAGAGAGAGAGAGAGAGAGAGAGAGAGAGAGAGAGAGAGAGTTTGTCTACAAGAAGTAAAGAAGTATGGTGGTAGTAGTTAATCTCTCGAGGAGGGTTGGGGGATAATTGAATAGATTGGTTAATGAGTAATGTAATGAGTAATGGACTGTGCTTCCCCACCAGATTTAATAATAATAGGCACGAGTTTGTTTTCCCACACGAGATATAGCCACGCCCACAAAAAGCTGGAAATGAAATTACCAAAAAAGAATGTCCAGCGTTACTTCATAGCTATTGTAAACATATGTTTATTACACACACACACACATATATATATATATATATATATATATATATATATATATATATACATATATATATATATATATATATATGGCCATAAAAGGTGATATAGTTTAGACAATTAGGGTATCTTGAGGTATAATATATATATATATATATATATATATATATATATATATATATATATATATATATATATATATATATAATAATAATAATAATATTAATAATAACTCGGCGAGCACATTAGTGTTAAAACAATATTCTTTTTCTAGACCGAGGCGATTGGTGATCGATGCATGTACGAGCTTTGAGTAATGATTTCTTGTCAACTCACTGCGTAGCATACTGTCCTACACTGACGCTTTTTATTCTACTGCGAATGTAGAGATAGGGGACATAATGTACGCGACCACAGATTGAATTTGTCCGCTTGTTCAGACGATGCTGTAGGAAGGGAGCAATGGTTTACCAGACGAAGACGACTGCAACTTGGATTTCTCTGAGCAAACATATTGTCAACACATCTGCAATAGTTGTAAAAGTGGCTTCAGAAACTATCGTGAGGACCCACAAAATGCGATGTTTCGGAATACAATTTGATAGAAGTCTTGCTTTCAACCAACACATAGATCAAGTTTTTAGGAAGGACAGATACTGTGGGTTTTCACCAGCTGTTTAGCCAGTTATCGATTACGTACCCACAACGCGATCCACGTCACCATGAAAAAAAGGACACTCCATTATTGGCGTAAATCACAAACCACAATACTACCAGTACCCAATGGACCCGTTCCAACCATGCTAACAGAGCATGCATTTTCCCTTCACAATCCAATATGCAGGGACGAACAGAAAACAGATCTTTAAATACTTTTCTCCATTCCATGTCAGTAGCCAGTTTGGGTCAGTGGTCTGGTTGTGTGGTGGAAGTTGGTCATGGAATGGAGAAAAGTATTGTAAAGATCTGTTTCCTGTTCGTCCCTGGACATTCTATCTTGTGTATGGTAATTATACTGTTATTTGGACACGTCACAAGAGCTATTTAAAAATACATATATTAACAAAAACAGACACTTACTTTTAAAAAAAAAAAACAATGTTTTATTATATTTTCAATATATATATTTTGCAAACATTTTAAAAGAACAATATCCGCCCTGTGAAAATATCCATGGTGTAGTTTTTTTCTACGTTGCAGTTGGTAGCCTCGGTTGCAAATTGTTCTATCACGAATCGAACGTTCACGTCGGAATCATAAAGGAAGTCTCGCAGGTTTTTCGCTAAGCGAAATTGTACTTTATCAATTATATCATGGAATTGATGGTTGGATATTAGGTCAATGCACGTTTCATAGTTTTAGAAATTGTGGTGCTGTTCGTTTTAAAAAACTACATCTCGAATTACGATCCTCGTTTCCTTCTCAGTTTCTACAAGAGATGCCATTTATGACCTTTCCTGACTTTACGGTGATGTTTGTAAAACTTTTTTGCGTGATGCAACGGTGAAAGAATAGGCTCTATAACTGGAGCCAAGGTGGCTATTCTTCTATTAAATCGGTATCTATCACAGGCAAACTGCATCCACATCCACGTTGATCGTCTCTCCTCTGTAAGATCATCCAAATGATGGACTGTCACCAACTCTTCTTTCTGTATGCGGATCCACCTTTACACGAGCCCGCAATCTTATAGTGTAGCTTTTTTAATGTCTGTTTGCGTCTTTGTAGGGAATGTAACTAAGAGTTAAAACGCGCTAGTTCCGAAAATGAGAACGAGTAAACCGAAAAGAAATATTTATAATAAAAGTAAAGGTTGGTGTGAAAAGAGGAACCATTTTAACATGATGTGTTGAGGGCGGTCGTTTTTTTTTAATATGTGCTCGTTGACTACGTGCTCGCTGACTCGCTACGTAAACCGCCTGATGGTGCCCGTCGTCGCTCGTTGCTATCTCGTGGTTCTTGATAATGGAACACTGGGAACAGTACTATTGGCGTCCCGTTCCCTTATCGCTCTCTTCCTGTATACACGAGTAAATGTAGTCACCCCGACTCAGCTGGACACCGTCTGGTCTTTCTTCGCTTCTTCCACCGTAATTAGGTTCCGAGGTTCCCGACACTTAGCTCCTCACTTGGTCGTATAGACTGCACGTGTTTATCGCCTCATAAGCGTACTTCGGTACTTCGCGTTGTGTTGATCTGACATTGGTGGTGGTGGTATTTCTTACTTCTCGTTGTGTTGATCGGCCCAATCGGCCAATTAAAACAATCTCTTACACAGGCGTGACATTAAAGTCACACATCATCATCATTGAGTGCGTTCCGCAACAAAGGTTGGCTACCATGGAGCGCCATTCTGCTCTGTCTCTTGCTTTGGTGGTGCAGGTTGTCAAAGGCTGATTTGTCCATCTTTTAATGTTACTCGTCCATGTTAGCCTCTGCCTCTTTTACCTTGTATTTTCCCCTCCTTGATTACTTTTAGTAGGCTGTTGTGCCTTTTAACATGGCCGAAAAATCGCATTTCTCTTGTTTGAATTGTGTTTAGTAGTTCAATGGACAATGTCAATGGACATTATTGCCAAACACAGTTAAGCGTTCCTGTGTCTGAGTTGAGCGACAATAAGATTTGATTCTCTTGAGAGAAGAAAAATATCTTTTACAGATGCTGATGCTCATAGCGTAGTTATAAATAGGTTAGGAAGTTGCGGTAATCAGACATAGTTTCACTTTCACTTTGTGACGATTCTGATTGGCTAGAGCTAAAAATAACCCATGAAACCTCCTAGGCTCATTTGATTAAGAGCACAGAAGTTCACGAATATCTCTCCATTCTCATTTATATCTCCAAGTTCATGTTTTCCCATAATCTCTTCGAAGCCTCTGTTGACCGATCCTACTTTTGCATTTAGATCTCCTATCAATATTATAATATCCTTGGCTCGTCTTTCATCCATCAGACATTGCACCTGTTTATAGAATTTATCTTTAGCTAAATCATCCTTATCATTGGTTGGTGCGTAGCATTGGATAATATGTATTTTTATTTTGTTTTTTGTTGTTTTAAATGTTGCTCTCATTAGTCTTGGCTCTACTGCTGCCCATTCTATCAGTGTCTTCTGTGCATTCCTTGATAACATTATAGCTACCCATTCACTATTTATTGCTCCAGGTTCCTGGTGTCCTGATGATAAAATCATCTCTCCTGTATTTAGTTTTATCTGTTCCGTTCCTAGCCATTTTGTTTCGAACATTCACAGAATATCTATTTTGTAATTTCTAATTTCTGCTGCTACCTGTGCGGCTGTCCCTTGTTCATTTAGGGTACGTACATTCCAGGTGCCAATTCTGGAGGATTTCCTGGTAGACAAAAGGTGAGTCGGCAACCCAGACTCCTTACAGCTTTCTCCGGATTGCGTCATACATCACTTAGACAAAGAGCCTTTATCTTGCCTGGAAGGCGGATTTATTTTTATTCTTTTTTTTACTTATCCATGTTTGTGCAGTTTTCTCGGCTTATTTATTTTACAGTACAGGATAGCCAGTCCCATGCCCAATCCTCCTTAGTCGCCTCTTACGTACATGCATGGTAGGGAACAGCGCCACTATTGTTTACTTCCCTTTCAGGCCCCGGCAACGCAGGGGCACAAAGATATTGATTAACCATAGGGTATCATTCGGTTTGATTGCCAGGTATGTAAGGAGATAGTGGCTATGCATTAACGTGACCCTCACTTTGTAAATGGTAGCTTATGACGGTGGTTTCCTTATATAGTAGAACCTGAGTGTCGTACCTCTTTACCGTTACTATTAAAACGGATACTCGTCTAATGGGGTGATCCCGGTTTCATAGTGGGCGGCTTGACCTTAGTATTTCTTAAAACTAAGTGATGCATCGATGTTCCAGCACAATCGGCATAACGAGGCAGCGAGTTCACAAGAAATCACTACTCAAAGTCCGTACGTTCATCGACCACCGATCGCCTCGGTCTAGAAAAAGAATATTGTTTTAACACTAATACGCTCGCCGAGTTATTTTTATTTTTACATGTATATATATATATATATATATATATATATATATATATATATATATATATATCTGTTTACAACAGCTATGAAGTAACATTTCCGGCTTTTTGTGTGCATGGCTATATCTCGAGTAAGAAAACAGAAACTCGTACCTATTAGTCCTGTCAAATCTGGCGGGAAACACATAGTCCATTACTCATTACAGTATTAATTAACCAATCTACTCAATTATTCTCCAACCCTCTTGTAGTTTAAGTACTACCTACCATACTTCTTCTACACAAAATCTTATATATATATATATATATATATATATATATATATATATATCACTGCGCCAGTATGGCCTGGCGCAGTCTCTATATAACTATTGTTAACGCCAGTGTACATTTGTAGTAAATGTACATGATACACTACTAATCTTTCCACTCTTTCATTTCCCGGTACTCCCGCATGTCGTGGGACGTAGACAAAGATGACATTACGTATTTTGACTTCTGCAATGAATCTACCCATTGCATACGTACAGAGCCCGCCTCCACTTTTCTTATCGAATCACTCAGTATGCAGGCGTGGGTGTAGTCTTGTAACCTAGGTGTAGTCTTGTGACTCTAACCAGATGAATGCCATGATCACTGTCATCACTTCCTTCGTCAAGCTACTCGTGATCTTTTATGCCTATTATTATTACTATTATGCCTGCCGAGCATGTTGTAATTGCCCATGCACTCCTTTGATGTCGTGTAATAGATCTGTCTGTGTAGATGACTGCATCTTTCTCATCGGTGTTATCCCAGATGAAACCTTTGACCTCCCCAACCATGACTGAGTTTTGTTCCCTACATTTCCTGTCGTGTGATACACGAGAATGTTACCCTAAATGACGTAGGCACTGGTATCTACTCCTCGCCAGCGTTGATATTGGTAAGTCCACAGACCTGTTTGATGACATCTTCTGCTCGGCCCACCCATGATTTGCTTCTTTTTAGCAAGATACCTTTCCTTGTGTTGAGCTCATGATGCAATGGATGCTCTTTATCTGCACTTATCTTCAAGTATGGGAGCCACGATAGCTCAGTGGTTAGTGAACTGGACTACAACGGACAAGGGGTAGGGTTCGATTCAAACCGACGGCTTCCGGGTTCACCCAGCCTTAAATGGGTACCGGATTTTTTTCTGGGAAAGTAAAGCAGCACGGGCGTAATACTGACCACATTACCCCAAAAATCATGTGCTGAAGGTCTGTAAAATATAGGGTCACTAACACCATATTTCCCTATACGCCACTTCGCGTGACGGGTGTACTTTACTTTACTTTATCTTCAAGTATGCTCGTGTCCTCCGGATGTTGATCCTGTTACCCATGGTTGGAAAGTTAAGAAGATACCTCATAGCTTCAATCCGCATAGCTTCAATCTGTATTTTCTCCAGCCTGTCAATTTCCGTCTTACTCAAAGTAAGAATTGCTAAGCCATACTCGATTTGGGCGAGGACTAATCCCTGGAACAAAAGGGTCTCTATTTGATGTTGACAGATGCCGTGACCTTCAAGGCGGCTAATCCTTTGCGGTATTTTGTTATCACATGGTCGACGTGGTCCCGAAAACACAGGCTGCGATCAAACTTAACTCCGAGGTATGTCATCAGCCTGTCCCTGGTCACCTCATCAGCTCCCATTCGTACCACCGGTATTTCCATGTTAACGATATGATTTCAAAGGGAGAACCATGCAACTGATGCTTCATTAATTAAGATTAATCAATGCACCTGATACTCCACACCAAGAAGAGATGCAATCGAGTTCGTTTTGCAGTGTGGAGGTGATTTCCCTTCTGTCTCTACCCTGTCGATATACCAGAATATCATCAGCAAAAGCCATAGTTCTTCCCCTCCCATCCAGCTGTTGTTCCGTTATTGTTATTGTGTACACGTTAAATAGAACTATAGTGACAATGGTGAGCCTTGTGGCAGCCCAGGAAAAATGGATGTTGGTTCGGATGACCGACCTCCACATCTGAGTATCACCTTCCTCTGAAACAGTGCTGCAATGATCCATCAAATGAGGAAGGGGTGCACCGCCAGTTTGAGGAGTATATGCATGAGGTATTCAAATAGTACTCTGATATATGCATCTTCCAGATCTATAGCAGCAGCAGCACATGTCTCCTCTCGTCTGTGGAAGCCTGCCGCATTGAGCCTTGTCTCTTTGTTATATCTATAACCTCCGAGTGTGGTCGGAATGCGCGTATCTGTTTAAGGTGACAGGTGAGTACACGGGCAACTATTTTCTCCAGTAGCTTGCCCGCAGTGTTCTGCATCGTGATGATTCTGTAGACACTGATCTGAGAATGGTCCTTGTTTGACTTTGGTAGCGGTAGTAAGTAGTTGTATAGCCACTCCTCCTTAATCTGACCACTCTGAATTCTGGCACTAAAAAATTAAATGTTACTTAATTAAATGGAGTTTATAATAAAATAATATATTCAAATTTATTGTATCAATACAACAGCAGACAATGATTTTGTCCATTTTAATCTGTCTGTAATCACTTATAAGAAATGCTGCTTGAAGATACCCTGCAATGATTATGTCTTTAAATCTAACCAATAAACTTCTATCATGATTTATCTTTTTATTCATCTAAGTTCAACGAAGAGTCACTCTTGCTATAACTATCTGGGAACAGTCCTTTTCAGTACCACTTTCTCTTTTGGACATGTACAGTGAATGTCATTAGTGCAAGGTTCCTTGGAAAAATCTTTGTTTTAAATGGTTGGACCAAAGTTCACCAATTGTTCTATGAAGACAGCTGCTTTGAGAGGTTTATAGTTTGTTGCAGATAAAATTCATAAGTTTCCACGATTTTGATCCATAAAGTTGGATGCTTATAATACCTCCCCAGTTATCCTTAAATTATTTGTCAACCTTAGATTACGATTCTGCCGTAAAAATTACCATCTCCCCCCCCCCCCAAAAAAAAAAAAAAGTTCTTGAAATTTGAGGGCCCCCCCTCCCCCGATAACTTCCTAATTACTACTTCTCGTTGACCCATGAGTGTTGGATTTTTTTTTCATGTTTAATTTATAATCCAGTTGCGTGATAAAAATTATGGCGGTAGCATAGAAAGGTTTTTTTTAAATTTCGCCAATTTCCAAGAAATTCATTTTTTTTTTTTCTCATGATAGGGGAAAACTCCTCACCCATCGGCGAAACATTAAAGAAACCTTTGTAACAAATGATAGCCAGCGAATGACACTTTAACGAAGCTAAACGTACGGCTGGATTGACGGACTTTCAGCGGCCATATGAATGGCCAATGTAAAAACTAAAGTAGCCACGCGCGGTCCTAACGTCAAATAAGGAATCTCTTCTCTCTCTCCCCCCCCCCCCCCCCCCAAGTCTGATCAGAATGTTTGTCTAGCCCACCACTTCTGGAAAAATTACACCTGGACTATATATAATTTATATCACGATCCGCTTAATTAACGACATTTAATCTCTATTAACATTATGAATCTATATTTGTTTATACAACAATACAATTTAAATATTTGGTGCATAACGGTGAAAGTAATAATTTTTTTTAATCACTTAAATTTGGTTAAATTTGTATTCAAAGTTGAGATATATTTTTTGCTTGTGGCACAGGTAAAAGTGAAAGTCACAAACGCTGGACTTTTAGGCGGCAATTGTTATTTTAGCAAATTTGCGAGATGAACTGAAACAGGCATAGCAATATCAACGATGTTATATAAACAATAATTGTTTTATTGCAGGAATGTGGGAAAACCCTAATGCAGGGAATTCTGAATATAGAATATATAATATAGGTTAGAAACATTGACACTTGTGTCCCGAGTTGGGGCTCATTTGCGTCATATTAGGACTTAGTTAGTTTGTGTCAATGTATCTTAGGTCATTTCAGCTAAAGAACGTCAAACAGGCATACCCCATCTGTCTGCTTGTAAACGCACAGTTGTGTAGCTAAAGTTTAAAAAAAAAAACTATTTTTTGAACCCAAATGTAACATTTAAGTCGTAGTAGTTTTTACAATGGTATCATGAAAACGTTAACCAACCCAAAGATATGAATCGTAATCTAGGGTTAATCTCAATAAATATATCTTTACAATTGTAGTGTTAATATTGAATCTTCAGCATCAATTGTGAATGTAAATGAAGATAATTCAGCATTTTTTAATAAGTGATTACAGAGAGATTAAAATGGACAAAATCATTGTCTGCTGTTGTGCTGATACAATAATAAATGTTGAATATATTATTTTAATTTACCATAGGGAATGAGGGCTTCTTCAACCCAGTTGTCTGAGTTGTGTATTTATCTTCAGTACTACAGTAAATTATTGAGTAAATTTTGCTTTGTTAGAAATACAAGTTTGTGACTTACATTAAGATTTGCTTGCTTCCTTTTAAAAAATATAATTAATAAAAATAATATCTAATATTTACTTCCATAGAAAATACGCCTGTTGTGCTTACCTACTGTTTACTGGGGCCCAGCCTTGAAGAAACATAGAATGCTTGTAAACTATGTACATGGGTTTCAGATTGACCCATACAAAGGTTTAGAGACACAGAAGTACTTTGTCAACTATGCATTTGATAAGACACCAGAAACTAGTACAAAGGTAGTTTTGCATTTATTTTGAGAATGTTACTATAAAAGAAACAGTTTAACTCACCAATCCAAATGCTTGCTTTCATTCGCCCGATGACTAAAGTATTCTAGAATTATGAATTGGATTGTAGAATTCCTCTTTGTTATCCACCCTTAAAAGGACGTTAAGTGGACGTCTCTGCGTTGTGTTGTGGTTTGCAGTGTAACACTTTTATATTTGCGCATTTCGGCCCAACACATCCGACTTCAGCACAACAATTTTGAGTACCGGGTTGTCTTCCCTTTTCGATCCCTGCTCGCTTGGCCAGACTAGACAGGTTAGTCTGTCACTAGAGGCACCACGGAGAGGTGGAGCAGGGTCTGGATGGTTCTGGTTCACCGATCCTGGCGCAAGCCATTAGCTGTGGATCGCTGACAACTTCCAGCTCTGGTGCTGGGAAGCGCGCCTTAGCCTCCCAATCCAAATTAATTTGTACACAAACACCAGACACACCTAGGGTTGTCAACCCCCTACTACCCATACAGAACAGACCCCCCTGGACAGAGGAATCCAGCTTGTCAATACAAATACGGACAGAAATGAAAGAAATACTTGACAAGGCAGAACAGAATAGTATACAGCATCAAAAACTCTCAGTTTCTTGGATGAAGAATACCTACAAGATCTCTGAGTTTGTGTATACACTATATATACACAGATGGATCAGTACAGAATGCAGTAAGGAATGGCGGAGCAAGAGCATACATAGAATACCAACATAACACTAGGGATATGAATGGAATAGCAAGAGGGAAATACTGTCACGAGTATGATGCAGAAATCCAAACATTAAAATTGGCAAAAGAAAGACAGCTGAACGGTAATCTCAGCCAAGTTGTAACTTGTAGTGTTTCTGATAGATGCAAGATCAGAATTCCAGGCACTGCAATCCAGAAATTACCACTTTTGCGGACCTTATTGACTGAATTTCATAAGCTTCACATGGTTACAAATAGATTCCACCTTACTGTGGAAATGTATTGTGAAAGCTGATATATATATATATATATATTTATATATATATATATATATATAATCATCATGTGCCATACCGGTTGGCATAGGCGATCATGTCCTTCCACGATCTTCTATCTACAGTGCATCGTATCAGTTCTGTTGTTGCCTGTTTTCTATGCCATGACACCAAGCTATCCAGTATTTTCTCTCTTTGTAGTCCCCGATCTCTCTTTCCTTTTATTTTGCCAGTTGTAACCAAGTATTCCAACTTTCCTATTCTCATGATGTGCCTGAAAAATGTTGATTATTTCTTTCTGATGTTTTTAGGAGAACCCTTTTTGTGTTGCCCTCTTGAGAATTTCCTCATTGGTCTTTTTAGCTGTCCAGGGAACTTTCAACATTAACATTATTCTGAGAAATCCCATCTCTGTGGCCTTTAACCGTCTTTTCATTTGTTTGCCTACTGTCCATTATTCACTTCCATAGGTCATAATTGGTATCTATATAGCACCGATAAACTCTCTTTCTCACTTCTCACTATATATAATAAAAGGTGGCTGGATCTAGGATGCAAGAATCCCTAGGTGAACTTGAAAAATGGACGAACACCTGGTTCTTACCAATTAACGAAAAAAAACTACATATACAATTTTCAGCCTATCAAGAAACACACTCTCTGCAAACTTGAAGATCAAAGACCATACACTCCCTATTGACCAAAACCCAACATATCTTGGCGTCACCATCTTAAGTAGTAATAGTTGTACTATTAGGGAACAAGACCGAGTCAGCATACTTTTCAATGTCCAATTCTGGATGCCATTATGACATCTTTAAGAGATTGACCCAATGCTTTCTCCTCGGATGTCATTCCTTCCCTGGCCAAGGACCAAGTGCTCATTTGTTTCCATCTGTCTGTCTATCTGCCAGTCTGTCTGTTGACCTTTCGAGCCATACCGGCCCATAGGGCATAGACCCAGATACTCTTTCTCTTATCTACATTTTTATTCTAGCAGTTTTCAATCCTTGTAAAGATATTTTATCAAATCTCGCTATTTGTCTCTGTTCTGTGCAAGAAACTCTATCTCATTGAGGGAGCCAATTCCTGAAGCTCATGCCTCTCTGATCAATGTTCTTCTCAGTGTCTCTCTGGGTCAGCCTCTTTTCCTCTTACCTGTTGTTTCCCACATGAGGGCTTGCTTTGCTATTTGATTATTATCTCTTCTCATCACATGTCCAACATATTTTTTTAACTGGTGAGTGTATTTTCAAACCAGACGTTGTACATGAAAAGTTATTTCCTAGGACTTCATTAATAAAACATTTTGTACTTTATTCAAAACCTCTGCAGTTTGAGTTTCAAGATTGCCAGCTTCACTGCAGGTGAGCATTCCCATATCTCCTCAGTACCCATTCCAGCAACCAACAAAGTGTTCATCTTGATCATCCATATTGTTCAATTGAACATGTTGCATTCTGTAAAATTGCAAGTTCTATTGAATGTGCCTCAGTAAACTGTAAAAAATAGCATGCAGCTCAAAATGGACGCTTCCAGATTGCCATAATGAGCAGCATAATATCCATGTACCCGCACCAATTCTGGTGTAGACTCATGATCATTAGACATGTGTAAAGGACCAGTGTTATTCTTTGTTATTTTGCCTTCCTAAATTTTGCCAGCCAGGTATCCAATAAGAGTATCGCTCTTAGTTCTAAATTTAGACTGATTTACACCCTTATTTTATCAATTTTTCTATATTGTTGCAAAACATGGACCTTTCAGCAACTACATAATAAAATACAAGCTATGGAAGTTAAATGTTATTGAAATGTTTTGGGCATTTTTCACTTGGATCATATAACAAATGAAAAAAAGTTTGTAAAAGGATATAACAACAATCAGAGTGCATGATGATCTTTAGACTGTAGTGAGGAAATGCAATATTAAATAGTTTGGCTACGATTCCGGATCACCCGGACTGGCAAAGACCATTCTGTGGGAAACTATGGAAGGAGGAAAAAGGAGAAGTAGACAGAGAAAGAAATATGAAGACAACATCAAAGATTGGACAGGCCTTGACTTCACAGTCCCAAAGAGTGACTGTAGACAGAGATAAATAAAGAAGGTTGATGAAGACTGTCTGTACTGCCCCAATGACCCGTAGGGTTATGGGAAGCCATGAAAGCTGATTAAACTGAAGAAACATTCATGCAGTGGTGTGACCTCTGCATCCTTGAATTGAAAAACCAATAACCAATGCACTTAACTATTTGCCTACACTAGATATCAGGATAAAGATTTAACACTGCCATTAGTTAGAATGTGTTTATATTATATATATATATATATAGCACGGGCGTAATACCGACCACATAACCCCAAAAATCATGTGCTGAAAGTCTGTAAAATATAGGGTCACTAACACCATATTTCCCTATACGCCACTTGGCGTGACGGGGGTACTTTACTTTTTACTTTTATATATTATATATATATATATATAACATCATTATATTTGTATTATTATGTTATTATATAATTATATATATAATTCTGAAACAAGAAGTCATGAGAAATGTAACTATTTTTGTCTGTACTCGCCAGTCTGAAAGTCAAGCTTCGTTGGGTGTTTCTCACATCTCTATCATCTCAGCAGCATCTAAAAGTACAGCTGCTACTGCCAAATCTGGAATGACTTATGAGAGCAACGTGTGACAATTAATTGTTGAAGTCTTCACAAGAAATATGCAAACAATTTAATAAAATGCTCTCTTTTCCATGTTACAACAACTAATAACAATTTTCCTGTGACTCTTGGTCACTGAGTGGTCTATGCACTAGCAACAAAGAATTGCGAATATCATTGGCTATCAATTCCAATTGTGGCTATCTTCATAGGTTTTAATAAAGTGCTTTATACACAGATTTATTCCAGTGTTCCTTGACCTTCCCACTTGCTTTGTCCCTGTTTGTTCAAACTGGTCTCACAATACAGTGTCGTTGCCTAAAAGTATATCCTGTTAAATCTATTCACTCTCTTGCTGTATTTTAAAGCTGCTTTAGTTGTCACTCTCTTCAAATAGAAAAACCATTAATATTTCTGGCATATGTTACAGCTTTGACAGTAGTGTTCTATTTTTGCATGCTTTACCAGGACAAATTTTAAAGTTTGTGAGGACTCAAATTCTGAAAAAGTGATAGACAGACATTAGAAGGAGATGTAAGCAAATCTGAATTTTCTTATTTTATCATTGTCTGCCAAGCTATTGCCCAAAAATCTAAAATGGGATACATAAATTTGAAAATTGTAACTATAGTTTAATTGTTATTAATATTTATCTATTGACCTTTCAATCCGTAGACGGCCCATAGGGCATAGACCCAGATACTCTTTCTCTTATCTAAATTTTAATTCAACCCATGTTTGATTCCCGCTGGAAGCAGCGTGAATTGTACTCGTGGTTGGAAAAAAAAAAATACCCCCACGGTCGACCCAGCCATTGGCAGAAATGGGTACCAGGGTATTACCCTGGGAAGGTAGGAATGTCGCCTCGCATCTGAGTTTCGATGCTTGAGGCGACGCTATACAGAAATCTCTGAACATTTCTGGACAGGCGGCTGAGCACATATGGGTGTAAACTCGCGTGCTAAGACGCCGGTTCAAGTCTCGTACATTACCTTTACCTTTATTTTAATTCTAGCAGTTTTCAATCCTTGTAAAGATTTTTTTATCAAATCTCGCCATTTGTCTCTGTTCTGTGCAAGAAACTCTATCTCATTGAGGCAGCCAATTCCTGCTACTCTTGCTTCTCTGATCAATGTTCTTCTCAGTGTCTCTCTGGGTCGGCCTCTTTTCCTCTTACCTGTTGTTTCCCACATGAGGGCTTGCTTTGTTATTCGGTTATTATCTCTCCTCATCACATGTCCAACATATGACCATCATCTTTTTTGATTACTGAAGATATTAGTGGTTGATTGACGATTTCTCTAACTTTCTTGTTTGTTTTGAATTCGCTCCACACTATACCAAGTGATACGTGTCTAATGTCCACGCTATACTAACTACTTATAATAATATTACTTATTAATAAAACTATAGTTTATTAACAGTAATGAAATTTATTTTATCCTCATTATACAATGGATTAGGAGTTATAGATTCACATATGTTTTTATGGTGATAGATTTCAACTTGTACTAGTGAAGTTTGTTGTTTCATTTTCATCAGAGCAGAGACTAGGAGCTTTGAGTACAAATCTGCAGTCACATGATTTTATCTACATTCCAATAAAATTGATATATCTATTTGTTCTAAAATGTTGCTGCATGATCAGCAACAAATTATATTAATGCAGTTGTTTTATAGTGCAGTGATAAGTTTTAGAACAAGCATAATTTTACTACCTAACAGTGATGATACTTGCCAAATTTTGTTCACCTTAAATGTTATAATGTCCGTATATACAGAACCTGTTATTACAGAAAATTGTTTTTCCTGTGCCTGCGATAGAATATGTTTCTTTTTTCTGTGCCGTTGTATTTTAAACCGATTTGGAATACATCATGGAATGGCGAATAGTTTGAAAATTCATATTATTGTTTGAAAATGGTCATCGATCACCTCATAGTTCAGCAAAAGTAAATAACAGCAATTTAAAAAATAATTGCAAGAAAATATTATTAACAGTTTATTGTTAAATAAATTAGTTAAAATTAATTAAATATATACTTAAAAAGTTAAATCTTTGTCCGCTGCAAACATGTTGAAAATACACTGATGAATATTTTGTATGATTTACTGGAAAAAATAAAGTACATAAATGTATACAGGAACTCTGGAAACTTAACCCTGTAACAAGTAGTGTCAAAATAGATGTTGCCATCAAAATTATGGTCTTATCAACCTAGGTTGCCATATACATCATCTGTCTCAGATAGATCTATTACTTCTTGAACTTTCTGTTTCAGTTTTACAAATATGGCATTTATCTTCTTCATATGATTATTAGTGAATCAAGTCACACTGTGTATTCTGTGGTCCATTGCATTCGTTCAGGAAAGCTTCTCTAGGTTTTAGTTTTCCTAAACCTTTCTGCAAAGCAGCAGTTGTCTGTGATCCAAGTTATCTCCTTTGAAAGCAGTTTTACCACACTAGTGAATCTTTCCTACCCACCCTTATTTTGTAAAGTTTTTCTTCTTTTATTTGAACTATTAAAAGAGACTGATGTACTATGCATGGGTTTTTTAAAACTGGTTTTACTCCCTGGCTTTTCCTATAGGCATGCATATAGAAATAGTGAATTTTTTTTATTTGACTTGACATGCCTGACAGTACCAGAGACTTCTGTTTATATTTTATATAGACTTTGTAGGCTATAAATGAATTTTTATTTGTCATCAAAAAAAGAGAATTGATCTACCAATAATTGCTGATGGTGTTCCAGTGTAACCATGTAGATTAATATAGTAATAATATGGCAATAGAATATGATACATACACATTTAAATAATGATAGACAAGTGGTACCAAAATTGACATATTGTACTAAAGTAGCAAGGCTAAGAATAAACTACTGTGATTTGATACATTTACTTATTGACAACTTTTGGTCAGGAGGCCAACCTGTATGTGGGCCACTAACTAGGTATACTTGTGTGTGTATATATAGATAAAGACTGCATTGAAAATTTACCTTGTAAGCCATAGTAGGGTCAGCACTCACAAAAGCGGCAGGTGAGGAGAGATGTTTGACACATTGACCTGTTGACAACTTTCAGAAGGCCAGCTTGCACATGTACCAAGTACATATACCAAAGAACAAAAATCATAAGTAACTTAGCCCGAGGGATGCTAGCACTTAAGAGAAGCATAGATTACACCAGGAGAGTAGTCAGTAGGAAAGATTTAGCTACACAGTGAGCACTTAGAGTAGACAGTAGGAAAGATTTAGCTACACAGTGAGCACTTAGAGAGTAGACAGTAGGAAAGATTTAGCTACACAGTGAGCACTTAGAGAGTAGACAGTAGGAAAGATTTAGCTACACAGTGAGCACTTAGAGAGTAGACAGTAGGAAAGATTTAGCTACACAGTGAGCACTTAGAGAGTAGACAGTAGGAAAGATTTAGCTACACAGTGAGCACTTAGAGAGTAGACAGTAGGAAAGATTTAGCTACACAGTGAGCACTTAGAGAGTAGACAGTAGGAAAGATTTAGCTACACAGTGAGCACTTAGAGAGTAGACAGTAGGAAAGATTTAGCTACACAGTGAGCACTTAGAGAGTAGACAGTAGGAAAGATTTAGCTACACAGTGAGCACTTAGAGAGTAGACAGTAGGAAAGATTTAGCTACACAGTGAGCACTTAGAGAGTAGACAGTAGGAAAGATTTAGCTACACAGTGAGCACTTAGAGAGTAGACAGTAGGAAAGATTTAGCTACACAGTGAGCACTTAGAGTAGACAGTAGGAAAGATTTAGCTACACAGTGAGCACTTAGAGAGTAGACAGTAGGAAAGATTTAGCTACACAGTGAGCACTTAGAGAGTAGACAGTAGGAAAGATTTAGCTACACAGTGAGCACTTAGAGAGTAGACAGTAGGAAAGATTTAGCTACACAGTGAGCACTTAGAGAGTAGACAGTAGGAAAGATTTAGCTACACAGTGAGCACTTAGAGAGTAGACAGTAGGAAAGATTTAGCTACACAGTGAGCACTTAGAGAGTAGACAGTAGGAAAGATTTAGCTACACAGTGAGCACTTAGAGAGTAGACAGTAGGAAAGATTTAGCTACACAGTGAGCACTTAGAGAGTAGACAGTAGGAAAGATTTAGCTACACAGTGAGCACTTAGAGAGTAGACAGTAGGAAAGATTTAGCTACACAGTGAGCACTTAGAGAGTAGACAGTAGGAAAGATTTAGCTACACAGTGAGCACTTAGAGAGTAGACAGTAGGAAAGATTTAGCTACACAGTGAGCACTTAGAGAGTAGACAGTAGGAAAGATTTAGCTACACAGTGAGCACTTAGAGAGTAGACAGTAGGAAAGATTTAGCTACACAGTGAGCACTTAGAGAGTAGACAGTAGGAAAGATTTAGCTACACAGTGAGCACTTAGAGAGTAGACAGTAGGAAAGATTTAGCTACACAGTGAGCACTTAGAGAGTAGACAGTAGGAAAGATTTAGCTACACAGTGAGCACTTAGAGAGTAGACAGTAGGAAAGATTTAGCTACACAGTGAGCACTTAGAGAGTAGACAGTAGGAAAGATTTAGCTACACAGTGAGCACTTAGAGAGTAGACAGTAGGAAAGATTTAGCTACACAGTGAGCACTTAGAGAGTAGACAGTAGGAAAGATTTAGCTACACAGTGAGCACTTAGAGTAGACAGTAGGAAAGATTTAGCTACACAGTGAGCACTTAGAGAGTAGACAGTAGGAAAGATTTAGCTACACAGTGAGCACTTAGAGAGTAGACAGTAGGAAAGATTTAGCTACACAGTGAGCACTTAGAGAGTAGACAGTAGGAAAGATTTAGCTACACAGTGAGCACTTAGAGAGTAGACAGTAGGAAAGATTTAGCTACACAGTGAGCACTTAGAGAGTAGACAGTAGGAAAGATTTAGCTACACAGTGAGCACTTAGAGAGTAGACAGTAGGAAAGATTTAGCTACACAGTGAGCACTTAGAGAGTAGACAGTAGGAAAGATTTAGCTACACAGTGAGCACTTAGAGTAGACAGTAGGAAAGATTTAGCTACACAGTGAGCACTTAGAGAGTAGACAGTAGGAAAGATTTAGCTACACAGTGAGCACTTAGAGAGTAGACAGTAGGAAAGATTTAGCTACACAGTGAGCACTTAGAGAGTAGACAGTAGGAAAGATTTAGCTACACAGTGAGCACTTAGAGAGTAGACAGTAGGAAAGATTTAGCTACACAGTGAGCACTTAGAGAGTAGACAGTAGGAAAGATTTAGCTACACAGTGAGCACTTAGAGAGTAGACAGTAGGAAAGATTTAGCTACACAGTGAGCACTTAGAGAGTAGACAGTAGGAAAGATTTAGCTACACAGTGAGCACTTAGAGAGTAGACAGTAGGAAAGATTTAGCTACACAGTGAGCACTTAGAGAGTAGACAGTAGGAAAGATTTAGCTACACAGTGAGCACTTAGAGAGTAGACAGTAGGAAAGATTTAGCTACACAGTGAGCACTTAGAGAGTAGACAGTAGGAAAGATTTAGCTACACAGTGAGCACTTAGAGAGTAGACAGTAGGAAAGATTTAGCTACACAGTGAGCACTTAGAGAGTAGACAGTAGGAAAGATTTAGCTACACAGTGAGCACTTAGAGAGTAGACAGTAGGAAAGATTTAGCTACACAGTGAGCACTTAGAGAGTAGACAGTAGGAAAGATTTAGCTACACAGTGAGCACTTAGAGAGTAGACAGTAGGAAAGATTTAGCTACACAGTGAGCACTTAGAGAGTAGACAGTAGGAAAGATTTAGCTACACAGTGAGCACTTAGAGAGTAGACAGTAGGAAAGATTTAGCTACACAGTGAGCACTTAGAGAGTAGACAGTAGGAAAGATTTAGCTACACAGTGAGCACTTAGAGAGTAGACAGTAGGAAAGATTTAGCTACACAGTGAGCACTTAGAGAGTAGACAGTAGGAAAGATTTAGCTACACAGTGAGCACTTAGAGAGTAGACAGTAGGAAAGATTTAGCTACACAGTGAGCACTTAGAGAGTAGACAGTAGGAAAGATTTAGCTACACAGTGAGCACTTAGAGAGTAGACAGTAGGAAAGATTTAGCTACACAGTGAGCACTTAGAGAGTAGACAGTAGGAAAGATTTAGCTACACAGTGAGCACTTAGAGAGTAGACAGTAGGAAAGATTTAGCTACACAGTGAGCACTTAGAGAGTAGACAGTAGGAAAGATTTAGCTACACAGTGAGCACTTAGAGAGTAGACAGTAGGAAAGATTTAGCTACACAGTGAGCACTTAGAGAGTAGACAGTAGGAAAGATTTAGCTACACAGTGAGCACTTAGAGAGTAGACAGTAGGAAAGATTTAGCTACACAGTGAGCACTTAGAGAGTAGACAGTAGGAAAGATTTAGCTACACAGTGAGCACTTAGAGAGTAGACAGTAGGAAAGATTTAGCTACACAGTGAGCACTTAGAGAGTAGACAGTAGGAAAGATTTAGCTACACAGTGAGCACTTAGAGAGTAGACAGTAGGAAAGATTTAGCTACACAGTGAGCACTTAGAGAGTAGACAGTAGGAAAGATTTAGCTACACAGTGAGCACTTAGAGAGTAGACAGTAGGAAAGATTTAGCTACACAGTGAGCACTTAGAGAGTAGACAGTAGGAAAGATTTAGCTACACAGTGAGCACTTAGAGAGTAGACAGTAGGAAAGATTTAGCTACACAGTGAGCACTTAGAGAGTAGACAGTAGGAAAGATTTAGCTACACAGTGAGCACTTAGAGAGTAGACAGTAGGAAAGATTTAGCTACACAGTGAGCACTTAGAGAGTAGACAGTAGGAAAGATTTAGCTACACAGTGAGCACTTAGAGAGTAGACAGTAGGAAAGATTTAGCTACACAGTGAGCACTTAGAGAGTAGACAGTAGGAAAGATTTAGCTACACAGTGAGCACTTAGAGAGTAGACAGTAGGAAAGATTTAGCTACACAGTGAGCACTTAGAGAGTAGACAGTAGGAAAGATTTAGCTACACAGTGAGCACTTAGAGAGTAGACAGTAGGAAAGATTTAGCTACACAGTGAGCACTTAGAGAGTAGACAGTAGGAAAGATTTAGCTACACAGTGAGCACTTAGAGAGTAGACAGTAGGAAAGATTTAGCTACACAGTGAGCACTTAGAGAGTAGACAGTAGGAAAGATTTAGCTACACAGTGAGCACTTAGAGAGTAGACAGTAGGAAAGATTTAGCTACACAGTGAGCACTTAGAGAGTAGACAGTAGGAAAGATTTAGCTACACAGTGAGCACTTAGAGAGTAGACAGTAGGAAAGATTTAGCTACACAGTGAGCACTTAGAGAGTAGACAGTAGGAAAGATTTAGCTACACAGTGAGCACTTAGAGAGTAGACAGTAGGAAAGATTTAGCTACACAGTGAGCACTTAGAGAGTAGACAGTAGGAAAGATTTAGCTACACAGTGAGCACTTAGAGAGTAGACAGTAGGAAAGATTTAGCTACACAGTGAGCACTTAGAGAGTAGACAGTAGGAAAGATTTAGCTACACAGTGAGCACTTAGAGAGTAGACAGTAGGAAAGATTTAGCTACACAGTGAGCACTTAGAGAGTAGACAGTAGGAAAGATTTAGCTACACAGTGAGCACTTAGAGAGTAGACAGTAGGAAAGATTTAGCTACACAGTGAGCACTTAGAGAGTAGACAGTAGGAAAGATTTAGCTACACAGTGAGCACTTAGAGAGTAGACAGTAGGAAAGATTTAGCTACACAGTGAGCACTTAGAGAGTAGACAGTAGTCAGTTAGACTGGTCCACGAGCAGAGATGAAGTTATGGGTTCGCAGAATATGGTCAGCTAGGGTTCTTCTTCAGGTCAGATGTCCGTTGCAGAAAGTTGCATTCACCACAGCCCATCTGAAAGGATATCCGACTCTAGCTAGATCTCCCACGTTTTCTGTTATTATGTTAAAGGTCTCCTTGATGTCTTGAAACCATCTTCTTCTTGGTCTGCCCTTGATGTGTTGCTCAGGAACTATACTTTCCATTACTGTTCTTTCCAGCCTGCTGTATCTTGTGACGTGGCCATAGAATTTTAATTTTCGATGTAGAATAGTGTTTATAAACCAATTCTTTTTAATGCTTGAATCTTTTAGTATGTCTTCATTCTCTTTATTTCATTATCCAAGGTATCTTAAGAATTTTTCTGTAGCATTTTGTTTCAAATGCATCAATTTTCTTCCTTGCTATTTGTGAGATAGTCCCTGTTTCACAACCATATGTTGCTCACTGGAAGATACATGTCCTCAATAATTTTAGTTTTACTCTCTTGTTTGTGTTATGGTTTCTTGTGGAAAATGTACAACTGAAATAAACAAAAGATTAGGAATGGCAAAAAGTAATTTTAATGCCATGAAAAATATACTAACATCAAAACAAATATCACCAGGGCTAAAACTAAGAATAGCAAAATGTTATATCTTCTCAACATTCCTATATGGTGCATAAACATGGACATTAGACAAGTAAATAGAACACAAAATTTAAGCCTTTGAAATGTGGATATAAAGAAGAATAAGTAGAATTGGATGAAAAGAAAACAAACGATGAAGTCTTAAAACAACTAAAAATGAAAAGAGAACTACTAAATACAATTCAAACAAGACAAATTAGATTTTAGGGGCATGTTAAAAGACACAACAGCCTACTAAAAGTAATCTTGGAAGGGAAAATACAAGGTAAAAGAGGCAGAGGCAGATCAAGATTAATGTGAAGGAGTAACATCAAAAGATGGAAAAGTAAGTCTAGAGAACCTGCACCATCAAAGCAAGAGACAAAGCGGAATGGCACTCCATGGTAGCCAACCTTCGATGCAGAGACGGCATTCAATGATAATGATGATGTTTGTGTTTTTTCACATGTTCTTCATGGCATTTAATTTTTGTGTTGCTTCTGCTAATCTTCTTTTGATCTCTTTCTGCCAGTCTCCATTGTTAGTTACTACCAATCCCAGATATTCATAGTTTTTTCACAATTTCAAGTTCTTCACTGTTGATGATGATTTTGGGTTGGCTTTTTGTTTGTTAGTGGACATTATCTTATTTTTGTGTATGTTTAGATAGAGGTTTTTGCTCTTCTCTGTGCATTTTAACACACTCAATTGTCTCTTAATTGTTCTGCATTGTTTGAAAGGAGAACTGTATCATCAGCTAGAGTTAGCAACAGAGAATAGCACAAACATTCATTAGACATAGAGAACCACAGAAGTTAGCCATGAGTAGGATCTGGCTATGGAAGAAACACACTCATAGATATTGTTAGGAATCCAGAATCTATAAAGATTCAACAAAAAAACTTCAATATTTAAAGTTTTGAAGTTGATATTATATATTATTTTTTAAATTATATATATGATACAGTTGATGAAGGTAGATATAAGACCATTATAGGAAATCATTAAAAAGTTAAGTACCCCCGTCACGCCAAGTGGCGTTTAGGGAATATAGTTTTAGTGACCATACATTTTATAGACATTCGGCACATGATTTTTTGGGGTAATGTTGTCGGTATTACGCCCGTGCCACTTCACTTTCCCAGAAAAAAATCCGGTACCTATTAAAGGCTGGGTGAACCCGGAAGCCGTCGGTTGGGATCGAACCCTACCCCTTGTCCTTTGTAGTCCAGTTCACTAACCACTGAGCTATCGCGGCTCCCCTTTTTTATAGGAAATCATGGTTTAGGAAAAAGAAATGAAAGAGGAGAAAGATTAATACAATTTTGTGAAGAAAACTGGCTGATAATATGTAACACCTAGGAAACTATACATATGGAAAAGACCTGGCGATAAGAGGAATCAAATAGACTATATAATGATAACAGATAGGTTCCATAACAGCGTCAAGAAAGCCAAAACTTATCATGGACCAGATATTAACTCAGATCACAATCCTGTAATGATTAAAATGAAAGTCAAACTAAAGAGAAACAAACAAAAGACTAATTCACCAACAACACCACTGGACATAACAGCTTTAAATCAAAATGATGTTAAAGAACTTAAACAATACAAGTAAAGAACACATATCATAAGCTGCTAGAAGAAGAGATTGAGCAGTATACAGAAAAGAAAATCCAGATGAAAAAGTTACAACAAAATGACAATACATAAGGAAAAGCATACAAGAAACTAATGACATCTTGTACAATTATTACGAATGAGACTGTTAATGAGACCTGAATGTGAACACATTCTCATTCATTCTGATGATGATGATGATGCGTTCGTCCGATGATTTGAGGTATTCTAACGGATACGAACCGTAGACTTCCTCCTCGTCATCCGCCCTTAAAAGGACGTTAAGTGGACGTAGTTACGTTGTGTTGCAGTTTGCAGTGTAACACTGTGATATCTGCGCCTTTCGGCCCAACACATCCGATTTCAGCCGACGCTTTTTTGTGTACCGGGTTCGTCTTCCCACTTCGATCCCTGCTCGCTTGGCCAGACTAGACAGGTTAGTCTGTTTCTAGAGGCACCACGAAGAGGTGTAGCAGGGTCTGGATGGTTCTGGTTCACCGATCCTGGCGCAAGCCATCAGTTATGAGTCACTGACGACTTCCAGCTCTGGTGCTGGGGGGGCGCGCCTTCGCCTCCATTCATTCGATTAATGGAATGCTTGCTGGAATTGACTTGTTAACTTGCTCCCCTCGACAAACAGGCCGCTGATAAACTCTTAATCCACTAGCAACACTCCAGTGACTGTTGACAAATCAGTTTATCTGTCACATGTCTTACATGTACTGTACCGTGATGTTACAACGGCTGAACCGTGAATGGCAAGGACACGAACTTCGCGCCCACATGTGATCTCTGAAAATAATGTACTTCGCGTTGACTTTTCTGCTGTTCTGGCCCCACTGAACTCTGAGGACCAGATCTGTCTTTGCCCACTGAGTATTCGTTCTTCGCTACGCCACATACACTCAGACACTAACGAGGTTATAATGTTCAAGGAAATCTATTCTTAAAACATAACTCAAGTTTATTCATGAATAGTTTGTAAATGAACACAACAGTTTAAAAATCAGCCACTATTTATTTCTCTGCTGCTCACATGCACTAATAGATTTCAGACACAATTTCACTTCACAAATGTGCCTCTATTACTCTCGTTCTCTAATTGTCCATACAAGAAATTCTTCTTAGTCTGACTGAAATCGACTCATTACGCTAACTCAATTAACTGTCTTGAGTTAACACTGGAGCCGTAGTTCTACACTTGAACAACTCTTAAAACTAACATTA
Organism: Megaustenia siamemsis; assembly: GCA_032433765.1. Lineage (NCBI taxonomy): Eukaryota > Metazoa > Mollusca > Gastropoda > Stylommatophora > Ariophantidae > Megaustenia > Megaustenia siamemsis. The sequence goes on along the minus strand of JAVIAB010000125.1, from coordinate 65,018,137 downwards.
TCAACATGGTCGACCCTTAGTTTGACATAACTCACTGGAACAAATAACATTAAACACTGTGGAGGCTTGGTAACTGCCTCCCGATAACATTACTCTCAGTTTAGCTGCAAGAGCATAATCTATTTACAACGCTTTACTGAAACACTGATAAACATTTTTGAGTTCTGGCTTCACCTAACTATTCACATTCAACTAAAGAGGTTGGTAAGCCTGTCATGGCTACTGCCTCCTACAGCCCGGCTCTCAAGCCGTCCGCCTGAGTAAGCTTCATTTCTCGTCTCACTGTACTTTCCCTGTATTTTTAACTACATCTTTTCTCTCCAGCCAATCATAAATCTTACATTCTTACCCTTCTCTGATTGACTCTCACTTATTCATGGGAAATTCAATGGTTTTGTCTGAGATAAACTTCCACCTCCTTCCCGTGACTCCATTCTCTTGCTCACCTATTGTTATACATTCTCAACTCACTGCTACACTTGCTACCTACCCATTTTTAGTCGTTTATGTACCCTAACGACTAAACCGTACCACCAAAAACACCCTACCCTATCACTCCAACTTTATCTACCCTTTATGTACCTACCGTCCTACTTAAATTTCGTTTATCCCTAATTCTGACTTCCACCCTATAACTCTATACCCCTCTCTATCGCCAACTCCATTGTATCCTATTTTACCTTGTATGCCACCTTGGTCTACTTTCCTTCTCTGCATCAAGGCCCCTTTTAGCCTCCTTCCTACTCTATCTCTTCTTAGTCCTATACCCTCTGTTTTATTACAGAGTCGGCCCATCTAGCCATCTCCTGGCGTTATCTCTTCAATACCCTACTCCTCCTTAGTATATTTCTTCCATCTCTATTTTACTATTACATTATTTCTTCCCTCTTTATTCCCTCTAAATTTATCTATCTCCCTGTAAACACCTGAATTCTTCTTGTATTTGTAAATTATCCCCCAATTTGTCTATAGCTTTCCCCATCCTATGCATGGCCTGCCACATAAACACCTCCTGACTCACTCCTTCCATCTCCCTTGTTGTCCCTACTTTATGTCAATAAATTCTCAGTGTTATTACAACACTAATACTTTTCATTACGTATATTCCAATAACCTTTGCATATTTGTCATCTGATTATAACAATCTTTGAAAATCACTCTGCAAAAACATGCAACTAAACTCTTATTGTCACAACAATCACACTGTGTTATAACAGTTCCATCATTTTCTTGTCCTCACCTATCATCCAACAAAATGTATCTATAAACTCCTCATATAACCATTTTTAGATTCAACTCATACAAAAAAAAAAAAACTATTCATCTACAACAGGGATGGCCAATTAGGTGCCCGCGGGCCACAAGTAGCCCGCGACGTTCTTTGTGTGGCCTGCGGCGAATAAAAAATAAAATCAGGTTGCATTGAGCAAAATGTCCTGGGTAAAATTGATTTAAAATTTGTTACATTAACTTCTACCGTGGAGAAAGCTAACTCAAATATTCCCTAGTAGACCTATGTTTAAAACTCGGAACACTCTAGTGGTTAGTTTAACGTCGACTTCCCGTCATTCCCGGCCAATCCTTTTTTTTCCTTTTGATCATCCTGCGACCGACTTAAACAAAGGAAGAAGCCAACGAATGGTTCTAGAGCCGACTCTCGGTTCGGCGAGTTCAAACAGTTTCCGCCAAGAAATACTGTCAGTCACCCACCTCCTCCATCCCAACACATTCCCCTCACAATTATTTTACTTTCAGTTTCTTTCTCTTCAAACCTCTTTTCATCAGTCAAAATTATATATCCGATCTGATCATTCTGATTTTGTCGAGTTACAGTGAACAGTTCCATTTTAACAGGAAACAGTGTTATTGTTGTAATCTGTGTTTTCATTGTCTGTTGCTTCGGTCGTGGTATAATATGAACAATAAACGTCAATTAAATGAAAAAATCAGATTTTTTTCATGAGAAATGGGAACATGATTTTTTATTTATCAACAATAAGGATAGCAAACCGCAGTGCCTTGTGTGTTTGCAAGTGTTGTCTGTAAATAAAGAGTATAATCTTAAACGGCATTACACACAGCATCACGCCGCTAAATACAAGGACTACATTGGTACAATACGTTCTACACTTGTGTGCGATTTGAAGAAAAAGGTTAGTGCTCAGAAATCTGTTTTTACTACATTAACAACAAAACAAACAAGTTCCTTAATGGCATCGTTTGTTGTAAGCGCAGAGATAGCGAAATTAAAAAAAAATCATTATGTGACGGTGACTTCGTAAAGCGTTGTTCTATTAACATGGCGCGTGCATTTGAGGAAGAAAAAATTGCCAGTCATTTTGAGAGCATTCCACTATCAAAATAGATAGTCACTAGAAGGGTTGAGGAAATAAGTTCTCATATATCTAGTAAATTAAAGAGTATCGTTACAAATTCCGCTTACTTTTCTCTGGCTTTGGATGAATCTACTGACATATCAGACACAGCACAACTTTTAATTTTCATAAGAACTGTTTCAAAAGATTTATTATCAATGAAGAGCTACTAGCTTTAGATTCATTGCATAATACGACCAAAGGTCAAGACATATATAACTCAGTTATGAAAGTTGTTAACGGTATCGGTGACATAAACAGACTTTCAGCAATAGTGACAGATGGCGCTAAGTCAATGTGTGGTACTCAAACAGGTCTAGTTGGATTATTAAGGAAGGCTGGAATCCATTACACTGCATTATACACCAGGAGGCGCAGTGTGTCAAGATTCTAGATGTGGAGGATGTTATGAAAACTAATAAAGTGTGTGAATTTAATAAAAGGTGGAAATCGGTCTTTGACACACCAACAGTTTATAAATTTTCTATCAGAAGTTGAGGCGGAATATGGCGATTTGGTGCTCTACACACAAGTACGCTGGCTAAGTAGAGGGAATTGTTTGAGATGGTTTTTTGCTTTGAGAAACGAGATAAAGCAGTTTTTACAGAAACATGATACCAACAAAGAACTGATCAGAAAAATGTCTGATCCACATTTTAACAGCGTATTGGCCTTTTTAACTGATATCACCCAGCACATGAATGAACTCAACGTGAAGCTACAGGGACGTTCCCAAACAGTCTCAGATTTGGTAGGACACCTAGATGGATTTATAAGTCAACTAAAAGTTTTTAAATTTACCCTGGCCAAAGAAAACTTCATTCATTTTCCTTCGTGCAAAGAATTGATTGAGGAGCGCAATGACACTGATTTCAAATTTTCTGTATTAATGTTAGACAAACTATTGGAGCAATTCAATGAACGATTTTCTGACGTCAGTGGTATACGGCCAGAACTGGCATTGTTTAACAACCCGATGAAGTGTGACATTTTCCAACAACATGACACTTTTCAGTTGGAGTTATGTAACCTCCAAAGTGACCCCTTTTTCCAATCAAGGATGGAGATAGGAGTTGACTTTTGGAAACTTGTGCCACAGGAAAAATATCCCGCACTGATTGATTTCAGTTTGAAAATTACTTCTATGTTCGGAAGCACATATATATGTGAATGCGCTTTTTCAACAATGAAGGAGATTAAATCGTCACAAAGAAACCGACTCACTGATGGCCACCTTCAGGATTTATTACGATTATCATCATCATCTTTACACATTGACTTTGATGAACTTGTTGCTGCACATGAACGTCCACATTGTTCTAATTAAGGTTTGTTACATGTCAACTTTAAAATGACCTAACTAAAACATGTTTGTTAAACAATATAAATAGCAAATTTTATTCATTTTTATAAATCAACTAGGCATTTTTAACTCTGTTGCAATAAAATGATTTATGTAAGCAAATAATGCCGATAAATAACAAAAATATTACCTTAAAACAAATGTCAAGTTTATTTGTATTGATGTTGTTATGTGTGTGGCCCGCCATACAAAAAATAATTAAAAAGTGACCCGCCATTTGAAAACAAATTGGCCATCCCTGATCTACAACATATTGCCATCAACTACCATTCTATCCATATCACCACCATGTGTGTCCCCTTTGTTATCAACTCTACTTCCTTATTTTATTCTATCTTCCCCTTCCCCTCTAGATCTAAAAAAAAGAAACTCTATTGGATACACACGACTGTTATATCTGTCACACATTTGTACACGCCATTCATCCTTCTTATCCTCTGCTACCATTTATAAATCTGGAGAGAACTAAAAAAAAAAAAAAAACAACACACAAATTCATATCTCTAAATAATAAATCACATAACACTTTTAACAGTACTTTCACTCAAATTAATTAACATTCTACTTACTTATACTATCACACTTCCTTGATGATCCTTAGAATAACCGTTTTGTTCAGCAATGTTTCTACACTACACAGTTTTCTTGTTTCTGCTTTCTCTAGTTTTTATTAGAAAAGTCTTTCCTTCCTTACTTTCCTGCTCGTGAAAATGTTGTTTCTTGTTTTTTTTTTTTTTGCTCTTTCTCTCCCTTTGCTTGAAGAGTTTTCTTCCTGCTCATTTGACTCTCTGTTACATACCTTGAAAAGGACACCAGCTGTCGTTTTTCAATTATTGTTACACACTTTGTCTAATCTCGCCTCGGGTTTCAGTGGACTCGTAGTGTCTACCTGACGTGTGGTGGCCCTAGCGTAGGTCACGACGTCATAAATGTACAATTATTACGAATGAGACTGTTAATGAGACTTGAATGCGAACACATTCTCATTCATTCGATTAATGGATTGCTTGCTGGAATTGACTTGATTCTGTTAACTTGCTCCCCTCGACAAACAGGCCGCTGATAAATTCTTTATCCACTAGCAACACTCTAGTGACTGTTGACAAATAAGTTTATCTGTCCCATGTCTCACATGTACTACTGCACCGTGATGTTACAACGGTTGAACCATGAATGGCCAGGACACAAATTTCACGGCCACACGTGATCTCTGAAAATAATGTACTTCGCATTGATGTTTCTGCTGTTCCGGCCCCACTGAACTCTGAGGACCAGATCTGTCTGCCCACTGAGTATTCGTTCTTCGCTACGCCACATACACTCAGACACTAACAAGGTTATAATGTTCAAAGAAATCCATTCTTAAAACATGACTTGAGTTTATTCATGAATAGTTTGTAAATGAACACAAAAGTTTAAAAATCAGCCACTACTTATTTCTCTGCTGCTCACATGCACTAATGAATTTCAGACACTGTGCTTCACAAATGTGCCTCTATCACTCTCGTTCTCTAATTGTCCATACAAGAAATTCTTCTTAGTCTGACTGAAATCGACTCATTACGCTAACTCAATTAACTGTCCAACCAACTAACACATTCTTCAAACACAGAGTCGCAAGTATACACCTGGTACAAATGGAATGACATAACATGCAGAAGCCAGATAGATTTTATACTAACAAGAACAGAGAACAAGAAAAGAGTAACCGACAGTAGAGCAATCCCAAATATTACAGACGACACGGATCACAAGATGGTTATGATCACACTAAGACAGCCAAAAATAAAGAGAATATATGAAAACAAACAAAAGAAGCGAAAAGAACAGACAATACAAATAAAACAATTAATAGATCAAGAAACAAGGAAAACCCTAGAAGAAAAACTAATAGAGGAATTCAAGAAATTCCCTAACGAAGTATATACAGTAGAAGAAGAGTGGAAACAATTTAAGGAAACAGTAACTAACGTCTCTAAAACAGTTTGTGGAACGAAGTTAAGAACAAGAGATGGGAAAATGTGCACCCCGTGGTGGAACGAAACAATCAGAGAAGCAATTAAAGAAAAGAAGAAACTGTTTAAAAATTGGAGGGAGAACAAGAATCAAGAAAAATATGCCTTAGTTCGAAAAAGAGTTAAAATATTGATCAAAGAAGCTAAGCAAAAGAATTGGACAGAATTCGGACAAAACATGAGCAGGGACTTCAAAACAGCCACAAAAGATTTCTACAAAGCAGTAAAAACCACAAGAGCGAGAAAAGAAAACCATGATCCTACTGAGCTGATAAATGACAAAGACGGACAGCCAATATCAAATAACCAATGTATGCAACAGAGATGGAAAGAATATTTTGAAGACCTGTTAAACATACCAACTACCAATAAGGCAACAAAAACCACGCTAGAACACACAAATACTGAACCCAACATCATGAAAGAGGAAATTGAAGAAGCAATCAAATATGCACCAAGAAACAAAGCACTGGGGATAGATAACATACCAACAGAAATAATAGCAGCAGCGGGAGAAACAGGAATGCAATGGCCGCACAGAATATTTAATGCAGCATGGCACCAACAACAAGCCCCAGAAGACTGGCAACAGGCAATCATCAGCCCAATATGGAAAAAGAAAGGTAGCAAAAGAGACTGCAGTCAATATAGAGGTATATCTCTTCTCAGCCATGTAGGAAAGCTATACGCCAAAATCTTGGAAAAAAAGGCTGAGACCAATAATAGAACTACAGTTAAGCGATTCTCAAATGGGGTTCAGAAAAAACACAGGATGTACCGACGCACTATTCACACTAAAACAGCTTGCAGAAAAAATGACAGAACACAATCAAAACTTATACATAGCCTTCATTGACCAGGAAAAAAGCATTCGACAGAGTAAACAGAGAACAACTGTGGGAGATACTAACAACATGCGGAGTAAGCCAACATCTAATCAACCTTATTAAAAGTCTCTACGTCAACAGCAGCTGCAGGGTCAGAACAGCAGCAGGCTACACAGACCACTTCGAAGTTAGATCAGGTGTAAGACAGGGGTGCGTACTATCCCCCTACTGTTTATTACATACATGGACCATATATGCAAGCTAGCAAACCCATCAGAGACAGAGGAGATCAACGAGCTTTTATTTGCAGACGATCAGGCACTAATACATGAAACAATAGAAGGCCTACAAGAACACTTAAACAAACTCAACATCTCAGGCACAAAATACAACATGAAAATCAACAAAACAGAAGTCACGAATGTCGCCAAAAATAAACAGAACATCAACATAACTATAGAAGGCAGGCAACTAAAACAAGTAGAGGAATTCAAATACCTAGGAAGTCTAATGACAAACGATAATTCCCAAAACAGCAGAGATAGAATCAAGATGCAATAAAGCTTATCAAATCATCGGACAGTTATCACCACTATTAGGGAACAGGCAAATAATTGCAATGCTGCGGTAAAGCTGGTAGCAAGGAGCCAGTGATGATTCTCCTGGTTATTATCTCCTCGCTTCTCTTTCCTCTCCATGTCTTTTTCCTGGTTATTATTTCCTCCCTCCTCCTTCCTCTCCATGCCTTTTTCCCGGCTATTATTTCCTCCCTCCTCCTTCCTCTCCATCTCTTTTCCCAGGTTATTATTTCCTCCTTCCTCTCCATTTCTTTCCCCGGTTACTATTTACTCCCTCCTTCTTTCTTTGCCCGTTTTTTTTTTCCTCACTCCTCCTTCCTCTATTTCTTTCCCCAGTTTTTCTTTCCTCCCTCCTCCTTCCTCTCCATTTCTTTCTCCAGCTATTATTTCCTTCCTCCTCCTTCCTCTCATAATTCTTTTCCCCTGTTATTATTTCCTCCCTCCTCCCCCCTCTCCATTTCTTTCCCCGGTTTTTATCTCATTCCTCTCCTGTTCTTTTCTTTCCTTGATGTTTATTTCCTTTCTCTCCACCCTGTCCTTTTTTAGCCCACCTATGACTACCTCTGTTGCTCTTTCCCCCGTTCTCACCTTTGTCTCTTGCTTCTACGATTCCTTTGTTGGGATTGTTCCCCTCTGTGTTAGGCCCCATTAACTTTTATGGGGCCTATTATCTTCTCCTGCATCTGCCTTTTGTCTGGCTACTGACACTTTTCTTTCCCTGACCACTGTTTAGACTCCTTTATATCTATTTCCACCATTGTTTTCATTACTTGTCTGGCTTTCTTCTCCCCCCTCCCCCTCTCCGCCCCCTCCACCCGTATCTTTTGTAGGCCTCGTGTCCACTGCTCATTTCCTCGATTGCTCTACGACGGACAGTCAAGTTTCGCCAGCCTCGTGTCCACTGCTCATTTCCTCGATTGCTCTACGACGGACAGTCATGTTTCGCCAGCCTCGTGTCCACTGCTCATTTCCTCGATTGCTCTACGACGGACAGTCAAGTTTCGCCAGCCTCGTGTCCACTGCTCATTTCCTCGATTGCTCTACGACGAACAGTCAAGTTTCGCCAGCCTCGTGTCCACTGCTCATTTCCTCGATTGCTCTACGACGGACAGTCAAGTTTCGCCAGCCTCGTGTCCACTGCTCATTTCCTCGATTGCTCTACGACGGACAGTCAAGTTTCGCCAGCCTCGTGTCCACTGCTCATTTCCTCGATTGCTCTACGACGAACAGTCAAGTTTCGCCAGCCTCGTGTCCACTGCTCATTTCCTCGATTGCTCTACGACGGACAGTCAAGTTTCGCCAGCCTCGTGTCCACTGCTCATTTCCTCGATTGCTCTACGACGGACAGTCAAGTTTCGCCAGCCAAGTTGACTTTTCTTATACGTTTTATACATTATCTTCGTTGTACTTCTGATTTTCTATCTCTTCCTCATTTTTCCTATCTCTCTTTCCTACACATCTTGACTCTCATCCTACATCCCCTCATGTAGCCTCCTTTCTTATTTCATAATCCTACTTTCTTCTCTTCTTTTCTGTCCACCTCTCCATTCTCCTGATCATCTAACATGTAGATATAGATAATTGTGCTTCATTGTTTGTGGTTGTTGTCCTTGTTTTCTGAAGAAGGCTACTAGCCGAAACGTCAGTATTGTATTGTGTTCCCTATTTGTAAAGCTGTCACCATACCTTGGAGTGTCTAACACTCCCCATCACTGGCTCATCACCACTATTGTCCAACAAGGAAATAACTCTGGAGACAAAATGAGCACTATACAATGCAATCTTCATCCCAACGTTGTGCTACCAATGCCAGACCTGGACCCTAGATGCAAGAACAATAAGCAAAATAACCTCTACAGAGATTAAATGTGTTAGGCGAATGACAGGGAACAGTCTGAGAGATAAGATCAGAAATGAAGAACTGAGAAAAAAGCTAGGAATAGCCCCCGCCATAGAATATATAAGGAAACAACAGATAAAATGGTTCGGCCACGTGACAAGGCAGAAAGAACAAAACACAACACAACGAGCCTTCAACAAATGTTGTGAGAACATCAGACCCAAGGGTCGACCACGAAAAAGATGGGTCGATGGAATATTAGATGCACTAGGAAACATAACAGCAGCAGAGGTGAACAGAAGAGCAAAAAACCGCAAATTATATCTCCCCTCGACGCTGAAAGGCAGATGAGGTAGGAAAGAAGAAGAAGAATTAATTGTCCTGAGTTTACACTGGAGCTGTAGTCTACACTTGAACAACTCTTAAACTAATATTATCAACATAGTCGACTCTTAGTTTGACATAACTCACTGGAACAAATAACATTAAACACTGTGAAGGCTTGGTAACTGCCTCCCGATAACATTGCTCTCAGTTTAGCTGCAAGAGCATAATCTATTTACAACACTTAACTGAAACACTGATAAACATTGTACATTTGTACTTTCCCTGTATTTTTGACTACAACTTTTCTCTCTCCAGCCAATCATAAATCTTCTTACATTCTTTCCCTTTCTCTTATTGACTCTCACTTATTCACAGGAAATTCAATGTTTTTGTCTGAGTTAAACTTCCACCTCCTTCCTGTGACTTCATTCTCTTGCTCACCTATTGTTATACATTCGCAACTCACTGCTATAATCTTACCTAAAAGGGAAAAGAACAAAAAACAAAGATGAATAACTGACCCCATCTTAGAAAAAAATAGAAGAAAGAAGACAAGCGAAGAACACCCAATACAGCAAAATAGATAATCAAATATGCAAAATGTCCAAAAAGGCAGAAGTATGTTGTGCTCAGCCAAAAATGTCTAGAAATCATAACTATGGAAAATAAACAAGATTTAAGACGGATGCACACAGAAATAAAGAATAACAAGTAACAATTAAAAAGCCACAGAAAGTGGATATATTGCAAATAAGAAAGGGACAAATGTTAACAGACAATAATGATATATTAATAGATGGCAGGAATATATAAAAGAATTATTTTATGACAAAAGAGAAAATAAACCAGTTATAAAATGTATTTTTAAAAAGTGAAAGTAAAGTACCCCCATCACGCCCAGTAGCGTATATGGATTATGGAGTTAGTGACCATAAATTTTACAGACCTTAGGCATATGATTTTTGGGGTAATGTGGTCGGTATTACGCCCGTGCCGCTTTACTTTCCCAGAAAAAAAAATCCGGTACCCATTAAAGGCTGAGTGAACCGGAAGCCATCGTTTGGGATCGAATTGTTCTTTGTATATAAAATGTATGTCAGGCTATAAAATCTTAACAATCTGAAGTAGAAAAAGCTATATATACAATGAAAAAAGGAAAAGCTGCAGGACTTGACAACATACAGATAGAGATGATAAAGGCACTAGAAGATTCTGGCACAGTGATAACAGACATATGCAATGACATATACCATACAGGATACATACCAAATTAACTAAAAACATCAACTTTCATTGTATTGACTAAAAAGAATGATGCAGTTGAATGCAGTGATTTTAAAACAACTGAGTTATAGAGTTATTAGCAGGTCATCATCATTGCACTCCGAACATGTCCATAGGTGCTCAGTTCCCCTCCTCAGCAAGTCTTGCAGTGTCCAACGACTGATGACTCCAGTTCTATGGTTAATTAGTCTTCTTACTTATTTAGAACAATAAGCATAATAAGCCATAGAACAAAAATCTTGCTAAAAGTTTAACAAAGGATTCAGAATAAAATCAATATGGAATTAGAACAATGACAATTTGGATTTAGGAAAAGCATTGGGGAAAAAGAAGCCATATTCTGCATGAGGTTGTTAATAAAAAAGTAAACAGAAGTAAACAAATCAATATATGCCTGCTTCATCGACTGTGTCAGAGCTTTTGATAGAAAGACATATGACTAATATGTAATTTTATACTGGGAACAAACAACAATAATAAAATATAACAAAGAACTCTACTCTACACCTTTTGATATAAAAAGAGGAGAAAGACAGGTATGCATCCTATCACCAAGCTTGTTCAATCTATACACTGAGCAAATATTTAAAATCAGAGATGTCAGGCCTAAACATTAAAGGAAAGGCAATCAATAACCTAAGATATGCCGATGATACTGTATTACTAGCAGAAAATCCTAAAGATCTACAACAATTACTTAATGAAATAAACATGACTAGCAAACAATATGGATTAGATATGAATATCAAAAAGACTATCATAAACAAAGATAATACTCAAAACCTACAATTGGATATCAAAGTTGAAGGAATAGACCTGGAGACAGTTCAGAGCTACAACTAACTACCTTGGACATACTACAACCAGTGATGGAAAGAGAAAACTGAAATAAACAAAAGAATAGGAATGGCAAAAAGTAATTCTAATGCCATGAAAAATATACTAACATCAAAACACCAGGGTTAAAACTAAAAATAGCAAAATATTATATCTTCTCAAAATTCCTGTATGGTTCAAAAACATAGACATTAGACAAGAAAATAGAACATAAAATTGAAACCTTTGAAATGTGGATTTATAGAAGAATTGGATGGAGAGAAAAGAAATAAACTATGAGTTCTTGAAACAACTGAAAATGAAAAGAGAACTACTAAACACAATTCAAACAAGACAAATTAGCTTTTTGGGGCATGTTAAAAGACACAGCAGCCTACTAAAAGTAGTTTTGAAAGAGAAAATGTAAGGTAAAAGAAGAAGAGGCAGACCAAAATTAACATGGATGAGTAATATCAAAATATGGACAAGTCAGCCTATGACAGTCTGCACTATCAAAGCAAGAGACAGAGCAGAATGGCTCTTCATGGTAGCAACCTTTGATGCAGAGAACACCAGAACAAATAGAGAAACTTCATTAAACAGACAGACGTAATGGTTTGAGATCCCAGGAGATGACTTGCACGATGATAATGTATTTAGCGATCACATTTAAAACTACTACTAAATCAACAATAGCAGTCATCTATAGTAACAGTTTGAGGCCAGGATAGAGAAGGTTGAGAGAAAAACCACACCAGTCGATAACTCTCTTGAATATATCTTTTATACCAGATTAAAAAAAAAAAGTAAAGTGCCGTCACGCCAAGTGGTGTGTAGGGAAAATGGTGTTAATGACCATAATCTTTACAGACCTTCAGCACATGATTTTTGGGGTAATGTGGTTGGTATTATGCCCATGCCGCTTTACTTTCCAGAAAAAAATCTGGTACCCATTTAAGGCTGGGTGAACCCAGAGGCTGTTGATCAGGATCGAACCTGACCTCTTGACCTTTGTAGTCCAGTTCACTAACCACTGAGCTTTTTATACCAGATGATTGACACAAACCAAGCTTCAACTAATATGCCATATTTAATGAATACAAATATATTCAAGGCTTGTTTAATGTCATAAACTTGTCAAAAGTTGTTCAACTGTGGTTGCAATAAAGCAAATTTCTCTCTATCATAAACCTTCTCAGCACATTATACAGATATACATCTCTTCAGATGTCATGACGTCATGGGACGCACCAAAATGGCAGCTTATTTATATTCGAGCCATGGACTAAGCAATGTTTACTTTGAACACCGCGATTTCTGTTATTGCAGCGAGTTGGCAGATTTTTTAAAATGTATTCAAGGGTTTGAACATAAATGTTTATTCACAGTTCGTTAACCTTCGCTGTAGATAAAGTCTTTAATTTGATGGCTTCGTATATGACCTTGGTAACTAAGGACCTAACTTGTGCAAACGGATGGCATTGGCAAGGATCATTTTGAATCTTTGAAGTGGGCTCATTTTGTGTTTAACTCAAAAGCATATGTGCTTTTTAACCAAAGACCTTTTTTTTTTTTTTGGGGGGGGGGGGGGGGGGGAGACTCAAGAAGATATCCCCGATGGAAGAATAAATTGTATTATTAGTCCCATAAATGATTCGCTTCCAGAGGTTTATGATGTAAACAAAGCAATTTTGTCATTGCAAGTGAATAATGTCCACACCTATAATTGGTCAGGATTGTGTAGCAGCAGCAGCTTTATAGCGAACACAGAAAACATCATAGGATTGTAGCTATGTCATGCTACCCTAGAATTGCCTTTAATGGGATTACTGTGACCACAAACCACTCTCCACGTGTGTGCCACATATTTACACCCCAGAAGGAAATACTGAGTATAACAACATCATATACCGTCTGTGATATTAATGACCACAAACCAGGAGCCTCCTGTATGATTGATACAACTGTTGCACCAAGCACTTCATCAGCAGAGCCAGATCTATGGAATGTTAATCTGACATTGTTCTTGAATGATGTCCAAGTTAATGAGACATCAGAATCGTGTGGCAGCAGCTACAAGAAGGGAGCAGAGAACACCAAGTTATGCTGCTATAAAGGAGACTTGCCCTGCTATCACAGAAGTGCCTTAAATGGGATCACTGTAGTTGAAAACTTCTCTTGTGTAAACTACACGTTCACATCCAAGAGTGAATCAGTGAAGGTCACAAAATCATATTCTCTCTGTGGTTTTACTAACTACAGGTCAGGTGGCTTCTGTTGGATTGGAAATGATAACCTACCACCACTGTGTGTCTATGTGTTTGGAATTGGAGTCATCAGCGATGGTCTAACATCATCGAGTGCTACGACGATCATCGTTTTCGGGAGGACGCGAACTTCTATGGTATATGGTGGATAGGCGGCGGGAACCATTGAAGGCTATGTCTGAAAAATGTTCCTTCTTGCAGTTTCCTCATATTCCAAGTCCGGCTTGTTGCAGGAGCTACTGAGTTAAGTGCTCTGTGCACACCGTGAGCTGTGTGTCTCATCCATTTTGATCCTGTTTCGATATCCCGCTTGTTTACGATGAATGACGATATCGTATGACAGGGAACAGTTGGCTGTGTTCACTTTCTACGCGGTTTCGCCTTATGTCTTTTGGCGTGTGCTGAGACTGCTACAATGATGACTACAGTTACCTTTCTTTGTTTGGGAGAAGTGTTAGTAATTCGGATGATTCCACTGGCACGGGCAATTGAGCAATTATGAATTTTAATTCGTTTGCAGTGATGCCGAGGCCTTCTATAACCAATAACAATAACAATAACATCTCTTCAGCTCCAGCTAAATGACTCAGAAGTTAATGTTGGCGTTTCAGAACAGTTAACGACTTTTAGAGAAAAATTGCATTATGATTCCCTTTTATGGTTTAGCATTTTTGGTAAAGGAGCAAAACTTATATCTTCTTAGTCAGCATTATTAAGTGAGCTTGGACCATGTCATTAGTTTACAAATCATGATATGTTTGCCTTTAAGTTTGACAAATCCATCCTCAACATAAAAAGATCTTTAAATTCTTTAACAATTTTGTCTGGACACCAGCCATTTTTATCTACTTTTTTAAGTAGTATATATCTAGTGATAGGACACACAAATGTTCGTCGAAACGCACATAATTCCTTATATAAATAGTCTATACGTACATTTTTTTTCTTATATGAGAGTCTACATTTTTTTCCTTATTTGAGGGTCTACCCGCCCATTTTTGTTCCGGTCGTGGTGACCTCTCGTTGACCTCTCGGGTGAGCTCTGGTGACCTCTCGTGGTGGGGGCGGCGGTGGAGTTGTGAAGGGGTGGTGTTGTGAAGGGGTGGTGAAGGGTGGTATCATAACTTTGTACTCTCAGGTACTAAAAACAGTGACTTCCAAAACAGTCTTATTTAAGATAATTTTAAAAAAACTTCCTTTAGAACTAAATGTAACAGCTTAGTTCGTTACACATGCTACACGAAGGCGCATTAACGAACTTAGTAACTACAAGCCAAACGCGAAACAGAAACACCGCGTTAATAACGTTAAGCGAGATCAAAGAGTCCGGTTCTCCTTAAGTACTTACTTCCGCGTAGACCGCCCGCGTGGACATCAAAGGATAACGCTAGCGTTTACCCATGGCCACACTAATAAATTTATCGGCTAGCCGGTAAGTGATCATCAGGAGTGTCATTTAACAGGGGAATTTTACGATACCGATGTTTTAAAGTGAGCCGCTTGGGGAAATTAACAGTGACAAGTTTATTTATTTATTGTTTTATTCGTATATATCTCACAATAGATAACACATGGGTAGACAATAATGTATTCTTTAACTATTGTACATTATAGACAAGTATAATACATAAGAAACAAAGTAGTTTATTTACAAGTAGTAATACATGATAGTGTTAAATGGATAAAGGGGAGGTGGTCACGTTGTCAGAATGGACCTGTTGCTTGATGGGGTGAGGTAGTAAGTTGGAAGTTGTAGTAGTAGTAGGTTAGAAGTTGTAGTAGTAGTAGGTTAGAAGTTGGAGTAGTAGTGAGAGAGAGAGAGAGAGAGAGAGAGAGAGAGAGAGAGAATATAGTCAGTAGCCAAACATTGAATATAAATTCGAAGGCTTCGAGATGCACATGTGTAGAAGAATAGGAAGTATTGGTTGGAAAGAATATGACCTTTTGCCCTTTCGTGTCTAACTATTTTGACTTTGGACCTAGATTTTTAGTGTTTTGAGTTCAACTTTTTGGTTGTGAGACGAAATTTTGGGGTTTGGAACTAAGTTTTCTTATCTGTAAGGTTCACCATTACTGTTGTCTGTCATTCGTTGAAGTGCTAAAGATATAGAACTCCAAAGTCTAAGCTTTCGTAGGTTTAAGAGTAACGTTTTGGTCTTTGATACTAAGTGTTCTGAACTGTTGTAATCACCAATAATGATGTCTTTCATTCGATCAAGTGATAAATATATGGAAATTCAAATAAATTAGGTTAAATACAAGACTAAAATTTCCCAACTTGCTTGTTGAGTCAGTCGAATAAAAGTCGTCGTCTGTTAATTTGAACGTCGTCCCCTGCTCTACTACAACTTCCACAACCAACTACCTCTACAACTACAATTTCCACAACCAACTACCTCTACAACTACAACTTCCACAACTAACTACATCTTCAACTACAACTTCCACAACCAACTACCTCTACAACTACAACTTCCACAACCAACTACCTCTACAACTTCAAACCTACTACTACAACTTCTAATACACGCCAACTTCTAACCTACTACTTCTAATACACGCCAACTTCTAACCTACCACTACTCCAACTTCTAACCTACTACTACTACAACTTCCAACTTACTACCTCACCCCATCAAGCGACAGGTCCATTCTGACAACGTGACCACCTCCCCTTTATCTATTTAACACTATCATGTATTACTACTTGTAAATAAACTACTTTGTTTCTTATGTATTATACTTGTCTATAATGTACAATAGTTAAAGAATACATTATTGTCTACCCATGTGTTATCTATTGTGAGATATATACGAATAAAACAATAAATAAATAAACTTGTCACTGTTAATTTCCCCAAGCGGCTCACTTTAAAACATCGGTATCGTAAAATTCCCCTGTTAAATGACACTCCTGATGATCACTTACCGGCTAGCCGATAAATTTATTAGTGTGGCCATGGGTAAACGCTAGCGTTATCCTTTGATGTCCACGCGGGCGGTCTACGCGGAAGTACTTAAGGAGAACCGGACTCTTTGATCTCGCTTAACGTTATTAACACGGTGTTTCTGTTTCGCGTTTGGCGTGTAGTTACTAAGTTCGTTAATGCGCCTTCGTGTAGCATGTGTAACGGACTAAGCTGTTACATTTAGTTCTAAAGGAAGTTTTTTTAAATTATCTTAAATAAGACTGTTTTGGAAGTCACTGTTTTTAGTACATGAGAGTACAAAGTTATGATACCACCCTTCACCACCCCTTCACAACACCACCCCTTCACAACTCCACCGCCGCCCCCACCACGAGAGGTCACCACGACCGGAACAAAAATGGGCGGGTAGACTCTCATATAAGGAAAAAAATGTAGACTCTCATATAAGAAGAAAAATGTGCGTCGATGTGAGTATAGACTATTTATATAAGGAATTATGTGCGTTTCGACGACATTTGTGGGTCCTATCACTGGATATATACTACTTTTTTAGACCATGAACTCGTGACTTGTTTTTTGCCGTTATCCGTGATAACCTTACTATCCAGAGCCTGGGGAAGGGTAAAGCCATGATCTATAAATAAATTACAGATTCAAAGAGAAACATTCCAACCATCGTTAAAAGAGTTAAAACCCAGGACAGTTTTGTCCATGGTCAATGTCTTACCTCTAGACTACTCAGCCTCTACATAACACATATTTTATTGCTCTATTGTATGCTTATGAAAATCATTTAAATATTTGCATCATCTATCTATTGTTTTTTTGAGCAGAAGATGGCACATAAGGCAGAAATTTTAGACCTCCATATCCGATGATCTTTGTTATCAACTGTTAGACCCAACACAGGACCCGCATTGTAACTTGTCATATATCCCTGTTCTGGGTAAACCGCTCAATCTTGGAAAGGCAGTTGATGCCTGCTATTATTGACTTTTGACTCAGTGCTCTTTTTCATTTACCCTCTGGCCCGTTTGCATCTTACACAACATTTATTTTGTGCATTTCCTGTTAATGTTTCACAGTAGGTAATTGGAAAATCTGAAGGACTGTTATCTCCAGACAAAGGTTACAAAGAAGCAGATTGTGAATTGGTATAACTATGTCATTTAATCTATTAAAACTGTCATTGCTTTGCATCCTTCCTTGCCTTTAGGTGTGTAGGGAATATTGTAATAACACCTTTATTTTCAATGACCAACAAGTATATTTATAGTGGTATCACATTAGTTCACCCTACTTTCCCAGAAAAATCTAGTACATATTTAAGGGTGTTTGAACCCTGAAGTTATCAACTGGGATCAAACCTAACCTCTTGTCCTTAGTGGTCCAGTTCACTAACCAATGAGCTAACGCTGCTCCTAAAATTGTTATAACAAACTATTAATTCAAAAGTGCTAAAGACTTTTTATGCAGTAACACGGAATAAACAACATACCTCTTTCTCTAAAATGATCCGCTGATCTTTCACCTCAGTAATTTCCCTCCATCATAACATTCATTTATTATTATTTGTCTCAAGTCTAAACCACTGGAAACTACTATTCGTCCTATAACAGTTTGTCTGCAATGCAAGTATTCAGCCCTACCATATCTGGGAGATACTTGTCCTAAAAGGAAAATACAGATGCACAATTTATTCCCGAGTCGTGTTCATAACCCTATGTCGTAGTATACTCATGAGTACATGGGCATGAGAGACATCGCCAATGATAGCTACTTCTTTAAGGTAGCTTAGATGGGTATGTGCTCTAGCATTTGTCTAATGTCCATGTTGAAAACATCATAAAATCCAGCCAATTGGACAAATGAATCATTTAACCTGGTGCCCGCCAAGATTTTGAGACGTTTTGTTAAACATTTTGCATCAACCAGCATACTAAAATATTGTACTACATGTTAAAATTTAACTTTACACAGCAGATTACAAAGAAAACATCATATAATTTCATCTTTATGCATCTCAAACTTTCAGTCAAGAGAGTATATTTTTCAATCAAAGTGCATTTATTCTCTTTGATCTTTTGGCTACATTCAATTTTTCATTACACAAATGCATCAGCGAGGGATTTCTCAGAAACTATTCTATTCTCACAAAATATGGCAATTTGAACTCTTAATTACAACACAAAGACCTTTTGCTTATAGCCCAAAAACAATTAGTCTTTTCAGGGGGTTGTTACCATGCCAACACCCATAATTTGGATCATGTTATCATCATTGAGTGCTGTCTCCGCATCAAAGGTTGGCTACCATGGAACGCCATTCTACTCTGTCTCTAGCTTTGATGGTGCAGATTGTCATAGGTTGACTTGTCCATCTTTTCATGTTACTCATCCATGTTAGTCTTGGTCTGCCTCTGCCTCTTTTACCTTGTATTTTCCCTTCCAATATTACTTTAATTAGGCTGTTGTGTCTTTTAACATCCCCTAAAAATTTCATTTGTCTTGTTTGAATTGTGTTTAGTAGTTCTCTTTTCATTTTTAGTTGTATTAAAACTTCGTTTGTTTTCTTTTCTTTCCATCCAATTCTACATATTCTTCTATAAATCCACATTTCAAAGGCTTCAATTTTTTGTTCTGCTTTCTTGTCTAATGTCCATGTTTCTGCACCATACAGGAATATTGAGAAGATGTAACATTTTGCTATTCTTAGTTTTAGTCCTGGTGTTATTTGTTTTGATGTTAGTATATTTTTCATGGCATTAAAATTACTTTTTGCCATACCCATTCTTTCATTTATTTCAATTATACATTTTCCATCGGTTGGCTTACCACGGCAACAGCCGGGGTTCGTACCCTGGCGAGGACACCTGGGTTTTACTAATTCCCTAAAAATTAGTAGGAGCCGCGATAGCTCAGTGGTTAGTGAACTGGACTACTACGGACAAGGGGTAGGGTTCGATCCCAACCGACGGCTCCGGGTTCACCCAGCCTTAAATGGGTACCGGATTTTTTCTGGGAAAGTAAAGCAGCACGGGCGTAATACCGACCACATTACCCAAAAATCATGTGCTGAAGGTCTGTAAAATATAGGGTCACTAACACCATATTTCCCTATACGCCACTTGGCGTGACGGGGGGTACTTTACTTTTTTTATACATTTTCCATCATTGGTTATAGTATGACCCAGATAGTTGTAGCTCTGAACTGTCTCCAGATGTATTCCTTCAACTTTGATATTTATTTGTAGGTCTTGAGAATTTTCTTTTGTTTATGATCATAGTTTTAGTCTTTTTGATATTCATAACTATTGGTCGCTTCAAATCTAAATGTTCACGATTAACATGAAATATCTCCTCTTTCCCTGCACTTACAAACTTGATTTTTTGCATCTGGCCTTGTTTTTCCAAGGTCCCACCGATTTCACAAAATTTAATGATGTAGGAAGTATGCTTCATCATGAAGCAGCACTTTCCTTTGATCTCAGTGAATTTACGGATCTTTTTGCTCCTGGAGAAAATAATTTACCGTACATTAATGGAAATCAGCTTCTCGACATAGGCGTCTCTACACAACTTGAAAGTTGGAGGCGTTTATCAACTGTTTACTTTCTATTGTTTACTTTCTTTAAAATACTATGAGAATGTCAATGTTATAGCCTTTACAGACGGTCTAAAACAAATCAGCGTATAAACAGTTCCATTAATGAAAACTATTTAAACAATATACATGTACAACAAAGAATACATTTAAAAAAAATTAATTATCCGTTGCGAGCGATAACGAGCATGACATATCAAGCAAAGTTATTGTTTATGGGTGCGCATGTGACTAAAGAGTCCGATGTAAGCACGGGATCCTCTTCACTGTAAAGAGCTACATTGTTCGTTTTATGTCTTTCCATGTGACTTTCATTATTTTACGTAAACAAGACATATGAAAGTGATTTAGTTTCTTTGCATGCCTGCAGTACACATATCAAGAATCTTTACATTTTCAAAACGTTATCAACTTTAGCTAAAGATTGATCATGCGGACATATAAAAACGTCCATTATTATTTCATTTATTCTGAATCAGAGGAGTCTAACATATTGATTACTAATCTGGGCTGAACGAACGATAGTCCATCTTTTTTCCAATAGTCATTTTCTTCTTTTAAGACATGATCTTCACATTTGCACCAAAAATCTTTGTCAATCTGTGATAGAGCAGCATATGTCAGTCCTTTTATATCGCATAGTTTAAAACTTGTATTCTCAGCTGCCACCTGCCCTTTAATTTTTGCCCAAACGAGTTCAATGGGGTTTAATTGTGGATGATAAGGGGGCAGTCTCAAGCACGTATGACCATGCTGTTGAATGATTTTGTCTATTTGGAATACTTTGGTCTTTTGCGATTTCTTAACAAGTGACAGTAATTCAGGTTTCAAAAATCCCTCGTTAAATGGAATTCCTTCCTTTCTTAGCCAAATCTTTATAACATCTTTTGTACTGGTAGATGTAGGAATTTTGTCTTCTTCTGCCACAGCGTTGTGGTACGACGCGTTGTCCATTACCAGACAGGATGGTCTGTCTAGAATTGGAAGAAGAGTATTTTCAATCCACTCTCTAAATATATGGCCATTCATCTCGGTGTGATAGTCCCTGTTGTCAGTATAATTAGAGGTGAATATAAGTTCTGCATTTTTCACCAACCCTTCTTTTCGGCTGCCTGCATGTGCCATTATAATACGCTGTCCTTTTCCAGTGGGTACACATCTTTTAATACTTCCATCTGATAACTGCCATTCCTTTGCACTTGTGTGGTGAGAATTTATCCAAGATTCATCTAGAAATACAATATCATAACCTTGGTTACGCATTTCCCGTACTTCACGTAAATATTTACTCCTCATAGAAACTAAGTGCGGCTTCTCGCAGATGACATTTCTACCACTATCGTACTTTCTAAACGTAAAACCGATGCTTCTAACAGTTCTCCATAATGTTGTTTTCGACACAACAATGTCATTTTCTGCTCTCAGTCGAATTTTCAGTTTTCTTAAAGTCACAGTTTCTTTGGAATCGAACATTTTACAAATTGCTCTTCTAATCACTTCCTTGTCAAAACTATCTACTACTTTCTTTCTTCCTAGCGTCCTAGTCTTGATTAAACTGGACACTCCGTTAGCTTTAAGCACTTGTTTGAAAAAGCGTTTGCTTATACCCAATGCGTGAATAGTTCTCTTTTCTGGCTTTGAGATGCTTCGATACAGTTTTCCACGCTTAGCTTCTATGCAAAAATATTTATACACCTTTATTGCCACTGATTGCAATGTAAGGAACTTTACTTTTATACCCATTGACTAACAGATCACAAATTTAACGAAATTACCCAATAATTAGGATACGCCGTTGCACATAAATCACAACAAAACGACAGGAAATGGGATGCACCGGATATAAAATTATAACTATGACGCGTTTTATGTGTTTTTTAGTGCTTAAAACAGGGAAATTGGCGCGCATTACGTTCAAGATGACAAGTCCGTGGGTGCTCACTCATATGAAGCGGTAATTCTTCCAAATATATGGTTTGACCAAAATGCCTTAAATTTGTATACTTCAAATAAAGAATATTTAAAACTATACGTTTGTTGGTGAGGAAATGAATGTACTTCTTGGGACCAAAAAATCACAAGACCATATGCAAAATTTCAGCATTATCAATCAATTGGTTGCAGAGATATGGAATTTTAAACACCTTCAAAATATTTTGAAACGACCAATAGTCCATATTTTTTGCTTGTCACGTTTATTACATTAAGTAATTGTAGATCCTTAGGATTTTCTGTTAGTAGTACAGTATCATCAGCATATCTTAGGTTGTTATTTATCTTTCAATTAATGTTTAGGCTTTATCTCTGTGATGTTTTTAAAGATTTGCTCTGTGTATATATTGTACAAGCTTGGTGATAGAATGCATCCTTGTCTTACTGCTCTTTTTATATCATTGGGTGTAGAGTTCTCTTTGTTGTATTTTATTATTGCTGTTTGCTCCTAATACAAATTACATATTAGTCGTATGTCTGTATCGTCGAGATTTATATATTTTTGGAAGTAAGTTGATTATGGTGTATTCTATCAAAAGCTTTGGAGTAGTCTATGAAGGAGGCATATATTGGTTTATTTACTTCTATGTATTTTCAAAGAGAATTGAAGCCTTTGAAATGTGGATATATAGAAGAATAAGTAGAATTGGATGGAAGGAAAAGAAAACAAATGATGAAGTTTTAAAACAACTAAAAATGAAAAGAGAACTACTAAGCACAATTGAAACAAGACAAGCGATTTTTGGACCATCTTAAAAGACACAATAGTCTACTAAAAGTAATCCTGGAGGGGAAAATACAAGGTAAAAAAGTCAGAGGCAGACCAAGACTAACATGGACAAGTAACATCCTATGATGGACAAATCAGCCTATGACAACCTGCACCATCAAAGCAAGAGACAGAGCAGAATGTCGCTCCATGGTAGCCAACCTTCGTTGCTGAGACGGCACTCAATGATGATGATGATTTTTCAATCAATGTCCTAATGCTAAATATGGCTTCTTTTGTCCCACTGTTTTTCCTGAATCCAAATTGCTGTTCATCTAATTCATTATTGATTTTATTCTGAATTCTTCCCTGTATAACTTTTAGTAAAAATTTTTTTACCTGGCTCATTAGACTTATTGTTCTAAAATCATTGCATTCAACTGCACTGTTGTTTTTAGGTAATACAATGAAAGTTGATGCCTTTAATTCATTTGGTATGTATCATGTATGGTATATGTCATTGCATAAGTCTGTGATCACTTCATTGCCAAAATCTTCTAGTGCCTATCTGTATATTGTCAGGTCTTGCTGCTTTTCCCTTTTTCATTGTTTTTATAGCTTTTTCTACTTCAGATTTCAGGATTTTATAGCTGAACGCACATTTTATAGATGGTTTTTTGTCCCTTTCCTCATGAAATAATTATGTTATATATTCCTGCCATCTATTGATTATATCTTTGTTGTCTGTTAGCATTCTTCCCTCTTTGTTTACAATACAACCATTTCCTGCAGCTTTTTTGTCTTTCTCATTATTTTTAGTCATTCTCTTTATTGTTGTGTGCATCCCTCGTAAATTTTGTTTACTTTCCATAGTTTCGACTTCTAGACATCTTTGGTTGAGCTTGTTTTCTTTTGCCTTTTTGCACATTTTGCGTATTTCATTATCAATTTCCTTGCATCTGGCAGTGTTCTTCACTTGTCTTCTTTCTTCCATTTTTTTCTAAGATGTATGTTATCCATTTTTGTTTTTTATTTTCCTTTTTGGATAAGGTGTGACAAGATTCTTGTATGCTGTTTTTTATGCATTGCCATTTGGTTGTGACTTTTTCATCTGGATTTTCTCTACTGTACTGCTCAAGCCCTTCTTCTAGCAGCTTCTGATATGTGTTCTTTACTTGTACTGTATAAGCTTCTTTAACATCTTTCTGATTTAAAGCTGTTATATCTATTGGTATTGATGAATTAGTCATTTGTTTGTTTCTATTTAATTTGATTTTCATTTTAAATCATTACAGAATTGTGATCTGAATTAATATCTGCTCTTGGATAGGTTTTGGCTTTCTTGACCCTATCTTTTATCATTATGTAATCTATTTGATTCCTCTTCCTATCTCCAGGGCTTTTCCATGTGTATAATTTCCTTTTCTTTTGCTCAAAGAAGGTGTTACATATTATCATCATGTTATTAAAAAAATATATATAATCCATCCAAACATTTATAGCAAATTCAATCTGTAATCTGTTGATTACATGCATCATTTATAAATCTAACTGTGTGTTTATATGTTCGGTTGGAGTAAAAAACGATGTCCTAACATCATCAAGCGCTATACATTTTACAAATATGACGATCATCATTTTCGGGAGGATGTGAACTTCCGGTATATGGTGGATAGGCGGCAGGAACCATTGAAGGCTATGTCTGAAAAGTGTTCCTTGTTGCAGTTTCTTCATATTCCAAGTCCGGCTTGTTGCAGGGGCTACTGAGTTAAGTGCTCTGTGCACACCGTGAGCTGTGTGTCTCATCCGTTTTGATCCTGTTTCGATAGTTTTGATCCTGTTTCTCGATGAATGATGCTATCGTATGACAGGGAACAGTTGGCTGTGTTCACTTTCTGCACGGTTTCGCCTTATGTCTTTTGGCGTGTGCTGAGACTGCTATGATGGGAACTACAGTTACATTTCTTTGTTTGGGAGATGAGTTAGTAATTCGGATGATTCCACTGGCACAAGCGGTTGAGCATTTATGGATTTTGATTCATTTGCAGTGATACAGAGGCCTTTCATAACCAATAACCAATCATTTATAAGTATACTAATAAACTGTGTTGCTATGATGCACATTAACACAGTTAAACAAAATCCTTAAATCCTAATATGACAATCTTGGTTACTTTGGTGACGGGGTGATGTTAGCTCATACAAACAGGATTTTTACAAATTTACGGTTAATAGTATTTTCACTTCATATCAAAATAACTCTTCATGTGTTCCTCCTAACAATAAATTATTTCTAAAAATTTCCGTTTTGTTGTTAAGTCAGAAATGCATTGAGAATGTATGATTGCAAGCCATTAAGAATTTATGAGGCTTGTTCAAATGAAACCTGCATGAGCTGCACCAAGTGGACATATGTAGTGGGCATGATGATATCACATCTTATGTAATAAGCACACACCAATGTACAATTGTATATATATTCATTCTCCACATAGTATTCATTGGTTTTGCTGCAGACTTGGTAATTTTGCTAGTGTGATACGAAATCCATCTGCATTTTTTTATCATGAAGGGCTTCTATTGGCAAACTTTAAAGAGCCTAGTGTGAACATCAATGCCATGCGCTACAAAGACACACTAGACAACCTGTATCTATCTATCTATTGACCTTTCGAGCTGTAGCTGGCCCAAAGGACGTGGACCAAGATACTCCCTCTTTTATCTGAATTTTTGTTCTAGCAGTTTTCAATTCTTTTAAGATATTTGATCAAATCTCGCCATTTGTCTCTGTTCTGTGCAAGCAACTCTATCTCATTGAGGGAGCCGATTCCTGCTGCTCTTGCCTCTCTCATCAATGTTCTTCTCAGTGTCTCTCTGGGTTGGCCTCTTTTCCTCTTACCTGTTGTTTCCCACACGAGGGCTTGGTTTGTTATTTGGTTATTATCTCTCCTCATTACATGTCCAACATATAACCATTGTCTTTTCTTCATCACTGAAGATATTAGTGGTTGATTGGTGATTTCTCTAATTTCCTCATTTGTTTTGAACGAAACCACGCTATACCAAGCATTTTCCTTAGACATTTATTTTTTAATTCGTTCAACTTTGTTTCTATGTCACTTGTTGTTTTCCAGCTTTCACACGCATACGTAAGGGTTGATAGTACATTTGATTTGAATAGTCTTAAGTTTTGTGTTTGTGCTGATGATTTTTTATTTCCACAACTTTTCGAGGCTTCTGAAAGACATTGCTGCTTTAGCTATTCTGAATCCTTGTATCCATTCGATGCCTTTATTACCAGTGCAGCATTATGAAGTCCATAACAACTCCAAATAACAAGGGCGATAAAATGCATCCTTGTTTAACCCCAGTTTCTATTGGGAAACATTCGCTCAGTCGAGCGAACAACCTGTATACAGCAAGAATAAGAGATCCTGCTTTTGCATCATGCGATTCTAAAGCATGGCGTTGTTCATGAAGATGTCACGAACATTGTGCGGGAAGCATTAGCAAGAAAACGATGGGAAGTTCTGCAACACCCAGGCTACAGCCCCAATCTGTCACAAAGTGACTTTTTTGTTCTGACCCTTAAAAAATCTTTAAAGGGACAATGATTCATCTCCAATGCAGATGTCAAGGACTTAGTGACAAAATGGTTCAATGAGGAACCAAAATAATTTTTCTTGGATAGTTGTTGCGTTCGCCAGCTTTCAACTCTGACAAAGTCCCTAGAGACTAGGAACTGAGTTTTGCATGTTAATCCATTTTTTTCCTGGCAGCCGCATGCACAGGGGTCCCTCGCCACACAGGCAGATAACTCCGATTTCGGAGGTACTCATGTTTTTTTCCATCGATGAGTAACTAACGTTTCAAGCTGGGCCTCGCTGCTGAGACCAGGGGTGGTTGTCGCAGAGAGAAATCATAAATAAAAATCCCAACCAGTGTAGCCGAGATTTGAACCCACATCCTCTCTGTCCCGAGGCCAGTGTCTTGCCTTGAGACTAAGGAAACTGCAACAAGGAACACTTTTCATGCATAACCTGCAATGGTTCCTGCCGCCTATCCACCATATACCAGAAATTCACGTCCACCCGAAAGTGATGATCATCATATTTCTTTAAAAATGTATAACATCCTTGACAGCATCTGCAGTCTAAACAAAGCAGTGGGATACATGTCTAAATGCTCATGGGGACTTTTTAAAAAAAAAAATAAATACCCTTGTGAGCCATGATCAACATCATCATCAAGTACCATGCCTTGTGGCGTAGGTGATCATGTCTCTCCACAACTTTCAATCTCGATAGTTATGTATCATTTCTGTTGTTGACTTTCTGCCAAGCCATCCTCTTAAGCTGTCTGGTATCTTTTCTCTTTGCTTCCCTCTATCTATTTGTCCCTCAATTCTCCCAGTTGTATTATATTCCAGCTGGTACCTCTCATTGTGTGGCCTAAAAATGATGATTGTTTCTTCCTAATATTGGAAATTAGCTCTCTTTTTGCTTTGGCCTCGTTCAGAACATTTTCATTACTCTTCTTCGCTGTCCATGGTATTCTCAACATTCTCTTATAAAACCACATTTCTACAGCCTCCAGTGATTTTATTTTCTGTAGTCTTATTGTCCATGATTCACATCCATATGTTAAGACTGGCTCTACATAACATTTAACTCTTTTTCTTGTTTCTATTATAAAAAATGGATTGCATAGTATCTTTCTCATATTTTGGAAAGCTGTTTTTGCCTGAGCCATTCTGCACCTCACCTCTGTTGTACATCTACCATCTGAGGTCTCAGATATTAAAATTCATTTACCTGTTTTAATATTATTCCACTTGTTTTTCTTATGCATTGCAGTGATGTCCTTTTCTTTGTTGCTACAGATGCTTCTGTCGTTTTGCTATTAGTATGCCTCAGATTATTTATATTATGACTTCCACTTGTTATTCAAGGCATGCCCCTTATGGATCTTAAAATTATATGTTGGGCGTGTGATGAGGAGCGATAATAACCGAATAACTAAGAAAGCCCTTTTGTGGGAAACAATAGGTAAGAGGAAGAGAGGCCGACCCAGAGGGACACTGAGAAGAACATTGAAAAAAGAGCAGCAGGAATCAGCTCCCTCAATGAGATAGAGTTGCTTGCACAGAACAGAGACAAATGGCTAGATTTGATAAAATATCTTTAGAAGGATTGAAAACTGCTAGAAATAAAAATTTAGACAAGAGAAAGAGTATCTGGGTCTATGACCTATAGGCCGGCTATGGCTCGAAAGGTCAATAGATAGATAGATACATATTAAATAAATATGGTGACAGCACACAACCTTGTCTAATACCAAACTTGTCTAATTCCCAACTGATTTCCAGTTCTTATGGCCACTGTTTGTTCCAGTACATGTTCTTTATTATTCTTAGATCTTTGCTGTCTATGTTTATGCCTTATTAAATGTTGATTATTTCTTGGTGCATTACTTTGTCAAATGCTTTGGTATAATCTATGAAACATAGGCATGGGTCTGTTTTCATCTCTATGGCTCTTTCTACTAAAGATCTTAAGATGTATATGGCATTGTTCATACCTTTACCTCCAACAAAACCACACTGTTCATCACTCATTTCTGGACTGATTTTGTTTTGCACTCTTCGCATGATGATTCTTAATATTTTAGTATTGTGACTCATAAGGCTCATTGTGCGATGATCATCGCATTCAATCACACAAGATTTCTCTGGTAGGGTTATAAATATTGATTTTAGCCGGTCGTCTGGTATATATCCGCTGTTGTAGATATCATTCAATATTTTGTTTTTATTCCTATTCGAAAATCACTCATGGCTTCAATCTCTTCTTTAGTTATATTATCTGGTCCAGGAGCTTTTCCTACTTTCATATTGCGCAAGGCGACTTCCACTTCTTTGAGTATTTCTGGTCCTTCTCCATTATCCTCAATATCTACCTATGTTCGTTCATCCTCATATTGAGTTATATGCGGGTCATCATCACTGCACTCCGAACATGTCCATAGGTGCTCAGATCCCCTCCTCAGCAAGTCTCACAGTGTCCAGCGTCTGATGACTCAAGTTCTGTGTTAGTTGATAAGTCTTCTTATATGTCCACTGAATAATGCACAGATGAAAATACTTGAATAATGCACATCAAATGGCAGGATAAAATAATCAACTTAACTGTCCTGCACGTGCTAAGACCCCAACAATCATGTCGATGTTCAGATGTCAAAGACTAAGATGGCTAGGGCACGTCCAGCAAATGGAAGAAAAACGCATCCCCAAGTAAATATATATGGTGAACTAATACACTGTAAAAGACAAATCGGCAGACCTGCGATACAGAGTTATCTGTAAATCATCTCTAAATGACTGGGAACATCTGGCCATCATGGAGAGCATGTATAAGGAATGGTATAACATCATTTGAGACTGTGCTAAGGCAAATCTTAGAAGAGAAAAGACTCATGAAAAAGGATGGAAAACCCTGTGGATCAGTGGGCCTGACTTATTCATTCTGTGGCCGTGTGTGTTTGTCAAACATTGGTAGAATAAGCCACAAGAGAAACTGTTCGACTAAAACAAAACCTAAAAAAAAAATACACAATAGCCTCCACGAGACCATCTGACAAGACAAAAAGGGCCATATACGTCCACTAAGTTTTTCATGTGCCCATCTTAACTCCCATCTCTTTCATTCAAAGGGATGACGTAGACTCATGGTTGTCGTATTCCTGTGCCCTTCCCACATCTCGGAGGGCATTGATGATGTCCGCCCGATCCATTGGTTGACCGTCTTCAATGACAGCAAAGCTAGCCAACCTGTCCATTTTTTATTTCCCCTTACTCCTGCATGTCCAGGGACATTGACAAAGGTGACCTTGCATATTTTTTACATCTGCAATGACTCTACCTTGAGGTATTTTTGACTTCTTCAATGATTATATATGCATACAGAGCCTGTCTCCACTTTTTTTTTATCACCATCATAAAGATCTTTAATGTATTATGTCCACCGTTCCCTTATGCTTTCTTTTTCAATAAACAGTTCTCCTTCCTTTGATCTTAAACATCCAGTTTTTGATTGCATTTTTCTTCCTGTTAATTCTTCAATTTGTTTGTAAATAGCTTTGGCATCTCCTTTTTGTTACATTTCAATCTCTTTGCATATCTCTTTTAGCCATGCTTCTTTTGCTTCATTGCATTTTATTACAATTTCTTTATCTAATCTCTTATACTCATCTTTGTTATCCTTATTTCTATTTCCTGTATCCATTAGCTGTAACATGCCATCTGTCATCCATTTCTTTCTTTAATTTGTTTTCACTGGTGGTATGAACTTTTTTGATGTTTGTTGCATTGATTCTTTTAGCATTTCCCACTGTACACGTTGAGTACTTGCTTAATACGTACCTTGTGAGTACTTGCTTAACTCTTTCCATACAGAAGCATTTTATCATGTAACAAAAGAGATTCCAGAGACACAATTTTTCATGGTTTTAAGAATAAATCTACATATTTATTTTTATCTAACATATAACATATAACATATTATTATTCATGAAGTTTTAGATAATTAAAGAAGGTATTAGATTTCACCAATATCAAGATGATACAAAACCTTTAAAAAGAATATGGTTTGATAGCGGTTCACACTAATCAAATTGAGAGTGACGCACTATGCGGCGAAACGTACGGAAAGAGTTAACACGTACCTTGTGAGTACTTGCTTAATAACAATTGCTTTATTTAATTTTGCCACACCTGCTGATGTTCCTTAGATATGTTTGTAATAAAGTCACTGGGATGGAATACACCTCATGTCATCTTTTTATTCTTTATTTTGTTTTAAACTGGCAGCACTTTAGAAACATTAAGAAACAAACGGTTTTAAAATGTTTAACATAAATGAAAACTATTTTTACTACAAATATTGATTGTTATAATAATCTTAGCTAGAAATTGGGAATATTTCATATAAAGGATAACAAATTCTTTAGTCCCAAGAGAATGACAACTGAAAAATTTATAAGAACTATCACAATATTTATAACAAATGAGGAAATGCACTTAATGTCTAATTCTTGGCTTCAATATTGATTTATCTACTTCATCAGAAGCGTCTCCATGAAATCATATATCATGGCTTTAATTATATATTTCTTCTAACCTACTGAACGAAAGCAAATAATAATTAACACTGTAGAAAAAAAGTATAAGGAGTCAAAGCGTACAAATTCACAAAATGATAAAATTATGCCACGATAAACAATAAATTATGACTTTTTTCGGCTTACAATACAAATTTGAAAACTACAATCTTAAAATGAAACAGAAAAAAAGCAAGTCAAACAAGAACTAAAATTGTTCAATCAGAAAGAATGTTAAAATACACTTTTAAAAAATGAAAACAAATTAGAATGATTTGTAATTATTTTAATTACTATTAGCAATAAAAATGAGAATCCTTAGAGATGTGTTTTAACTCTTATGTTGGTCTATATAACAAATCAAAATGTATTGATTTAATTAAATGTAATCAAACAACAATGACCTGACATGTGAATTATAAAAGTAAAATATTTTTTTTTACATTTAGGGTAGTAACCATAATAATTCATTTAAATTACTTTACCGATGTTCCTGATTTTCAATAATTGTGTCCAGCTTTTTCACAATTTCTTGCAAAAGCTTCAATTTGTTCTTCTCCATTTCAAGTAACTCTTCTTTAATTGCCAGTTTTCTTTCCTGAACATTTTCTGCATCTGATTGCTCAGCACTGCTTGAAAGCTTTCTTTTCTTGATTTTTGTTGTTGGCTCTTCTTTTAATTTACCTGCCAATTTTTTTACACTTGAGCCTGATACACTAGACTCCACAGTGTTTACATCATTGGGAGAAATAAAAGAGACTACATTGTCTTTTGAAGTATGAAGAATTTGTATACCATTTTCAATAACATCACGAAAACGACGTGGCTCTCTTCTGTTTCTTTGAGGACGGCCTGTTGCTGATAACATCTGTTTGCTTCTTGTCGACAATCCTGGTTTCTGTTGAACTGATGATCTTGGCAGAACCTAAAATTAAATGAAAATAGTCATATAAATTGTCAACAAAACCTACAATTTTTGGCATGACCAGGCCAGACAGAGTACAGCTAGCTAAGTAAGCACCAAATTACTTTTAATGAATTGAAATAATTGACATACATACTAATTATTAATTCTAGTAAAAGAGTACTAGTTATTTATTGAGATATTTCTCTCAGATAATGAAATGCTTTGAGAGCTTTCAACCCACTATGGCAATTGGTTTAGAGGATATGTATAATAGGGTAGGATGTACAACTACCTCCCTGATGGACTCTGAGATTGGGATGTGCTTGTACTGTGGATGTTAAGGTGTTAATCTCAAGAACAGTTGCTCTTTGGCTAGATTCATGAGCATCAGAACCTGTTGCATATGCCAAGGTTGAGATGCACAGCAAATGCATTTTTGAAAGAAAAAATTCAGAGTTTAGTGGAACTTACATAACATTTTGCAGAAAATGACAAAGTAGACATCAAACTGCATGAACAATCCAAAAAAGTTGGTGTTCAATAATAAAATAGACAAAGGCAGATGTTCCTAACATAACCTCAAATAAGCGATTATTAAAAAATACTTTATACTTAGTTTTCACTTTTTGTAACTTTTGTAAGAGTAAAGTTTTCTTACCATCCTCAAACATTTAAATTGGGGAGAAAACGTTATATCTATCTTTTGGCCTTCCGAGCCGCAGCTGGCCCATAGGGCATAGACCCAGATACTCTTTCTCTTATCTAAAAGTTTTCAATCCTTCTAAAGATATTTTATCAAATCCCGCCATTTGTCTCTGTTCTGTCCCCTTTAAACATTATATCCCCTACATAAAATAATAAAATTAATTTTCCTTGTTTAATCTCATGAAATTCTTTAACCTGATAAGAAACAAAATCTTGGACACACTATTAAATTATAAAACAAAACCAATATTTACTACTTTAAATCTGCCAGTCTTTTCTCAGGCATGCCGTGGAATTGATGAAACATACAGGATGCATACCCCTGCGCAGTTTTTTTCTCACCACCTAACACATAAAACATTTTTACCCTAGGAAGAATGGAACTTACATCCACTTGACTGGTAACTACAGGTCCACCACACACAAACCACCCCACCACTATTAATATTTAAAATAGTGGACTTATTCTTTACTCTGTATATTGATTTTACTAGAAAAAATATCTCGTTCATGGAGAAATAAAATATACATGTGATCTAAAGATTGTAGAGAGGAACATCACAGCATTTTTTGTTTAAAACACATAATTCAAATATACATCATTATATAGTAACTTTTTCTTTTCATGTATATTCCCTTACACTTTTTGAGTGTATGTAATGTGAATTGATTAATACAGCGTGAAATTCTTCTACCACCAATTGAGAGCTGAAACTACCCACTGGTGGGTGGTACTGCCAGGGCTAAAAAAGAAAGAACCTCATCACACCCTATGGCACATATAGAATATGGTGTTAGTGGCCATATTTTTTTTTTTTACCTCTGCACATTTTTGGGTGTACTATTAGTGAAAATGTTATTTAATTTTGGACCTAGCACTATTAGATGGAATTCAAAACAAATGAGGAAATTAGAGAAATCGCTAACCAACCACTAATATCTTCAGGAAAAATTTAAAAAATGGTATGTAAGAAGCTTTACGTGATAAGTGGACGACACAGACTAAACAACGTTTCGGCCCAATAGGCCTTCATCAGGAACAAACAAAAAAACACACACACAAAACTAATAACGAAACAACCAAAACAAAAACAATCGAAATGTGTTAAAGAAAACAAAATTAACTATCCTGTCAAAACAAAAGGAAATAGCAACCAAGTGCGGCTGTTGTGAACATAGAGAAACGTGCAGAAATGTGCGCAAATGCACACAGAACCTACAGGCTCACCTCATGTTAGGTTTCTTCAGCCGCCGGCTTTATCCAGACTCGATCCTCCAGTCTGCCCTCAAGCGGGTCCTCCTTATCTCCCTTCCCGAGGCAACACCCCTTCCAACCGCCCCCCGTGCGCAAATGCACACAGAACCAGAGGAGTTCACACAGGGGTCAGTGTGCAAACACAAAGGAGAAAGAATCGAATAGTAGACTAACAGGTGTTCAAAAGGCGGTAAGAGTGAGATGTCTGAGAGTGGGGTACAATAAAAACAAATGAAGGGTAAGGAGCACAGAAAAAAAAGGTATAGAGGAGAACACCGAAGTGTCTCATAAGGGACTAGAGGAGAAGAACTATAAATAGCATGGCATAATATAGAAGGCTATGCAAAAGGGAAGGAGCAACCAAAAGGAAACTATGCATATGAGTGTGATACATTCATACCTCTCGGGGTCAGTGAACCATACTGGACTATGAGGTGATTTTCCAAAGTATAGCGGCTGCGGTCACCAGAGTGACAAAGGACAATACCAGTAACACGGATGTCATCTTTGCCCTTGTGATCAGGGGAGTTGAAGTGGGAAGACACCGGAGTACCAGTATTTTGTTGGACATCACGTAGATGTTCACAAAATCTTTCCGCTAATCTTCTCCCAGACTCACCAATATAGGTCATGTGGCATCGTTGGCATATGATGGCATAAATGATGTTGCGGGACACACATGTGAAGCTATGCTTGATCTCGAACCGTCCATTAGGAAACAAGACCGAGTCAGCAAGGAGCACATAGGCACAGGTGATACAGTTACAACCACAAGGGGCCATACCGAAGTGTTGAGGGTGGGAGCGAGGGAGATGGCTCCTAACCAAAATATCTCTCAGATTCCTGTCGCGCTTAAAAGCGATCATCGGGGGATCACTAAAAAGTAGACGGGTAGTGGGATCAGAGAGGAGAATGAAACGGTAGCGGTTGAGTATCCTCACAGCAGCTAAGTAGTGAGGATGATATGTGAGCCATCTCCCTCGCTCCCACCCTCAACACTTCGGTATGGCCCCTTGTGGTTGTAACTGTATCACCTGTGCCTATGTGCTCCTTGCTGACTCGGTCTTGTTTCCTAATGGACGGTTCGAGATCAAGCATAGCTTCACATGTGTGTCCCGCAACATCATTTATGCCATCATATGCCAACGATGCCACATGACCTATATTGGTGAGTCTGGGAGAAGATTAGCGGAAAGATTTTGTGAACATCTACGTGATGTCCAACAAAATACTGGTACTCCGGTGTCTTCCCACTTCAACTCCCCTGATCACAAGGGCAAAGATGACATCCGTGTTACTGGTATTGTCCTTTGTCACTCTGGTGACCGCAGCCGCTATACTTTGGAAAATCACCTCATAGTCCAGTATGGTTCACTGACCCCGAGAGGTATGAATGTATCACACTCATATGCATAGTTTCCTTTTGGTTGCTCCTTCCCTTTTGCATAGCCTTCTATATTATGCCATGCTATTTATAGTTCTTCTCCTCTAGTCCCTTATGAGACACTTCGGTGTTCTCCTCTATACCTTTTTTTTCTGTGCTCCTTACCCTTCATTTGTTTTTATTGTACCCCACTCTCAGACATCTCACTCTTACCGCCTTTTGAACACCTGTTAGTCTACTATTCGATTCTTTCTCCTTTGTGTTTGCACACTGACCCCTGTGTGAACTCCTCTGGTTCTGTGTGCATTTGCGCACGGGGGGGCGGTTGGAAGGGGTGTTGCCTCGGGAAGGGAGATAAGGAGGACCCACTTGAGGGCAGACTGGAGGATCGAGTCTGGATAAAGCCGGCGGCTGAAGAAACCTAACATGAGGTGAGCCTGTAGGTTCTGTGTGCATTTGCGCACATTTCTGCACGTTTCTCTATGTTCACGACAGCCGCACTTGGTTGCTATTTCCTTTTGTTTTGACAGGATAGTTAATTTTGTTTTCTTTAACACATTTCGATTGTTTTTGTTTTGGTTGTTTCGTTATTAGTTTTGTGTGTGTGTTTTTTTTGTTTGTTCCTGATGAAGGCCTATTGGGCCGAAACGTTGTTTAGTCTGTGTCGTCCACTTATCACGTAAAGCTTCTTACATACCATTTTTTAAATTTTTCCTGAAGATATTAGTGGTTGGTTAGCGATTTCTCTAATTTCCTCATTTGTTTTGAATTCCATCTAATAGTGCTAGGTCCAAAATTAAATAACATTTTCACTAATAGTACACCCAAAAATGTGCAGAGGTAAAAAAAAAAAATATGGCCACTAACACCATATTCTATATGTGCCATAGGGTGTGATGAGGTTCTTTCTTTTTTAGCCCTGGCAGTACCACCCACCAGTGGGTAGTTTCAGCTCTCAATTGGTGGTAGAAGAATTTCACGCTGTATTAATCAATTCACATTACATACACTCAAAAAGTGTAAGGGAATATACATGAAAAGAAAAAAAAGTTACTATATAATGATGTATATTTGAATTATGTGTTTTAAACAAAAAATGCTGTTAATAGCGTGGAACAAATTCAAAACAAATGAGGAAATTAGAGAAATCGCCAATCAACCACTAATATCTTCAGTAATAAAGAAAAGACGATGGTCATATGTTGAACATGTGATGAGAAAAGATAATAACCAAATAGCAAAGCAAGCCCTCATGTGGGAAACAACAGGTAAGAGGAAATGAGGAAGACCCAGAGAGACACTGAGAAGAACATTGATGAGAGAGCAATACTAAAAAAAAGGAAGAAAAGAAGTGGTATGTTGACAGCTTTACGTGGTAATGGACAAAATAAAAGTCGATGTTTTGGCCAAGTAGGCCTTCAGCTGGAACAACAAACACAAAAAATATATATAAGGATATGTAAAGAAATCTAACTACATGGCGATAATATGCTAGATACTCAAGAAAGGAAATAAAAAAAGGGTCACTTCCCTGTGTTTCAGAGTGTGGTCAGCCTCTGAATGGACTAAAATGAGAAGATAGGATGACCAACTATAAATCTCACTGACCAGGCAGTCAAGCGAGAAAATGGAACGGAAGGGTTCTAAAAATATGGGGATGTTGATGAGAGAGGCAGGAGCAGCAGGAATCGGCTCCCTCAATGAGATAGAGCTGCTTGCACAGAACAGAGACAAATGGCAAGATTTGATCAAATATCTTTAAAAGAATTAAAAACTGCTAGAACAAAATTCAGATAAGAGAAGGAGTATCCTGGTCCATGCCCTATGGGCTGGCTATGGCTCGAAAGGTCAATAGATAGATAGACTATTAGATGACACTTCAGTGGCTGTGTATTTAGTACACCCACAACGAATCAGAAGGATCCGGGTTCTTCCAAATGTGGTGAATTTTTTTCAGACCAACAAGGGTTCACTCTGCATCTGAAAATTCATACCAGATATTTTCTGAAAAGTAAAATGGTCTGGCATGATATTGACCACATTACCCAAAAATATGTTTCAGGTCATGGAAAAATAAGGTAACTTAAATAATTTTATTCTAGTAATTATATTATAACATTATATTCTAGATTTATTTGTTTTCAGAATGATCTGTTGATTAATGAGGCTTTTAATTCATCTTAGCAGTATATTCATAAGTCCATTAGTTATAACTATAATGCAGGCTGCAGATTCATCTTATTACTTGTCCTATAAAATGGTCATGCATACAGTGGTTTTGATAATAGCTAGAAAGTGCTGGGATAAAGGAAGAAGAAGGACCAGACGACCTGCTAAAATCAATATTCATAGCCCTACCAAAGAAATCTTATGCAATTGAATATGATGATCATCGCACAATAAGCCTTATGAGTCACATATCTAAGATATTACTAAGAATCATCATGCGAAGAGTTCGAAACAAAATCAGTCCAGAAATTAGTGATGAACAGTGTTGTTTTGTTGGAGTTAAAGGAACAAGCAACCACATACATCATAAGATCTTTAGTAGAAAGAGCCATAGAGGTGAAAACAGATCTATACCTATGTTTCATAGATTATAACAAAGCATTTGATAAAGTAAAGCACCAAGAAATAATCACAATTTCAGAAGGCATAAACGTAGGCAGCAAGATCTAAGAATAATAAAGAACATGTACTGCAACAAACAGCGGCCATAAGAACTGGGAATCAATTGGGAATGTTTCAACAATTAAAACAGGGTATTAGACAAGGTTGTGTGCTGTCACCAGATTTGTTTAATATGTATCTATCTATTGACCTTTCGAGCCGTAGCCAGCCCATAGGGCGTAGACCAAGATACTCCTTCTCTTTTCTGAATTTTTGTTCTAGCAGTTTTCAATTCTTTTAAAGATATTTTATCAAATCTCGCCATTTGTCTCTGTTCTGTGCAAGCAGCTCTATCTCAATGAGTGAGCTGATTCCTGCTGCTCTTGCTTCTCTCATCAATGTTCCTCTCAGTGTCTCTCTGGGTCTTCCTCTTTTTCTCTTACCTGTTGTTTCCCACATGAGGGCTTGCTTTGCTATTTGGTTATTATCTCTTGTCATCACATGTCCAACATATGACCGTCGTCTTTTCTTTATTACTGAAGATATTAGTGGTTGATTGGCGATTTCTCTATTTTCCTCATTTGTTTTGAATTTGTTCCACGCTATACCAAGTATTTTCCTTAGACATTTATTTTCGAATGCGTTCAACTTTGTTTCTATATCTCTTGTTGTTTTCCAGCTTTCACAAGCATATGTAAGGGTCTTCCGGGGAATATGGCGCCCTGTTAGCTGGCTTCTTCTGAAGACTCACAGATAAGTGCTATTTTCCAGTGAACTTTTCTGTTTATTTGTTTGTTTTTATTGATATTTGAAGAGATCATGTGATTGTACGCGCTTTCTATTTGATGTTAATCACGTTGCTTCTTTTGATTCATTGCATTTTGTTACAATTTCCTTATTTCATCACTCATCCTTGTTGACTGCACTATTGAACGCATCAAAAATGGCGGTTTGTTTCCGCAGGTCTGTCGTCAAGGACGCATAATTCATTTAATTTGTGGAAGGCTCACAGTGAATCCACGTTCTGTTGAGCTATTTACTGGAGTCTGCCAGATTATAACGTGGAAACGGGTTCTGGACCGTGCTACTGAGTAAGTGCACGAGAGTTTAGACCATCCAAAGCATCAACGTTCAGCGACGTTCATCTATGACGATGGTAAGTGTAAGTTTTCAGATGCAGCCCAAACGACATCATCGAAGAAGGAAAACACGACGGGGCAAGAGAGGTGGCATTAAATTGTCAAAGTGTGAGAGGCTAGGCCTAAAGTATGTGCGTGTTACTTATTGGAATTGTGGGTCCATAAATCAACGACGGCCCATTCTTGATAAGCTACTGTGCGGCGCCGATATAATGGTTTTGCAAGAAACTCTTCTTGGTGACAGGACAGTAAGTACTCCTGGCTTTCATTGTTTCTACAATAGGCGACACCTTGGGCAGGCCATACTTGTGCGCAACAATATGGTGGCAGCTGAGGTTGATATGTCTGCGTGGAACAATGCAGAATTGCAGGTACATGCAATTAGGGTGCAGACCCCAGTTCATTTCGTGATTGTTAATGTGTATGCCTGTAATGGGAAGGTGAACACACAACAATGGCAGAATCTCTTCGAGTTCGATGAAGAGAATGTAATTTTCTGCGGTGACTTTAATGCTAGAGGAAACCAGTGGGGTAACGTCATAACCAACAAGCAGGGAGAAGACCTAGAGAACGCACTGGTGTCGCCGATTTAGTGTGCTTGAATGATGGAAGGGCAACAAGAATGGACACTCGAACAGGGGACTCTGATAGTGTCATAGACCTGGCACTGGTGTCTTCCACCTTCGCACCGGTTTGCAGGTGGAGTGCACTGGGGTTACACGGAAGTGATCACTATCCATGTGTCCTCCTAATTGAGAAAAGCAGAAATAAAAGTCAGAAAAGAAAGCTCAACATATTCAACTACGAGAAAACAGACCAGGACGTCATTAGCAAAATCAGACATAGGAAACAGAGCGCCCTTCGTAGGAGGCAGGAGAGATGGACGCAGCCACCCTGGTGGAACGTAGATGTCGAGGAAGCTTGGCGGAGCAAGAGACAAACGGTCAAGACATGGCAGAAAGCCAGAAGGACTGGAAGAACACAACCTGAGCTCTTGAAGCGTCTGAAAGTAGAGGTCGACCAAAAAATGATGCACTTTAAACTATGTGCTAAGCAGGCTAAGGATGCCAAATGAGATGACTTCTGTCAAAAGAAAGTGTGCTCAGAAAAATCGCTAGCCACATCAGAGCATGAATGGCACAACATGACACAGAGGCATACCAGACTTTCAGAGCACAGGCCGGATATGGCACAAATATGATGATAGCAAAGGGAAGGCCCTGCTTGCCCGCTACATTGAGCAGACGGACCAAAGAAATGAGGCTGTAAGAA
The DNA here is from genome assembly GCA_032433765.1 of Megaustenia siamemsis. Lineage (NCBI taxonomy): Eukaryota > Metazoa > Mollusca > Gastropoda > Stylommatophora > Ariophantidae > Megaustenia > Megaustenia siamemsis. The sequence continues at coordinate 64,977,782 of JAVIAB010000125.1, read as the reverse complement.
TGAGAATACGGGGATCGCTGTCAAAATTGTGTAAGGATGTAGGGCTGGAAGAAGATCTCACAATCACAACCGATACCATTCGCACGACACTTAAAAGGTCACACAACACTGCTCCTGGTCCAGATGGTGTTCGGTACGATGACATAGGCGATTTAGCTGGCGACGACTTGACAAAACTGGCCAATGAGTTTAATGCCAGTATTCGGAGTGGCCAGATTAAGGAGTGGCTACACAGCTACTTACTACCGCTACCGAAGCCAAACAAGGACCATTCTCAGATCAATGCCTACAGAATCATCACAATGCAGAACACTGAGGGCAAGCTGCTGGAGAAAATAGTTGCCAGTGTCCTCACCTGTCACCTTGAACAGAAACGCGAATTCCCACCCACACTCGGAGGTTATAGATATAACAAAAAGACATGGCTCAATGCGACAGTCTTTGCCTATGACGTCTTCGAAGGCTTCCACAGACAAGAGGAGACATGTGTTGCTGCTATAGATCTGGAAGATGCATACAACAGGGTACCATTTGAATATCCCATGCATATGCTCCTCAAACTGGCGGTGCACCCCTTCCTCATTAGATGGACCGCCGCAGCACTGTTTCAGAGGAAAGTGATACTCAGATGTGGAAGTTGGTCTTCCGAGTCAACATCCATTTGTCCAGGGCTGCCACAAGGCTCACCGTTGTCACCAGTTCTATTTAACGTGTACACAATAACGATCACAGAACAAAAGCTGGATGGGAGGGGAAGAACTATGACTTTTGCTGATGATATTCTGGTATATCGACAGGGAAGAGACAGACGGGGAATCGCTTCCACAATGCAAGACAAACTCGATCGCATTTCTTCCTGGTGTGGGGTTTCAGGTGCCTTGGTTAATCCTAATAAAGCATCAGTTTCATGGTTCCTCCTTAACAATCATATCGTTAATATAACCACACCGGTAGTACGAATGGGAACTGATGAGGTGACCAGGGACAAGTTGATGACATACCTCGGAGTTAAGTTTGATCGCAGCCTGTGTTTTCGGGACCACGTCAACCATGTGATAACAAAATCCCGCAAAGGATTAGCCGCCTTGAAGGTCATGGCAGCTGCCAACATCGAGCAGAGGCTACTTACTCTTCTGTTCCAGGGATTAGTCCTCGCACCAATCGAGTATGCCCTGGCCATTCTTACTGTCAGTGCGACTCAAATTGATAGGCTGGAGAAAATACAAAATGAAGCCATGCGCATTATCCTGGGATGTACAAAGGACACTCCCTGTGTTGCAATGAGGTATCTTCTTGACTTTCCAACCATGGATGACAGAATCAAGATCTGGAGAGCACGAGCATACCTGAAGATTAGTACAGATACAGAGCATCCATTGCACCACATGCTCAACACAGAGAAAGGTGCCAGGCTAAAAAGAGGCAAATCATGGGTGGGCCGAGCAGAAGATGTCATCATACAGGTCTGTGGGCTTACCAATATCAGCGTTGGCAAGGAGTGGATACCGGTGCCTACATCATTCAAGGGGAGTTTCTCGTGTATTGTCACACTCAACAGGAAAAGTAGGGAACAGAACCCGGTTGTGGTTAATGCTGAGGTCAACGGTCTCATCTGTGACAACACTGATGAAAAAGATGCAGTCATATATACAGACGGATCTGTAAGACGACACCAAAGAAGTGCATGGGCATTTACAGCACGCTCGGCATGAAGAATAGTCAAGGAAGACAGTGGTGCATACGTCATGACCATGAGTAGCATGACAATGGAGATGATGGCAGTGACCAAGGCATTCAAATGGTTAGAGTCACAAGACTACACCCACACATGTATACTGAGTGATTCGATGAGCATGATAAAAAAAGTGGAGGCGGCCTCTGAACGCATGCAATGGGTAGAGTCGTTGCAGAAATCCAAAATACGTAAGGTCACCTTTGTCTATGTCCCTGGACATGCGGGAGTACGGGGAAATGAAAGAGCAGACAGGTTGGCTAGCTGCGCTGTCGTTGAGGACAGGCGGACATCATCAATGCCCTCTGAGATGCGGGATGAGTACATGACTTCGACAAACACAGATCCACGTCACTTCTTCGGATGAAAGAGATGGGAGTTAAGATGGGCACAGCCAGAAATGAGAAACTTAGTGGGCGTGTAAGAAGACTTATCAACCAACATAGAACTGGAGTCGTCAGTCGCTGGACACTGAGGGAATTGCTGAGGAGGGGATCTGAGCACCTATGGACATGTTCGGAGTGCAATGATGATGACCCGCAAATAACTCAATAACGTAAGGGTTGATAGTACATTTGATTTGAATAGTCTAAGTTTTGTGTTTGTGCTGATGAGTTTTGATTTCCAAAACTTTTCAAGGCTTCTGAAAGACATTGCTGCTTTAGCTATTCTGATTCTAATTTCTTTGCTTGTATCCCCTTCTTGATCAATGTGACTTCCAAGATAGATAAAGTGATTGATCTCTTCCACTGGTTTGTTTTTCCATGTATATTTTGCCGCCTGTTGGAATTAAGCTTTTCATGCTAATATGTATTAATTAATATGTATAGTGAGATTATTTTAAGATCCATAAGGGGCATGCCTGGAGTAACAGAGGTCATAATATAAATAATCAAAGGTATGCTGATGATACAGGGTGCCGTGATAGCACAGTGGTTAGTGAACTTGACTACAAAGGACAAGGGGTAGGGTTCTATCCCAACCCACGGCTTCCGGGTTCATCCAGCCTTAAATGGGTACCAGATTTTTTTCTGGGAAAGTAAAGCGGCACAGGCGTAATACCACCACATTACCCCAAAAATCATGTGCCGAAGGTCTGTAAAATTTATGGTCACTAACCCATATTCCCTGTACGCCGCCACTTGGCGTGACGTGGGTACTTTACTTACTTTTTTTATGTTGATGATATAGTCTTAAACACTAAGAGTGAAAATGAGTTACAAGAAATGTTAGACATTATGGTGAAGAAAGCAAAAATAAAGGACTCAGCCTTATTAGCAAAAAGACAGAAGTAATGGTGGTAACAACAAAGAAAAAGACTTCACCGCAATGTCTGCAATACACAATATAGACAAGTGAAACAATATTAAAACAGGTAAATGAATATAAATATCTGGAAACAATATTAACCTCAGATGGTAGATGTTCAATAGAGGTGAGATACAGAATGGCTCAGGCAAAAGCAGCTTTAAAAAAATGAGGAAGATACTGTGCAATCCATTTTTGACAATAAAAAAAAAAAAATTTTTAAGTAAGAAGTACTTAAATGTTATGTAGAGCCAGTCTTAGCATATGAAAGTGAATCATGGACAATAGGACGACAGACAAGACAATCACTGGAGACTGTTGAAACATAGTTTTACAGAAGAATGTTGAAAATACCATGGACAGCTAAGAAGAGTAATGAAAATGTTCTGAAAGAGGCCAAAGCAAAAGAGAGCTAATTTCCAAAATTAGGAAGAAATAATCATCATTTTTGGCCATGTAATGTGAAGGGAAAAGCTGGAAAATATTGTGATAACTGGGAAAATTGAGGGACAAATAGAAATAGGGAAGCAAAGAGAAAAGATACCAGACAGCTTAAGAGAATGGCTTTTCAGAAGGTCAACAACAGAAATGATAAATAACTGTTGAGATCGAAAGTTGTGGAGAGACATGAACACCTACGCCAACAGGCATGGTACTTGATGATGATTATGAAGCTAAACTCAAGTAAACACTAACACCATATTTTCCCCCCCCTCCCCATACACCTTGAAAAGGCCAATTCACTATTTGTTTTTCTACAACAGCTTCCACAGTTTAAAATGCACTGCCTAAATAAGGAAGAGCTTAAAAGGCAGGACAGATATAATTGCGCCTATTTGACATGTCTCGCCATTAGCATAACATTGGTACATTGCAATGAGCATGCAGAAGTTTGTGGCAATGAGACAGCTGACAGGATGGTAGGGACTGCAAGGTTGCAAGGGACGATAAAAATAGGGAAAAAAATTGATATCACAATGGTCATTAGAGGCCAAGTCTACAGGAAGGTGACAATGAAACAGAGGAAAACATACATCAGAGGAATGGGGAAACTAGGTACCACAAAAGGTGAAAGCAGGAAAAGCATAAGAGAACACAACATGTTCATCCAATGCAGGACAGGAACAATCAGTAGATGAACACTTTGATGGTTGCTGTTACCAGGCAGTAGATATGGGAATGTCCCAACTCTGGTGATGTCAGTCTGAACTAAAGACTAAAAGATTGAATTTCCTGGAACAACTTTAGATCATGATGTATCATTTCTGCAACATGTTAAGAAAGTGGTGCAGAAATTTTTAAGTGTATAATGGTAGCTCTCAAAATAATGGCTACTGCATGCTTGCAACAGATGCTTGGTATTATTGGCCATTGACTATGGTTTGCATATCCTCACATTGTCAGATTTGCAGCACATTAAAAATGAAGGAAATGCAAAAACAGAAATCACCGGTTGCACTAGAGATACTTCTTTTACAATTAAGAGCTTCAAGTTGGGACTTCTTTTTGATCAAAACTACACATATACAGACCCAGTCACAGTAGAACCCTAGTATTATTACACCTTCTACTCAAACAAATCAGAATTTGTACATCTTATCTCTATCAAGTAAAATTTGACTCAGCATTACACTGCCTCAGAATTTATACAGTATTTGGCCCACTTTAACTCTCAAAAGTTTCATAAATTTAGCTTCTCCCCCCCCCCCCCCCAAACCTCCTTTTCTCCCTCAATCATCATCATCATCATCATCGAGTGCCTTCTCCGCAATGAAGGTTGGCTACCATGGATCGCCATTCTACTCTGTTTATTGCTTTGATGGTGCAGGCTGTCATAGATTGACTTGTCCATCTTTTGATGTTACTCGTCCATGTTAGTCTTGGTCTGCCTCTGCCTCTTTTACCTTGTATTTTTCCTTCCAATATTACTTTTAGTAAGTCGTTGTGACTTTTAACATGTCCCAAAAATTTCATTTGTCTTGTCTTAATTGTATCTAGTAGTTCTCTTTTTATTTTCAGTTGTTTTAAAACTTCATCGTTTGGTATCTTTTGTTTCCATCCAATTCTACCTATTCTTCTATAAATCCACATTTCAAAGGCTTCAATTTTCTGTTCTGTTTTCTTGTCTAATGTCCATGTTTCTGCACCATACAGGAATATTGAGAAGATGTAACATTTTGCCATTCTTAGTTTCAGCCCTGCTGATATTTGTTTTGTTGTTAGTATATTTTTCATGGCATTAAAATTACTTTCTGCCATACCTATTCTTTTGTTTATTTCAATTTTACATTTTCCATCATTGGTTATAGTATGTCCCAAGTAGTTGTAGCTCTGGACTGTCTCCAGATGTATTCCCTCAACTGTGATATTCAATTGTAGGTCTTGAGAATTTTCTTTGTTTATGATCATAGTTTTAGTCTTTTTGATATTCATTTCTAGTCCATATTTTTTGCTTGTTATGTTTATCACATTAAGCAATTGTTGTAGGTCTTTAGAATTTTCTGATAGTAGAACAGTATCATCAGCATATCTTCGGTTATTGATTATCTTTCCATTAATGTTTAGGCCTCTCTGAGATGTTTTTAAGATTTGCTCAGTGTATAGATTGAACAAGCTTGGTGATAGGATGCATCCTTGTCTTACTCCTCTTTTTATGTCCATGGGTGTAGAGTTCTCCTTGTTATATCTTATTATTGCTGTTTGCTCCCAGTACAAATTACATATTAGTCGTATGTCTGTGTCATCTAGATTTATATCCTTTAGGCAGTCTATGAGTTAGTTATGGTGTATTCTATCGAAAGCTTTGGTGTAGTTTATAAAGCAGGCATATATTGGTATGTTTACTTCTGTGCATTTTTCAATCAATGTTCTCATACTGAATATGGCTTCTTTTGTCCCACTGTTTTTCCTGAATCCAAATTGTTGCTCATCTAATTCAATATTGATTTTATTCTGAATCCTTCCCTGTATAACTTTTAGTAAAATTTTTGTTACCTGGCTCATTAGGCTTGTTGTTCTGAAATCACTGCATTCAACTGCACCATTCTTTTTAGGCAATGCAATGAAAGTTTATGTTTTTAGATCATTTGGTATGTATCCTGTATGGTTCTCCCCCCAATGTATAGAGAATATGTTGCTTTTTATGTATTTTTCTGACTTTTTTCATATTTATTGTGCTAAAATTACAAACCATCATCTGTTTTAAATATCTTTACTTTTTGACTCTTAGAAGTCCTTGGCATTTTTTAGGCACTTTGGAATATTTCAGGTTCCTATTTGTGGACAACCACAGAAGTAAATCTTTGGTCTGAACCTATGCTAACTATATATTGCTGAACAGGGGTTTGGGTGAGCTTTTGTTTAATGTTAATGTTTTTGGAATGTTTTTACTTAATAAAAAAAAAACAAGGAAAGTACCCCCGTCACGCCAAGTAGCTTATAGGGAATATGATGTTAGTGACCATAAATTTTACAGACCTTCGGCACATGATTTTTTGGGGTAATGTGGTCAGTATTATGCCTGTGCCGCTCTACTTTCCCAGAAAAAAATCTGGTACCCATTAAAGGCTGGGTGAAGCGGAAACTGTCGGTTGGGATCGAACTCTACCTCTTGTCCTTTGTAGTCCAGTTCACTAACCACTGAGCTATCGCAGCACCCGTTTTTATTTAATAATGTGACCTAATTTCTTTGTTACTAAAAATAGACACTGGCCTAAAAACACATAACATAAATATAGTTACCAAGAAGGGAAAAAAAGTAAGAAGATTACAAAAACCTTTAATAATCATTTACAACATTCATTTGTACATAAATTAATTAAAATACTTTGAAAAAAAAAATAATATTTTAGTAGTACACATGTTTAAATTGTATGTAAAACTGACAAATATTAGTCAAATTGCTCCCTTATTATACGGACACATCTACAACAATACACTTAATATTAGAAATGAACGATACCATATTCACAAAGGTTATAAAATATAATATAACTGTTAATTAAATAAGGTATACACACATGCTCACACACATACACACTTTTAAACACAAACCCAAACAAAGCAATGAATGAAAGAAACCAGCTGGTTAGGAAAACATCTGCATCAGTTATCAGTTTTATTATGACTTGCAGGAAGACAATTTATCTTGCTGCTGAAGAAGAAATGCTTATTGCATACCTGACATATAATTTTACTTCTCATTTCTATTTTTTTGGCTTGGTAATAGAGAAAACAATTTAGTGACAAATCAGATATAGCTGGAACAACTTGATGGCAGTCATTTACTTTCTTTACAATCTCAAACAATGAGACAGTAATAGTTTTATCTATACCAGCAAGTTTCATTATGAGTTCCTTAGTGAAGTGAAGCTGTCAATACTTCTTAGGTAATACCAAAGTTGTATATCTGGGTGATGTTTTTGATGTTCTCAAAATACTATAAATGCACTAAGCCTAGCTATGACAATAAAATTATGAAATAAAGTTTTCCCTGTTTTGGTTGAGTTCTGGTGTCATGGCGGCGCCGTGTTAGTGGTTTTTATAACTCTGCTCTTGCCAATATATCTAAATGATTTACGCGACAGTCTGGTTGTGAAATTATGTGTTGCTATTCTCCGTTTGGTGTATGTTTTTACTTCTGACATGTGGATGAACTGTGATTACCGATATTTAAGTGGAATATGATTTATTCTTCTTTGTGTCGTGTGTTCGTGGTTCGATAGGCAAGCACATAGTTTGACAAAAATGGCGCCGCCTGGTATGGTCAACCCGAATGTAAAAAGTCTGTGACGGTGGATGGGGTGGATGAATCAGAAATGATCAACGGCCCAGAAAGCGAAAACAGCAAAGTGTGTGGTACACATGAAGCATATTCAGAACACGAAAGACGAATATGGCAGACCACCGTGAAAGAGATTGGAGCCTAATTACGTAACATTGCAAAGAAAGCCATGGAGAGAAATTCTAACTATTGTTTTAAACAATTAAGACAAGACAAATGAAATTTTTGGGGCATGTTAAAAGACACAACAGCCTACTAAAAGTAATACTGGAAGGGAAAATACAAGGTAAAAGATGCAGAGGCAGACCAAGACTAACATGGACGAGTAACATCAAAAGATGGACAAGTCAATCTATGACAGCCTGCACCATCAAAGCTTCCGGGGAATATGGCGCCCTCTTCGCTGTCTTCTTCAGTGGACTCACAGATAAGTGCTGATTCCAGTGAACTTTTCTGTTTATTTTTTTGTTTTTATTGATATTTGAAGGGATCATGTGATTGTATGCGCTTTCTATTTGATGTAAATCACTTTGCTTCTTTTGATTCATTGCATTTTGTTACAATTTCTTTATTTGATCACTAATACTCATCTTTGTTGTTGATTGCGCTATTCTCATCAGCAGTCAGATAAAAACAATGCAGGAAAACACAAATGAACTATTATCAATAGCCAGCAAAATTGGACTTGAGATCAATCATGAAAAGACTAGTCATGAAAAACTTAATTCCAACAGATGACTGAATATACATGGAAAACTAACCAGCGGAAGAGATCAATCATAAATCTATCTTGGAAGTCACATTGATTGGGAAGGGGATACAAGTAAAGAAATTAGAATCTGAATAGCTAAAGCAGCAATGTCTTTCAGAAGCCTTGAAAAGTTGTGGAAATCAAAACTCACCAGCACAAACACAAAACTAAGACTATTCAAATCAAACGTGCTATCAACCCTTACAAATGCATGTGAGAGCTGGAAACAAGAGACATAGAAACAAAGTAGAACGCATTCGAAAATAAATGTCTAAGGAAAATACTTGGTATAGCGTGGAACGAATTCAAAACAAACGAGGAAATTAGAGAAATCATCAATCAACCATTAATATCTTCAGTAATCAAGAAAAGACAATAGTCGGACATGGTTGGACATGTGATGAGAAGAGATAATAACCGAATAACAAAGCAAGCCCTCATGTGGGAAACAACAGGTAAGAGAAAAGAGGAAGACCCAGAGAGACACTGAGAAGAATATTGATGTGAGAGGCAAGAGCAGCAGGATTCGACTCCCTCAATGAGATAGAGCTGCTTGCACAGAACAGAGACAAATGGCGAGATTTGATAAAATATCTTTAAAAGAATTGAAAACTGCTAGAACAAAAACTCAGATAAGAGTAGGAGTATCTTGGTCTACGCCCTATGGGCCGGCAACGGCTCAAAAGGTTAAAGTAAGTAAGTAATAATATTAACAATTTCATTATCCTTTAACTGAATAATCCCTATATTATCCCTTTTAATCCATCTCATCTAAATCTTGCATTTTTCTCTGGTGCCACATAAAAAACCCTGCTGAAGGCTCCCATATAAATAAATGAAAAGAAGTATAATAATTATCCATTAATATTCTATATCCCTGACTGAAGAGGGTTTTACATAATTTCATAACAATGTCAGATCCCAAACCTTGTGTTGAGGAGCTGAAACATTCTCTGTGTATACTTCAAAGTTATATGTATATCCTGTTACTGTATTTAAGATCTGCTGCTACCTACAATTTTATTTTTCATTTTGTTATTGATTCATCCTTCATGTACTCTCTAAATGTCCATCAGCATAAGGGTGAAACTTCTGTGTCACATGAACAGGTGGCTGAATGCTGAGAGCTCTGTTGATAAACAAATAAGTAAGCATTTTTTCATTACTAGATCACTATTTGGTAACAACCTATTGTCAGGTCGGGTAATTTTACCTGCTACTGTATGCAGTAAACAGTACAACCTGTGGCTGCCCTGCTGTCTTGCAGGTAAGCTAGGGAGAGTAAAAGGCTAAGGGAGGGTACCCTGAAGTAAAACAACCCCACTGCCTTGTGGGTGAGACTTTTTAGTCAAAGGCTAGCGGAGCCAACCGTAAACAAACCGACAGAAGGCAACAGAAAACCACCGTCGTAACTTCTTTGTACAATCATGAGTAATATTAAAACAGGTAAATGGAATTTAAATATTTGGGAACTTTGTTAACCTCAGACGGAAGATGTCCAAAAGAGGTGAGATGCAGAATGGCTCAGGCAAAAGCAGATTTCCAAAAAATGAGGAAGATACTATGCAATCCATTTTTGACAATAGAAACAAGAAAAAGAGTTCTTAAATGTTACGTAGAGCCAGTCTTAACATATGGATGTGAATCATGGACAATAGGACAACAGACAAGAAAATCACTGGAGTCTGTAGAAATGTGGTTTTACAGAAGAATATTGAGAGTACCATGGACAGCTAAGAAGAGTAATGAAGATGTCATGAGAGAGATCAAAGCAAAAAGAGAGCTAATTTCCAATATTAGGAAGAAACAATCATCATTTTTTGGCCATGTAATGAGAAGAGAACAACTGGAATATATTGTAACAACTGGAAAAATTGAGGGACGAAGAGATAGAGAAAAGCAAAGAGAAAAAATAACAGACAGCTTAAGAGAATAGCTTGGCAGAAGGTTAACAACAGAAATGATACATAGCTGCCGAGATCGAAGGTTGTGGAGAGACATGATCACCTACGCCAGCAGGCCCGGTACTTGATGATGATTTAGTAACAAAAGCTACAAATTGTATTCTGTTAGATAGCAAAAGTATTACTTGATAAAATATACATAAATGAACTCTTCTAAAAATGTATTATGACTATAAATTGTCTGGTTTACCATTATGGTTGTAATGTAGAAGAGTAGAAAGAAAAGGATGGAGAGAGTGAAGGAGAAAGTAGAGAATAGAGAACAGTCTAGAAGTAAGGGGGGAAGATAGGAGACGAAAGAACCAGGTTAAACAAGAAAAAAACACATATAGAAAAGTCACAGAAAAATAGAGGATGATCCAGGAAAACATGTGCAAAGTGAAGGTCGTGGAGAAATAAACAGACGATAGAACAAGGTCAAGGAAATCAGACATTAAGACAAGGTCAGGAGAAAAAGGAAACAAGGGATTGAGATTCACGTGGAAAATGGTGACGGCCATGCCTAGGAAGTGGGTGGTCAGACATGCGTGAGAAGTAAGATTCTGATTGGCTGGCAAAAGCCAAATTTAAGTGGTGAACACTAGAGTTTTAGGAGCACTTTAGAAAGCACTTTGGAGTGAAACACTCGGAGACAGCGCACATGCGCTAGTAACCGCCGGGTGACCAAGTGGTCGACCCGTAAACAGGTTTATCAGAACCTAGTAGCATTAGAACAGAACGCAAGTTAACTAAATAGTTATGAAGTTTACTAGACTTTAGGGAATTTTTAGAGAAGCACTGGAAGGGAACACTCGAAGGGGACGGTTGCAGAGATGACTTACGGACAGTCTGGAAGAGACACACGATAGCTAGGAGTAGCCGATTTGAGATACCTTGAGACAATGTGGATTGAAGACTGCCACACAAATTAGTGTAGGTCAGGTTAGGGTGGGCCGACAATGGGTCGGTCCACATTTAATTAGATAGCACCAGAACCAGAATAACTTTAGGGGTGGGCCGACGATGGGTCGGTTCACATATAATTAGTCATTTAGTATGAATGCGTGTGGATCCCCAGATGAGTGCACTCCAAGTATGTAAGTGGCAATCTATTGTGTGTGTAACCATAATACATGGTGACGGAATAAAAGTAGGACCAACTTTTATATTCAAGCATTTGTCTATGTGTTTCCAGTGTAAACATCTTGCCTTGCGTCACCCTTCTGGGCACGAACTAGAATAACCAACAAGTTGTCGCGGCAAAACACAACGTGAGTAAGTCACACGAGTTCAACGATCAATGTCCAGTGAGCCCAGACAGGAGTTGGCCTCAATGTAAACACGAGGGCCACAGTCCGGAGAAGGTCAAGGGGACAGAACTGACAGAGGCTGAAAGGACGTGTTGTCACAGGCTAACAGCTAAACGAGGTTAACGACTAGAAGCAAACGATTGACGATAAGAGAAGAATAACGATAAGATAACAAACATACACCGTAAATATAATATCATAAGGGGAAACGGATACAGTAAAAAAAAAAAAACAAGCAAACAAAAAAACACTTCCCTATTTAGTAATGAACTGTTGCAAACATTTCCATAGCAACTGTTGGTAGGGGAAGAAAAAAATTAAATGAAGCATAAATATTAACTTTTGTTTTGTTTCAATGATTAAATCTATCTATCTATTGACCTTTCGAGCCATAGCTGGCCCAAAGGGCGTAGACCAAGATACTCCTACTCTTATCTGAATTTTTTGTTCCAGCAGTTTTCAATTCTTTTAAAGATATTTTATCAAATCTCGCCATTTGTCTCTGTTCTGTGCAAGCAGCTCTATCTCATTGAGGGAGCCAATTCCTGCTGCTCTTGCCTCTCACATCAATATTCTTCTCAGTGTCTCTCTGGGTCTTCCTATTTTCCTCTTACCTGTTGTTTCCCACATGAGGGCTTTTTTTGCTATTCGGTTATTATCTCTTCTCATCACATGTCCAACATATGACCATTATCTTTTCTTGATTACTGAAGATATTAGTGGTTGATTGGTGATTTCTCTAATTTCATCATTTGTTTTGAATTCGTTCCACGCTATACCAAGTATTTTCCTTAGACATTTATTTTTGAATGTGTTCAACTTTGTTTCTATATCTCTTGTTGTTTTCCAGCTTTCACACGCATACGAATTATTAAATTCTATTGTTATATCCATAAAAACACACAAAAAATGTCACAAACTGCTTTCATAAACCTTACAGGGCCAAAAAAAAAACATACTTGAAATTGAGACATATGAGGTTCATGTTCTCTGGACCACTGCAGAAATTGCATTTGGGGACTGATTAGTTTTGGTTCTTCAATGCAATTTTCTGCGTTAAAGTCAATCTGATGATCCACTTAACAAATTTCGCCGATGATGCTGAGTCGTACACACCTCAAAGCTCCTCTTTGTCAAGTCCAAGTTTGTGAATCTAACCTTCCCTGATCTAGAGTTCATATGCAGTTTACGTAAACACATTGAGTGCTGTTCCAAGGTCATCGTTGGAATTGTTTGACGCCAAGTATTTACACGTTACAACACATTAACTTGGACTGATCTGCCAAGTCAATCGCAGTTTTCACTTTAGAGATTGTGCATCATCTTTTCGTGCATTGTTGGCTGCATTTATTAGAGTAATTGGGATTTTATGGGCGCAGCCATTATTGTCTGTGCCACTCATCACAATGGCTGATTGTATATACCTAAAACGGCCGCACGCTAATAGTGAAAGGCAGAATGGAGTTTCATACATGACTTAGTAGCACCGGGGTGACTCCCGAAGGTTCATATTAGTCAGGAGGGATTCATAATTTCACAAATTCACATTGCAGGGAGATCTTACAGTCTGTTGTTTGATGTGTGACGGGGATAGTCCGATGACTGTGTTTCATATGTTCGGATTTGGAGTCAAGGTGATGTCCTAGCATCATCAAGCGCTATACATTTTTTTTTTAAAAATGATTATCACGATTTTCAGGAGGATGTGAACTTCCAGTCAATATGGTGGATAGGCGGCAAGAACCATTAAAGGCTATGTCTGAAAAGTGCTCCTTGTTGCAGTTTCTTCATATTCTAAGTCCGGCTTGTTGCAAGAGCTACTGATTTAAGTCCTCTGTAGGTTTCATCTGTTTTGATCGTGTTTCGGTGTTCCGATTGTTTATGATGAATGATGACATCGTATGATGGAGAAAACTGGCTGTGTTCACTTTCAGTGCAGGTTTTGTCTTATGTCTTTTGGCATGTGCTGAGACTGCTGTGATGGGGACTACAGCTACCTTTCTTTGTTTGGGAGATGAGTTAGTAATTCAGATGATTCCGCTGACACAGGCGGTTGAGCAATTATGGATTTTGATTCGTTTGCAGTGATACCGAGGCCTTCCATAACCATAACCATATACACAACAATGTCAACATACCTTGCTTCAAGTACTGAGTTTGTTGAATCAAGTTCAATGCCTTCGTTATCTTCAGTTCACAATTCCCCATCTGTGATGATATCATCACTATCGCTACTTAAATCCAAATTAGGGATGTAGTCAGAATCATGAGACGACATTGTATTAGTAAAGCAATCAATTTTAGACATTCAGTAGAAGAACTCTGAAATGTCATCTTCTAAAATGATGTCATGACAGTCAGAAATTTTGCGTGCTCTTGGGATTAAATTTTTATAAACTAAAATTTTAGAACATATTATTTTTTACATTTTTTAAAAGTCTTATATATTAATTTTTATATTATGTGATTTCTTATAATTTTCTCTCCAAAAAATATCTTGTAAAAGGCTTGGTTTACATCAGCAATCACCATCGGAAAGAGGTAAAGGTAAGGTAAAGTACAAGACTTGAATCGGCGTCTTAGCACGTGAGTTTTCACCAATATGTGCGTGGCTGCCTATCCAGTAGTGTTTGGAGACTTCTTGATAGTATCGCATCAAGAATTGAAACTCACAATATGAGGCAGCATTCCTCACCTTCCCAGAGTGCTACTACCCTGGTACCCATTTCTGCCAGCGGCTGGGTCGACCGTCTGGGTATTTATTTTTATTTTTTCTAACCACAAGTACAACTCACAGAGCTTCTAGCGGGAATCGAACATGGGATATCCGAGCATTGATAGCATGGTTGGGTGGTTTTCCCAATTTAGCTACCAAGGCCCCCATCGGAAAGAATTCTCTGACAGCTATATACTTCACACATTTGGGAGCTAAACCAAAGTTATTTTTACTCCAAATAGCATCACATCAATGATAGTGGATAAAATTAGAATTTGTAGTTTCAATTCTGATTGTTGTATTTCACTGGAACCTTCAGGTAAGCTTTGTATTGTCATCTTTTGTTAAGTAAAATTTATACAGGCCTCATGCAGCACTGGGAGTCTCTGTGGCTGAGTGGTTAGTATAATTACTTTCTGAGAAGAAGGGCCCTGATTCAATTCTCAGAAGTGACACATTTTTCTTTAGATCAACAAGGTTCTTGGGTTCATCAAGTTTTAAAAATGAATACCAGAGATTTTACTGGGAAGTAAAAGTGGCCTGGTGTGATACCAAACACATCACCAAAAATATGTCAGTTATGGAAAAATATGGTCACTAACACTATCCATACACCTAGCAAGATGTGGAGTGAATCTTTACTATTACATGCAAAATTGTTATGCATATATGTATCAATGGTGATGGAAAAATATAGGTACTGATCCAATACAATCCAGTTATAATGAGATTGTTGGGACCATCAAAATATTGTTGTTACAGCTATATATCATTATATCTAATTTAGGTTTAATTATAGAGGAATGTACTAGGTAAACTTCAGACTTGAGTGGTTAAACACCTTATAGAAAGTTTGATATTATGTAATCACTGGCATCACTGCCTAATAATGAAGCCTTGACTCTCGTGTGTGTCTGTGCATGTGTGTGTGATAAAGAGATAATGAGTGCTCTTTGCTGTTATTTTTATGAGAAGTTCCTGAGCCCACTTTTCTTGGATACCTTTTTCACTGAGTAAGGTAGTCTCTGGATTTAAAGAAAAGGTCATTTGTATGTTGTTTTGGGACTTTGTGAAATCATCTAAAAAGCTCTCAATAAAGTTGAGTTTTGTCGGTGCAGCATAGCTACCATTCTGTTACATGAAAAACATCCGCAGGTTTTTTACTGCTTGGAAAGCGGCTTTGGTGGTTACCATGTGAAGATTTGGTCTCATTTTTTTTTTCATACTCTTTTTCAGCAGCAGCTCTGTCCTCCAAGATGCTTTGTGCAATATCTTGTGTTTAATGCTCCATAGTTTGGATATAAGTCTCCACCTCTGACAGGTACTCATCAAAGGTTATTCAGACTGGAACAATGTACCTCACTCAGCCAATCAAACAAGTTATTGATGTCTGTGCAATCAGCAACTATTAATAGAAACTCACCAATTTATTAACAATAAACATTTACATAGCCTTGGACATGGCCTTCGAGAGACGAATGACAGAGGGGATAGATTGATAGACTGGGCAAAGATACATGAACTGATTATAGGTAACACCTGGTTCAAGAAACATGCTAGGCGACTATGGACATGGCAAAGCCCAGACAACAAAGTTCACAATCAAATTGATTTTATACTGGTACAGATTAAGGAATGGGCTAATATCTATTAAAACAAGCCCAGGAACAGATTGAAATAATGACCATGTACCTGTAATTGGAAAAATGAGAATGGAATTGTGGAAGACAGAAATCCCAAAGAAATGTGAAATTAGAACTAGATATGATTAGAGTAGATAGACAGATGTCTTGTTCGTTGGCAAGGAAGTGTAATTTCATTGATGTGTGCTTCCAAATGAAGAAAAAAAAAAGCTCATGATGTATCCACGTGCCGAAGAGCTGATTGACTGGGGTTGGCCAGTCTATAACATGGAAACGGGTTCTGGACCATGCGACCAAGTGAGTTCACATGAGTCTAGACCATCCACAGCATCGACTTTCAGCGACAAAATCAACAATGATAACTAAAAATATTCAATTGAAGCCTAAACAACAACATCGAAGAAGGAAAACAAGTAAAGGCAATGTGCTGGAATGTGTACGATGTGGTCAAAATGCGAGAGGCTAGGCCTAATGTATGTGCGCATTACATGCTGGAAATGTGCTTCTATAAATCAACGCCCATTCTTGATAAGCTACTGTGCGGCGCCGATATAATGATTTTGCAAGAAACACTTCTTGGTGTAGGACAGTTAGTGTCCCTGGATTTCACTGTTTCTTCAATGGACAACACCTTGGACAGGCTAGCATTGTGCGAAACAACATGGTGGCAACTGAGGTTGATATGTCTGTGTGGGACAATGAAGAATTGCAGGTGCATGTGGTTAGGGTGCAGACCCCAATTCCTTTCGTGGCTGTAAATGTGCATGCCTGTAATGGGAAGGTGGACACACAATTCCAGAATCTCTTCACATTTGAGGAGAATATCATTTTCTGCGGAGACTTTAATGCTAGAGGAAACCAGTGGGGTAACATCATAACCAACAAGCAGGGAGAAGACCCTGAGATCGCAATCGTGTCTGCTGATTCAGTGTGCTTATAATGGAAGGGCAACCAGAATGACCACTCAAACAGGGGAGTCTGATAGTGTCATAGACCTTGCACTGGTGTCTTCCACCTTCGCACCGGTTTGCAGGTGTAGTGTACTAGGATTCCATGGAAGTGATCACTATCCATGTGTCATCCTGATTGAGAAAGGCAGAAATACAAGCCAGAAAAGGAAGCTCAACACATTTCACTATGAGAACACAGACCAGGACATCATTAGCAAAATCAGATATAGGAAACGGCGCCCCTCGCAAGAGGCAGGAGAGATAGACGAAGCCGCCTTGGTGGAACGTAGAAGTGGAGGAAGCTTGGTGGAAAACAAGAGACAAACGGCCAAGACATGGCAGAAAGCTAGAAAGAATGAAAAAACACAACCTGAACTCTTGGAGCTTCTGAAATAAAAGGTCGACCAAAAATTATGCATTATAAACTATGTGCTAAGCAGGCTAAGGATGCTAAGTGGCAAAAAAGTGTGGTCAGAAAAATCACTAGCCACATTCAGGCGCCTTCATCAGAGCATGAATGGCATAACATGACACAAAGGCATACCAGACTTCCAAAGCACTCGCCAGATATGGCACAAATCTGATGAGAGCAAAAGGAAGGCCCTGCTTGCCCGCTACATTGAGCAAAGTGACCAAAGAAATTAGACTGTAAAAATGAGGATACGGGGGTCACTCTCACAATTGTGTGAGGATGTAGCGCGGAGAGAAGATCTCACAATCATGATGACATTCTGATATATCGACAGGGAAGAGACAAACGGGAAATCAACCGTGTGTTTTCTGGACCACGTAGACATCTGATAACAAAATACTGCAAAGGATTAGCCGCCTTGAAGGTCATGACAGCTGCCAATATCAAGCAGAGGCCCTTTTGTTCCAGGGACTAGTCCTCGCCCCAATCAAGTATGCCCTAGCAATTCTTACTGTCAGTATGACGCAAATTGACAGGCTTGAGAAAATACAGAATGATGCTACGCAAATTTTCTCTGAGTGTACAAGGGACACACTGTGTAGCAATGTATCTTCTTGACTTTCCAACCAAGGATGGCAGGAACAAGATCTGGAGAGCATGAGCATACCTGAATATAAGTGCAGATAAAGAGCATCCATTGCACCACAAGCTCAACACAGGGAGAAAGTGCCAGGCTAAAAAGAGGCAAATCATGGGTGGGCCGAGCAGAAGATGTCATGAAACAGGTCTGTGGGCATACCAATATCAAGGCTGGCGAAAAGTGGATCCGATGCCTACGTCATTCAGGGGGACATTCTTGTGTATTGTCACACTCGACAGAAAATGTAGGGAGCAGAACTCAGTCGTGGTCAATGCGGAGGTCATCGGTCTCATCTGAGAATATACCAATGAGAAAGATGCAGCCATCTATTCAGATGGATCTGTAAGATGACACAAAAGGAGTGCTTGGGCACTTACAGTATGTTTGGCAGGCAGAATAGTCAAAGACAGTGGTGCACACATTATGACCATGAATAGCATGACAACGGAGGTGATGACAGTGACCAGGGCATTCATCTGGTTAGAGTCACAAGACTACACCCATGCCTGCATACTGTGTGATTCGATGAGCATGATAAAAAAAAGTGGAGGTGGGCTCTGTACGCATGCAATGGGTAGAGTTAATGCAGAAGTCAAAAATATGTAGGGTAGCCTTTGTCTATGTCTCTGGTTATGTGTGAGTATGGGGAAATGAAAGAACTGACATGGTGGCTAGTTGTGCTGTCATTGAAGACAGTCAACCAAAGGATCAGGCGGACATCATCAGTGCCCTCCAGAATGTGGGAAGGACACAGTACTTCGACAACTATGAGTCCACGTCACTCCTTCGGATGAAAGAGATGTGAGTTAAGGTTGGCACAGCCATAAACGAGAAACTTAGTCGGTGTATAAGAAGACTTATCAACCAACATAGAACTGGAGTCATCAGTCACAGGACTTGCTGAGGAGGGGTTCTGAGCACCTACGGACATGACTGGAGTGTAATGATGATGACCCGCAAATAACTCAATAACAAAAACATTTGACAAAGTAAAACATATGGAAATAATCAATATGCTGGAGAAATTAAACATTGATGGCAAGGATCTGTGAATCATAAAAAACATGTACTGGCAACAGCAGCCATAAGAATTAAAACCAAATAGGACAGTTCCAATAAACCCTTTGATTTGTCAAGCTATTCAGTTGTTCTTGTAAGGATATTGCTTGACTATCTTCACCTTGCTAACTAGTTTTCCTCTCTCTCAGTGTGGTTGGAGTGAGTGACTTTCTCAGCTTATCTGTCTCTGAGTGTCTTGCTTCTACTAAGCGTCGTTCTCTAAGTGCTTTGCTTCTAAGTATTTCTCTTAGCTTCATGCCGTCTTGGTTTCTGCTCTCATCCCTCTCTCTCAGTTCATCTGTCTGGTCTGGGGGTAAGATTTCCTTTTTATATAACCATCACTTCCAGCTACTGTCATTGTCTAACCACTCTCATATAATACTGTCTGCTTCCTACGCAGTCTGGCCACTCTTAACTTAAATTTTATAATATTTTCACGCCTACACACAACCCTAACCTTGTTGTTGGTTCCCTGCGCTTCTTATCTTGTTCTCCACGTTTATACTACAAGAAACGAAAGACTTAAAAGTAAAAGAAAGCAAAAAGAAAGGTCTATGTCTGAATCATAACAAAACAGAAGTAATGGTCATATCGAAGAAACAATCGCTATCATGCAGCATAAAAATAAACAGAACAAATCTGAAACTAGAGCAACATATCAAATACTTGGCATAATAATAACATCAGATGGAAGATGCACCACAGAACTAAAAAGCAGAATAGCTCAGGCCAAAATAGCATTTCAGAAAATGAAAAACGTCTTATGCAACAAATCTATGTCAATAAAAGTGTGAAAGAGAGTTTGTCATTGTGTTATATGGAACCAATTCTGCCCTATGCAAATGAATCATGGACAATAAACAAACAAATGAAAAGACGATTAGAGGCCAGAGAGATGGGATTTCTCAGAAGAATGCTGAAAGTTCCCTAGACGGCCAGAAAGACCAACGAGGAAATTCTCAGAGGCCAACACAAAAAGGGAGCTCCTAAAAAACATCAGAAAGAAACAATCAACATTTTTCAGGCACATCATGAGAAGAGGAAAGTTGGAATACTTGGTTACAACTGGCAAAATACAGGGAAAGAGAGATCGTGGATGACAAAGAGTAAATACTATATAACTTGGTGTCATGGCATGGAAAACAGTCAACAACAGAATTGATGCGATACATGGTGGATAGAAGATTGTGGAAGGACATGATCGCCTATGTCAACCGGTACGGCACATGATGATGATATTAGTCATTTATAACAAGCAATGATGATGATTGTTATTGCATCTTTCTTACACTAACAATGATGACCATAAGTTAATTTTTGTTCTCTTTTCTTTCTGTTATTCATTCTGTTGTTTATTTTCATCTTGAAAAGGACATTGTTATGTTGCATTAAAATTGACAGCTATACTGCTATACTTTGTGTCTTTTGCCATCACACACAGCATATTTTGGTACTAGAATTACAACTATGAGTAATAGGCTAGATCAGAGCTGTAAAGTTCAGTCTTGGGAAAAATCCACTGCCATATGTTTGGTCAGGGTTTAACAAATGAGTGTTGACCGTTTTATCCTTTACAACAGTCCATTTTCTCAGCGATGTATGATAATCTAGTAATGTTATGCATTATATTTGATGATCATGTGCAAGAATTTTCTAGCAGGTGACATGGATATAAATTTTTTTTTAAGTAGAAAACTGTGAATGTTTAAATGAATTCTTATCTCATTTTCTATGCAGTACATTTCTAAAACATCATCCCTACAGTCAAATTTATCCACCTATCAAAATAGCATTCATTGATGAAAACACAAACAGGAAACCAAAGAACCAAAGCCCCACTTAGAAAAAAGTACAAATTAATGTCTATATAATCACTCTCCTTCTTTCAAATAGGAACTGACCACCAAAAGGTTGGTTAACTGTTGTTGAGGTATTCCAGCTGATCAACTGTAGGCAATGATTTTCCAAATGACAAAACATCTTATGATACCTTCAATCTGCTGATAAGGATAACATATTTTTGCTGAAAAGAAAGACTTGATCTTCCAATTTTTCTTTCTGATGGTATGATTTAGCATATAATTGAGAGAATCCAATGTTTTTTTCAAAGAATGATTCAGTTCTAGGCAACTGCAATGAACAGCTGATACAGAAATGACAGTAAGCTGGCGCAGATATCAATTAAAGTATGTTTCATTACAAGACATGACATAGCAAAGCTATTGCAAGCAGTGAATCCACCAGTTTTATTTAATAATACATTTTCTATTGCACATATGTCATTTTTTAAAAATTCTATACCTCGCAGAAAAATTATTTTAAAAAATATACAAAAACAATAATAGCAAAGTTAATCAGGTCAACAGCTGCCATGTTACTTAAAATTTCTGAAACTGAGACTTTTGGCACATATTAATTGGAGTTTGACCTAGAATGACATAAACATTCTCAGAGACAGTTTATACACCCTCTATAGGAGCTCTTGATTCATGGATTAGAAAAGTTACCAAATCAAATTTGAATTAACAATTGCTATTTAAGACTTACTTTTTCTTTGGGCTGTTCAGCTTCTTCATCACAAGACTCTGATTTCTTTTGTTCAGCTTCTTCATCAAGGCTGTCCGCTGCTTCTTCATTAACTATTGCACTGCTCTCATTATTTATACCACCTTCAGAACTGATAAGATAATAAGTTCTTACATAAATTCTGAGTACTATATTTTTACATTGTTGGTTGCTTTCTGCAAAAAAAAAAAGTGTGGTCACACTCATGGTTCATAGCATGGCCTTGAAGATTATCATTTCTACTTGATATTATATTTCAAGCTCTACCATCATCTTGATTGACTCCTCCTTGGTAACAGTCATATTGCTAACTAAAATCTTCCAGCAAAGCAGTTACATAAAAATATTCCAGACTAAAAAAAAACAAACAAAAATAATAACTATCTTATCTTTACAATATTTTTCAATTAGTGTGGTCTGCCTAGGAGTCTTACAGGATCTGAGAATAAAAGAGGTAAAGGTATCAAGATGCACCGAGATGCGTAGAGATGCGAAGCTGATGATAATAGCAATACTAAAAAAAAAAGAAGAAAAAGAGTGGTATGGTAACAGCTTTACGTGGGACTTTTGTTTCGTCCATTACCACGTAAAGCTGTTACCATACCACTCTTTTTCTTCTTTTTTTTTTTTTTAGTATTGCTCTGAGAATAAAAGCTGCTTGTCCAGTGCAAGTTGCTAGGGTCTGAGTTTCTATTTCACCCCTCGATAGAGAAAACTTTTGACCATACCGTAATTCAAACCCACATTCTCCTGGTTTGGAACCCGACATATTATCAATTAGGCAACCCACTTTCTCAGATTAATACTTTCAAATAGAATTCAAACTGACTTGATTGATTTCTCTGCATCTATAAGCTCTTTCAATTTCACAGACCCCTGCCTAACAAGTACATTGGATTCATAAAAAATTGTGAAGATCTGAAACCACTATGTAAATCAAAAAAGGAAAAAGACATCTCCTAATGCACAATTAAAGTAAAATTATCTATCCATTGTCCTCTTGAACCAGAGACATAGGGCAGGAATTCTAGTCTCCATGTCTGACGATCTTTGCCATTAAGTATCAGACTTTGCACAAGACCCACATTATATCTCACCATATGTGACTGTTTTGGGTGAACCTTTCAACCTCAGCAAAAGAGTTGATGACTGTTGTTGTTGCTTCTCACCTCAGTTTTCTTTTTAAGAGTTAACATTCTTCTTAAGTATTTTAATTCATTTACCTGTTTTAATAATGTATTTAAAACAGTTTAATGAATTCAGATACCCAGGAACTATATTAACTTCTGATGGTAGATGGACTACAGGGAAAAGATGCAGAATATAAGAAATACTATGCGGGGCTGCATGTATTCCTGCAGAATACAACAAAAATAAACATAAAATGGTATTGAGCAGCTAAAGTAACAGAATGACAAGCAAACGTTTCAGCAAAAGCTTTCATCAGGTATAATAAACAAACTATATACATTAAACACAAAATTCTGAGTTAGAACAGCAAAAGCTGCATTCCATTAAATAAATATTATACAACCATATTTGTGTCACTGAGCGAATGATTTCCAATAGAAACTAGGGTTAAGCAAGGATGTATTTTATCACCCCTGTTATTTGGAGTTGCTATGGACTTCATAATGAAGAAATGCTGCACTAGTAACAAAGGCATCGAATGGATACAGGAAGACCATTTGGAGGACCTCAACTTTGCTGATGACATAGTCCATCAGCAGTCAGATAAAAACGATGCAGGAAAACACAAATGAACTATCATCAATAGCCAGCAAAATTGGGCTTGAGATCAATCATGAACAGACTAAAGTCATGAAAAGTTTAATTCTAACAGATGACAAAATATACATAGAAAACAAACCAGTAGAAGAGATCGATCACTTTATCTATCTTGGAAGTCACATTGATCGAGAAGGGGATACAAGCAAAGAAATTAGAATTGAGTTATTGAGTTATTTGCAGGTCATCATCATTGCACTCCGAACATGTTGGTTGATAAGTCTTCTTACACGGCCACTAAGTTGCTCATTTCTGGCTGTGCCCATCTTAACTCCCATTTCCATCATCCGAAGAAGTGACGTGGATCTGTGTTTGTCGAAGTCAAACTTCCTTGTTCACTGGAAATCAGCACTTATCTGTGAGTTAACTCTTTCAGGTCCAGCGCAGAGTCATCGGCGTGATCCGTTTGGACAACACCGATATGTCGGATATTTTGGATATAGCTGAATATTTGTTTCGTTTTCACCAAATTTAGTTTTTGTTTTAACCAATACTTGATTTTCGGTCGTGAGAGTTATTTTCCTTGATCTTCCCGTGGTTTGACAGTGTGGTTAGATGTTTGGATCTTGAAAAATTATTCATTAACATTCATTGTTTTTTTTTCTGAAATTTCTATCACAAAATGGCCACGCCCACTGCTGGTAGTTCTTGCAGTACATCTCGCCCAAAACGATATAGTGCAGAACAAGCTAGATCTATGTTCGAAACGTTATTTAGTGAATCAGAAATGGACTATTCAGATTCAGAGGACAGTTTCAGTTTTTGTGATGATAAAGATAGTCATGATAATCATAGTGGTAAGTCGAGTGTTAAGAAACCAAGACTCTCTTGTTTAGGTTTAGCTGGTCGATGCCTCCAGTCCAGCACTATCAGTGACTCAGAGGAATTTAGTGACAGTGATTCTGATGATGAAACTGATACTATTCTGTCAGCCAAAGCTGACAGGACAGATGTGGCTAGGAAGCCTGCTGATGGGTGACATGAAGCCAGAGATGGAGATACCATTGGCAAATCTAGCTTCCAAAATAGAAATTCTGGATGTAAGTTAGATCTTCCAGAAAATGCTTCACCTTCCAAGTATTTTCTGAGCCTGTTGACTGACACAATTGTTGACAGTCTGATTCAAAATATCAACAATTATGCTCAGCAAAAAATGGAATTGAGTACTCCTGTACGCAGGTATTCAAGTTTTACTAAATGGACACCGCTGGACCGCAATACTTTTTTTCAGTTTCTGGCAGTCCTGATTGCCATGAGAATGAATGCAAAAAATTCTATAAAGGATTACTGGTCCATTCAATCATTTAAAAGTAGTCCTTGGTTTAGGTGCATGTTTAGTCGGACAAGATTTTTACTCATTTATCAATTTATGCTTCATGCGTCTGTTCCTGATGCGGCTGGAAAATGTAAAATTGAGCCGTTCATCAATTCATTGATAGAAAAATTTCAAGAAGCGTTTTATCCGTTTGAAAATATCTGCATCGATGAGATGGTTATAGGCTACAAGGGAAGATTTAAGTACAAGCAGTACAATGCCTGTAAGCCAAAAAAATATCATATCAAATCATACGGACTTTGCGACTCTATCACCGGATACGTTTTCAACCTCCTGGTATATTTTGGTACGGACACAGCTTACAGGCCTGAAACAGACCCACATTCATCACATGCTGTCAAAGTTTTCGACAAGTTACTGGAAGGCATCACAGATCATCATCATTTGTTTGCTGACCGGTATTATACTTCGCTGCCACTTGTTCAATTTCTGCGGCAGAAAAATCACAACTACACTGGAACGCTAAATTGCAACAGACGCGGATTTCCAGCAGAAGTCAAAAATAAAAAAATATCAGTGAATGAGGCAAAGTGGTTCATCAATTATGAGGAGCAAGTTATGTGTGTCAGCTGGAGGGATAAAAAATACAAAAAGCCCTGCCAATTGGTGACAACACATGGAAGTGTCACATATGAGGTCAGAAATGAAGGTAGGAGTCAAGTCAGGAAGCCATCACCCATCCATAGCTACAACCACTCAATGAATGGATGTGACAGAGTAGACCAGATGATCTCATATTATGGGAACCACACAAGGAAGACAGTCAAGTGGTGGAAGAAAATATTTATGTGGATAATTGAGATCACACAACTCAATGCTCATATTTTATATAACTTGAGCCGCCCTAACACCGAAAAGCCTATGCCTTTTGCAGATTTCAAGGAGCTGCTTATTTATGATTTGTGTAGCATAGTAGGAGCAGAGACACCTATTCATAACAACCTTCTTCAAGTTGATTTATCCAAGCCGGGGAAAAATTGAACATGAAGCCGCAGAGATATCAGAGTGCCTTCCATCTCATTGATTTTGATGGGAAAGACCTGCAGTGTGTTCATTGTTCGGAGCAGCGGAAAGTAAGAAAACGAAGCAGCTATTATTGTACAGGTTGTCCGGATAAGCCACATCTGTGCGCTAAAACATGCTTTAGGGAATATCACACACAATAAGTACATATGTGTCAATAAAAATAATAAACTTGACTTGTAAATAATACTGTTGCGATGTACAAAAATTTGAAAATTTTTTATTCTGGGATCATTTATAAAAATGTGCATAATTTTGTTATTTGTGGACATAAATTCATCAAATAAACTGTATTTGCGAGGAATTTGGATTATGTTGTGTAATATTTCAAGACAAATGGATAGCAGCACATATCTTGATGGAAATGGGTAAGTGAAATACAATATTTTAAATTTAAAATTATCTACCTTGAATTTTTTTTTTATATAACTATTATTTTAAATAATGATATATCAGAAATATATTGCTATTTTCATTTTCTGTATCCATTTCCCTTTCCAGTGATATATAACAGATGCCACATTTATCTCAATTATTGTGTGAAGTAGTCAAATGAAAAAGGTATATGGTAAAATTTCTGGAAACAGGAAAAAAAGTCGAGTTTTCTGGTCCAAATCTGAAAATTCCTGTTTCCTGTTCTGGTCCTGAAAGAGTTAAAAAGCCAACGAACAGGGCGCCATATTCCCCGGAAGTCCCCAAAGAAATTAGAATCAGAATAGCTAAAGCAGCAATGTCTTTCAGAAGCCTAGAAAAGTTGTGGAAATCAAAACTCATCAGCACAAACACAAAACTTAGACTATTCAAATCAAATGTACTATCAACCCTTACATATGCGTGTGAAAGCTGGAAACCAACAAGAGATATAGAAACAAAGTTGAACGCATTCAAAAATAAATGTCTAAGGAAAATACTTGGTATAGAGTGGAACAAATGAGGAAATTAGAGAAATCGCCAATCAACCACTAATATCTTCAGTAATAAAGAAAAGACGATGGTCATATGTTGGACATGTGATGAGAAGAGATAATAACCAAATAGCAAAACAAGCCCTCATGTGGGAAACAACAGGTAAGAGAAAAAGAGGAAGACCCAGAGAGACACTGAGAAGAACATTGATGAGAGAGGCAAGAACAGCAGGATTCGGCTCCCTCAATGAGATAGAGCTGCTTGCACAGAACAGAGACAAATGGTGAGATTTGATAAAATATCTTTAAAAGAATTGAAAACTATCTATCTATTGACCTTTCGAGCCGTAACCGGCCCATAGGGCGTAGACCAAGATACACCTTCTCCTATATGGATTTTTTTGTTCTAGCAGTTTTCTTTTAAAGATATTTTATCAAATCTCGCCATCTGTCTCTGTTCTGTGCAAGCAGTTCTATCTCATTGAGGGAGCCGACTCCTGCTGCTCTTGCCTCTCTCATCAATGTTCTTCTCAGTGTCTCCCTGGGTCTTCCTCTTTTTCTTTTACCTGTTGTTTCCCATATGAGGGCTTGCTTTGCTATTCGGTTATTATCTCTTCTCATCACATGTCCAACGTATGACCATCGTCTTTTCTTTATTACTGAAGATATTAGTGGTTGATTGGCGATTTCTCTAATTTCCTCATTTGTTTTGAATTCGTTCCATGCTATACCAAGTATTTTCCTTAGACATTTATTTTCAAATGCGTTCAACTTTGTTTCTATATCTCTTGTTGTTTTCCAGCTTTCACACGCATACGTAAGGGTTGATAGTACATTTGATTTGAATAGCCTAAGTTTTGTGTTTGTGCTGATAAGTTTTGATTTCCACAACTTTTCAAGGCTTCTGAAAGACATTGCTGCTTTAGCTATTCTGATTTTAATTTCTTTGCTCGTATCCCCTTCTCGATCAATGTGACTTCCAAGATAGATAAAGTGATCGATCTCTTCTACTGGTTTGTTTTCCATGTATATTTTGTCACCTGTTGGAATTAAACTAGTCATGACTTTAGTCTTTTCATGATTGATCTCAAGCCCAATTTTGCTGGCTATTGATGATAGTTCATTTGTGTTTTCCTGCATCGTTTTTATCTGACTGCTGATGAGGACTATGTCATCAGCAAAGTCGAGGTCCTCCAAATGGTCTCCTTGTATCCATTCGATGCCTTTATTACCAGTGCAGCATTTCTTCATTATGAAGTCCATAACAATTCCAAATAACAAGGGCGATAAAATACATCCTTGTTTAACCCCAGTTTCTATTGGGAAACATTCGCTCAGTCCTTCCTCTGTTCGAACTGCACATGTGTAACCATCATACATGTCTTTGATAATATTTATGATTTTTGATGGTAAACCATATTGCTTCAGAATTTTCCACAAAGAATCTCTATGAATACTATCAAATGCTTTTTTGAAGTCGATGAAGTTAAGTACAAAAGGTTTTTGCTTTTCAATGTGTTCCTCCAATATAAGTCGTAGAGTGAAAATGTGGTCAATACAGCTTCTCCCTTTTCTAAACCCAGCCTGTTCTTCACGCATTACTGTATCTATTGAATCCTGTATTCTATTTAGGATGATTTTGCAGAATAACTTTGAGGCAACTGACAAAAGTGTCACGCCTCTCCAGTTGTTACAATCTCTAAGATTGCCCTTTTTTGGGATCTTAACAATGATTCCTTTTTTCCATTTATGAGGCGTCTTCTCTGTTTTCCAAATGATGTTGAACATTTTTTGGAGATGTATTAGATTATGGCTATCAATTGCCTTGAGGATCTCAGCTGTTAACTTATCCTCTCCAGCAGCCTTGTTATTGGTCATAAGCTTTAAGGTGGTTTCTATTTCACTCAAGGTGAAGTCATCTAAATTTACATTTAATTCTGCTGCTGGTGTTTCAGTTTCAAAATCTATTAAACTGTGGGGTAGTGGACGGTTAAGAATTTCTTTGAAGTGTTCCGCCCAACGGGCTTTTATGTCTGCGCTTGTTGTTAGCATTGATCCAGATTTGTCTAGAATTGGTGTTCCACTGGATGTATAGGTGTTTGTCAGCATCTTTTGCACAGTATAAAGAGTTCTGCTGTCTCCTGTAATTGCAGCTGTTTCTGCTTTCTCTGCCAAATTGTCTATATAAGCTCTTGTATCTCTTCTTGCTGAACTTTTCACTTTGTTGTCTAATTCTTTGTATGTTGCTTTTGCCAGAACCTTTCCAAGATCTGTCTTTACATTAGTCATGGCTCTCTTCGCTTCTCTTCTTTCTTTGATGTATTTCCACGTGGTGTCTGAGATCCAAGCTCGTTTTTCCATTTTCTTCAGTCCAGCACTTGCTTCTGCTGCTGTCATTAGTATTTTGCTCTGTGAGTCCCACATCTCATTGATATCTAAGTCTATTTCACCGAGTGCTGTATAACAATTACTTAGCTCTATGTTAAACTTTTCCTTTATGGCTTCATCTTTCAGTTTATGACTATCAATTTTATGTGTAATTGACCTCTTCTGTTGGTTTCTAAATTTTAATCTTATTTTCCCAATGCACAGGTTGTGGTCACTATTAACATCAGCACCTCTGTAAGCTCTTACATCTATTAATGATGATCTGAATTGTTGTTTAATACATAGGTGGTCAATTTGATTGGAGGTTCTATCATCAGGAGATATCCATGTTGTTTTGTGAATATTTTTGTGTGGAAATAATGTCCCACCTATAACTAAATTTTCTATTAAACATAATTCTATTAATCTTTCTCCATTCTGACTAGTATTATCACAGCCTTCTCTCCCCATCACATGTTCCACTCCTGCGTTATCTTGTCCTACTTTGGCGTTGAAGTCTCCCATTACAATTAAAAGATCGTGTTTTGGTATTTTGTTTATAAGTTGTTGCAGTTGGTTATAAAAATCGTCCTTAACTTCATCATCAGCTTCGTTAGTAGGCGCATAACATTGAATAATTGAAAGTCTTCCATGTTTTGTTTTGTAGCGTGTTCGTATCAGACGGCTATTTACCGGTTCCCATTCTAATAAACTTCTTGCAGCTATGTCTGTCATCATTATGCCTACTCCTTCACGGTGTTTTCCATCTTCCCTTCCAGAAAAAACTACTATTTTATTATCAACAGATCTCCTACCTGTTCCAAGCCAGCGCATTTCGCTTAATCCTAAAATATCTAGATCGTATCTATCCATCTCGCTCGCGACCTGTGCATGTTTCGTCGGAGCGGCCATTGTTCGAACATTCCAGAATCCTATTTTTGTTGTTGTTTTAGGGCCGAAAAAACTATCACAACTATCTACTGCTAATTTACACATTCTGTATCAGGTCTACGTTTCATTAACAACATCGTTTTTACGATAGCGGCTTGTTAAACCTCTGATCAACGGTTATATACCAAGCCGGAGAAAAATAATTCCTCCATTTTGGAAACAACCGGAAACGTTTCTTTGAAAACTGCCAGAACAAAAATTCAGATAGGAGAAGGTGTATCTTGGTCTACGCCCTATGGGCCGGCTATGGCTCAAAAGGTCAATAGATAGATAGATATAGTATGGTCAAGGTAGTTATAGTTCTGAACTGTCTCCAGGTCTATTCCTTCATTTTTTATATCCACTTGTAGGTTTTGAGTATTTTCTTTGTTTATGATCATAGTTTTAGTCTTTTTGATATTCATATCTAATCCATATTTTTTGCTTGTCATGTTTATTTCATTAAGTAATTGTTGTACATCTTTAGGATTTTCTGCTAGTACTACAGTATCATCAGCATATCTTAGGTTATTGATTATCTTTCCATTAATGTTTAAACCTGGCATCTCTGTGATGTTTTTAAAGATTTGCTCAGTGTTTAGATTGAACAAGCTTAGTGATAGGATGCATCCTTGTCTTACTCCTCTTTTTATATCAATGGGTGTAGAGTTCTCTTTTTAATATTTTATTACTGCTGTTTGCTCCCAGTATAAACTACATATTAGTTGTATTACATATTAGCTGTGTCATCTAAATGTATATCTTTTAAGCAGTCTATAAGTTGATTATGGTGTACTCTATCAAAAGCTTTGGTGTAGTCTATGAAGCAGGCATATATTGGTTTGTTTACTTCTATGTACTTTTCAATCAATGTCCTCATGCAGAATATGGCTTCTTTTGTCCCACTGTTTTTCCTGAATCCAAATTGCTGCTCCTCTAATTCAGCATTAATTTTATTCTGAATACTTTCCTGTATATATAACCTTTAGTAAAATTTGTGTAACATGGCTCATTAGGTTTATTGTTCTAAAATCATTGCATTCAACTGCACCATTCCTTTTTAGGCAATGCAAAGAAAGTTTATGTTTTGAGTTCATTTGGTATGTATCCTGTATGGTATATTAGTCATTAGTCGAAAGATCATCCTCCTTGCACAAGGGGCATACCCATAAGTGCTCCGATTTCCTTTCGAGTAAATTCACAAGTGTGTGACGGCTGATCGTGCCGGTTCGCAGTTGGTTAACCATACACCTCTGGCGTCCTGAAAAATGTTCGCTCTTAGCTGTGCCAAGCCTTACGCGACTATGCGTTAGTCTCGCCATTGCGTTTGAATCCTTGTCGTCTCGAAAGTCTGCTACTCTTCCCGCCTCGCGGATTGCGTGTAAAATGTCCGCGTTGTCCATGGCGTTGCCATCTGAAATTTTAGCCTTTTCAGCAAGCTTGTCAGCTCATTCGTTCCCTTGCACTCCAGAGTGGCCAGGTACGTAGATGAAGACGATTTCTTTTAAAGTTGACAGCTGCAGGGACTTCAACCACTCTCTTCGCCTCCACCCAGCCTCAACCTTCTTAAGCATACTCATGGAGTCACTGAGAAAACATACTCCTGCGAAAGACTGTGTTTCGAGCCATGTCATTGCCTTAGTGACTGCTAAAACCTCCACTGTCATGCTGCTCGTTGTTTGCGAAAAAGCACCACTATCCTCATGCACCATTTGCCCTTTCACCTGCGCTGTATATGCCCATGAACATCGTTTATTTCGTACAACCGAACCATCTGTGTAGATAATAATATTGCCGGGCGTTACGTTTTCTTTGATTAAGGCATGAATCTTATCCTCTACGACCTTGGGATTCATCGTTCTACATTCTTTATTCAGTGTTATGCAGACTTTGATAGTAATTGTAGAAATGTCATTTGGCCATTGCCGCCATTCTTCTCCACGCTGCAAGTCATTTAGCATGCACACCTTTTGAATGGATTTCTCTGCCCTGCCCATCCACGACTGGCCTCGCTCGAGTCTATCACCTTTTGGTGCTAGCGCTACAGAATTTAAAGGATGTCTTTCATCAGCAAGAATGTTCAGAAAAGCGCGTGCTCTACACAACTCGATTCTACTTTCTATGGTTGGAATGTCAAGTAGGTATCTTAACGCTCTGCATGACGTGTCTCTAGTGCAGCCAAGAATAATGCGCATAGCCTCGTTCTGAATTTTTTCGAGCCTCTTTAACTGAAGTTTGCTGAGAGTTTGAATCGCCAAAGCGTATTCTAGAACAGAAACAACCAGTCCCTGGTATAATGTATGCAGGTGCCGCTGTTCACTGCCTGCAGCGGCCATTACTTTCATAGCAGCAAGACCCTTTTTTGCTTTCTCTATCACGTTATCAATGTGCTTTACGAAAGCAAGGCTTCGATCTAAATGAATACCTAAATATTTCATTGTCATAGATCTTGGCAAAGTGTCTGAAAACATTTCTACAGATGGAGTATCAATATTAACGATGTTGTTATATAGTGAGAACCAAGTTACTTCAGCTTTTGATGGGTTCACGTTGGCACCTGCCTCGTCGCACCACTTTTGTATGCGCCTGAGTTCTGATTGTAGGTCCGCAGTTATTTTGTTTCGATCTTTTCCCTGTCGATAAACCAAAATGTCATCGGCATAAGAAAGAATGCGCCCTGGCCCTTCCAACCGATCTCTTGTGATTTTCACAGTGTATGCATTGAAAAGTACGGGAGATAAAGGTGAGCCTTGCGGTAACCCGGGATACATCGTAATTATATCAGAAGTCCAACTACCAGATCGAAAAACCACTTTGCGCTGAAAAAGTGCCGCTGTTAGCCAATTTAGGATGCGGGGACTGTCGCCTAAATTTATGAGCTGGTTGAATAAGAAGTTAAAGGGTACTTTGTTGTAAGCGTCCTCCAGATCTATTGCAGCAGCACATGTCTCTAAACCGCGTTGAAACCCTTCATAAACATCCTGAGCAAACACGGCAGCATTTGACCAAGTCTCTCTACACGGACGATACCCTCCAAGCGTTGATGGAAACAAGTTTGCGTTTTCAAAAAAACAAGAAAGTTTCTTTGCAATTACCTTTTCTAAAAGCTTGCCTATGGTATTCTGCATGGTTATGATGCGGTAGCCCTGAATTTTTCTGTGGTCTTTGCTTGGTTTTGGCAGCGGTATCAAGTAGCTGTGTAGCCATTCTTCATTGATTATTGCAGTCCTGATACTGTCATTGTACATGCTTACCAGTTCACCTAAGTCAACATCGGATAAGTTGTTGATATCCGCGTATCTTAACCCATCTGGGCCTGGGGCGCTGTTCTTAGATCGTTTTAAAGCGAGTCTTACTTCCTCTACCGAGACATAATCACTGTTATCTGTTAAGTCAGCACCAACTAGCATAGAAATATGTTCTCTCACAACTCTTCTTTCCTCTACATTTTTGTGGTCGCACTGCTGTAGGTAGTGAGCCAACAGTGCCTTGCCCTTGCTTTCATCAGTTTTATGCCAGATAGAATCAGCATCTTGGAAATCTGGGATTGCTTTACTCTGCACTATACCGTTCATACTTTTATGCAGCCTCCAGAACAGTTTTAACGATTTATCACGACCTATCCTGTCACAGAACTCAGCCCATTTATCACTTTTTGCTTTCATGGCTACTTCTTGAAAGGAAGTAATCTTTTCCTGTACTATCCCTTTTAAGAACAAAATATGATCAGGAGACGCAAACAAACTTCCTTTGGCTATTTGCCACTCTCTGACAGACTGTCTCTTCTCCAGCCAAACTTTTTGCACTTCGTTGCTCCACCATGGAGGTTGTTGATATGTAGCTATTTTGTTGTGATGTTTTCTCTTAGCGCGCCGAACTTTACTGATGACATCATCTTCTGCACAGCTGTAACGAAAAGTTTTTACTTTTCTCCTGCATTGCTTCGATCTACCCATTGCTATTAAAATGCTACAAGGGAGATGATCACTGCCATGATGACCAAGGACCCCCCACTTACACGATGTCGAGAAATAGGAGGAAACCAGTGCTAAATCGATGGCGCTGTCCTCATCACCTGGTCTAGTCGCTGTTCTGGTGTTGCTACCATTATTAATGCATAGGAGATCGAGTGTAGTGATGGCTTCTTCGAGCTCCTTACCCTGTTTATTTGCTGAGGTATTGCCCCAGGATGCACCTTTTGCGTTAAAGTCGCCACAGAAAATGGTATTTTTTTCTAGACTTGCAATATCTTTCAGAAACTGCCATTCCTCAAAACCCACTACAGCATTGCAGGCGTAAACATTAACAAACAAGAAAGGCTGCGTGGACTGTACCTTTACTGCTAACAGTTGAATTTTGGAACTGTTCCACTGAGAAACATTTACTTCTGTTGCTGACAAACCCTGCCGCACGAAAATTGCTAGCCCCATGTGGTCGTTGTTGAAGAAAGCTTGGAAACCAAGTATGGTATATGTTGTTGCATATGTCTGTGATTACTTCAATGCCAAAATCTTCTAATGCCTGTATCATCTCTATCTGTATATTATCAGGTCCTGCTACTTTTCCCTTGTTTGTATACTTTTTTCCACTTCAGATTTTAAGATTTTATAGCTTGACATACATTTTATAAATGGTTTTTTGTCCCTTTCATCATAAAATAATTCTTTTATATATTCCTGCCATCTATCAATTATATATTTGTTGTCTGTTAGCATTCTTCCTTCTTTGTTTGCAATACATCTGCTTCCTATAGCTTTTTTTGTTTTTATTAGTCATTCTCTTTATTTCTGTGTGCATCCCTCTTAAATTTTGTTTATTTTCCATAGTTTCGATTTCTAGACATCTTTGGCTGAGCCAGTCTTCTTTTGCCTTTTTGCACAATTTGCATATTTCATTATCAATTTCCTTGTATCTAGCAGTGTTCTTCGCTTTTCTTTCTTCCATTTTTTTTAAGATGGTGTCAGTTATCCATTTTTGTTTTTTTTCTTTTCCTTTTTGGGTAAGGTGTCACAGGATTCGTGTATGCTGTTCTTTATGCATTGCTATTTAGTTGTAACTTTTACTTCAGGATTTTCTCTTCTGTACTGCTCAATCCCTTCTTCTAGCAGCATCTGGTATGTGTTCTTTATTTGTATTGTATAAGTTTCTTTAACATCTTTTTGACTTAAAGCTGTTATATCTATTGGTATTGATGAATTAGTCTTTTGTTTGTTTTTCTTTAGTTTGATTTTCATTTTAATCATTACAGGATTGTGATCTGAATTAATTTCTGCTCCTGGATAGGTTTTGGCTTTCTTGAAGTTGTTATGGAATCTGTCTTTTATCATTGTATAGTCTATTTGAATCCTCTTCCTTTCTCTAGTGCTTTTCCATGTGTTTAATTTCCTTTTCTCTTGCTCAAACTAGGTGTTACATATTATCAGCCTGTTTTCTTCACAAAATTGTATTAATCTTTCTCCTCTGTCATTTCTTTTTCCTAAACCATGATTTCTTATAATGGTCTTATATCTACCTACTTTAGCATTCATGTCACCCATTACAATCAAGATGTCTGAAGATTTCACTTGCTTCATAACTTTATTTAGATCTTCATAGTATACTTCTATTTGTTCATCTGTATAGTCTTGAGTAGGTGCGTATGTATGTATTATTGCTATGTCAGATGGTTTTGCCTTCATTTTTAATAGTATAATCCTATCATTGTATGTTCAGTGGGTATTTATATATTTTTGTAGCTCTCGTTTTATTAGTATTCCTACCCCTCTTTGATGTTCTATTGTGTTACCTGAATATATAAATATATATTTATCGTCTTGTATGTATCCACTTTCTTTCCATCTTGTTTCTGATATGCCTAAAATATCTATGTTTAATCGTTCTGCTCCTACAATAAGATTTTCTAATTTTTCTTCTTGGCATAAAGTCCTGTAGAAATGTGGTTTTACAGAAGAATGTTGAGAATACCATGGACAGCTAAGAAAAGTAATGAAAATGTTCTGAAAGAGGTCAAAGTAAAAAGAGAGCTAATTTCCAATATTAGGAAGAAACAATCATCATTTTTGGCCATGTAATGAGAAGAGAACAACTGGAATATATTGTAACAACTGGAAAAATTGAGGGACGAAGAGATAGATGGAAGCAAAGAGAGAAAATACCAGAAAGATTAAGAGAATGGCTTGGCAGAAAGTCAACAACAGAAATGATAAAGAACTGTCGAGATTGAAAGATGTGGAGAGACATGATCACCTACGCCAGTAGGCCCGGTACTTGATGATGATAAAGTCCTGACATTTCATGTACTTATTTTTAGCTCGTTCTTCTGACATAAGTTAGAATTTCTCTCCGTGGCTTTCTTTGGAATGTTACGTGATGAGGCTCCAATCTCTTTCACGGTGGTCTGCCATATTCGTCTTCCGTGTCCTGAATATGCCTCATGTGTACCACAAACTTTGCTGTTTTTTCTTTCTGAGCCATTGATCATTTCTGATTCTTCTGCCCCAACCACTGTCACAGATTTTTTACATTCAGGATGGACATTCTCGCCCGGCACCATTGTTGTCGAAATATATGTTTGCTTGTCGAACAGCAAACAAGTGCTAGAAGAAGGAATTGAGCAATACAGAAGAGAAAAAACCAGATGAAAAAGTCACAATCAAATGGCAATGCATAAACAAAAGCATACAAGAAACTTGCGTTACCTTATCCAAAAAAAGAAAAGAATAAAAAACAAAAATGGATAACTAACACCATCTTAGAAAAAATGGAAGAAAGGAGACAAGCGAAGAACACTGCCAAATACAATAAAATAGATAATGAAATACGCAAAAAGGCAAAAGAAGACTGGCTCAGCCAAAAATATACAGAAATAGAAACTATGGAAAGCAAGCAAGACTTAAGAGGAATGCACACAGAAATAAAGAGAATGACTATTAAAAATAAAAAAGCCACAGAAGTGAATGCATTGCAGACAAAAAAGGAAAAACTCTAACAGACAATAAAGATATAATAGATAGATGGCAGGAATATATAACAGAACTATTTCATGATCAAAGGGACAAGAAACCAATTATAAAATGTACATCAGGCTATAAAATCTTAAAATCGGAGGTGGTAAAAGCTATACAAACAATGAAAAAGGACAGCATACAGATAGAGATGATACAGGCACTAGAAGATTTTGGCATTGAAGTGATTACACATGACATACACCATACAGGATACATACCAAATAAACTAAAAACATCAACTTTCATTGCATTGCCTAAAAGGGAAGGTGCAGTTGAATGCAGTCACTTTAGAACAATAAGCCTAATGAGCCATGTTACAAAAATCTTGCTAAAAGTTATACAAGGAAGGATTCAGAATCAAATCAATACTGAATTAGATGAGCAGCAATTTGGATTCAGGAAAAACAGTGGGACAAAAGAAGCCATATATTCTGCATGAGAACATTAATCGAAAAATACACAGAAGTAAACAAACCAATATATGCCTGCTTCATAGTCTACACCAAAGCTTTTGATAGAATACACCACAAACAACTTATAGAATGCATAAAAGAGATACATCAAGATGACATGAACATACAACTAATATGTAATTTATACTGGGAGCAAACAGCAATAATAAAATATAACAATCAATCTCTACACTGAGCAAATCTTTAAAAACATCACAGAGATGCCAGACCTAAACATTATTGGAAAGATAATCAATAACCTAAGATATGCTGATGATAATGTACTAGTAGCAGAAAATCCTAAATATCTACAACAATTAATGAAATAAACATGACAAGCAAAATATATGGATTAAATATGAATATCAAAAAAGCTTTCATAAACAGAGATAATACTCAAAACCTAAAAGTGGATATCAAAGTTGAAGAAATAGACCTGGAGACAGTTCAGAGCTACAACTACTTTGGACATACTATAACCAGTGATGGAAAGTGCAAAACTTAAATAAACAAAAAGAATAGGAATGGCAAAAAAGTAATTTTAATGCCATGAAAAATACACTAACCTCAAAACACCAAGGGTAAAACTAAGAATAGCAAGACATTATATCTTCTCAACATTCCTGTATGGTGTAGAAACATAGACATTAGACAAGAAAACAGAACAGAAAATTGAAACCTTTGAAATGTGGATTTATAGAAGAATAGGAAGAATTAGCAGGAGAGAAAAGAAACAAACGAAGAGTTCTTAAAACAACTGAAAATGAAAAGAGAACTACTAAACACAATTCAAACAAGACAAATGAAATTT
Source organism: Megaustenia siamemsis (assembly GCA_032433765.1). Classification (NCBI taxonomy): domain Eukaryota; kingdom Metazoa; phylum Mollusca; class Gastropoda; order Stylommatophora; family Ariophantidae; genus Megaustenia; species Megaustenia siamemsis. The sequence goes on along the minus strand of JAVIAB010000125.1, from coordinate 64,939,351 downwards.
TTGTGGCATGTTAAAAGACACAACAGCCTACTAAAAGTAATCTTGGAGGGGAAAATACAAGGTAAAAGAGGCAGAGAAAGACCAAGACTACCATGGACGAGTAACATCAAAAGACAAGTGAGCCTAAGACAAACTGCACCATCAAAGCAAGAGACAGAGCAGAATGGCACTCCATGGTAGCCAACCTTTGTTGCGGAGATGGCACTCAATGATGATGATGTACATATGAATCCTACTGTGATCTCAAAAGGACCATTCATCATCATCATGTGCCGTACCGGTTGGCGTTGGCGATCATGTCCTTCCACAATCTTCTATCCACAGTGCATCGTATCAGTTCTGTTGTTGACTGTTTTCCATGCCATGACACCAAGCTATCCAGTATTTTCTCTCTTTGTCATCCGCGATCTCTCTTTCCTTTTATTTTGCCAGTTGTAACCAAGTATTCCAACTTTCCTCTTCTCATGATGTGCCCAAAAAATGTTGATTGCTTCTTTCTGATGTTTTTTAGGAGCTCCCTTTGTGTGTTGGCTTCTTTGAGAATGTCTCCATTGAGAATGTCCCCATGTCAATGAACTCTCTTTCTCATTTCTATTGACATAGATTTGTTGCATAAGATATTTTTCATTTTCTGAAATGCTATTTTGGCCTGAGCTATTCTGCTTTTTATTTCTGTGTTTGGACCATTAGGGAAGAGAATCTTATCCGTCTGGAGGACATGGTTGCAAGTCTTACATTGATTATGATTGCAACAGATATTAACTAAATCATTATCATTGAGTACCGTCTCCACATCGAAGGTTGGCTACCAAGGAGCGCCATTCCGCTCTGTCTAAAATACACTCCTTTGGTGTCCATTACAGATACATCTGCATAGATGAATGCATCATTCTCATCGGTGTTATCCCGAGGAGACCGTTGACCTCAGCACTGACCACGACTGAGTTCTGTTCCCTACATTTCCTGTCGAGTGTGACAATACATGAGAATGTTCCCTTGAATGACGTAGGCACAGGTATCCACTCCTCGCTAGCACTGATAATGGCAAGCCCACAGACCTGTTTGAAGACATCTTCTGCTCAGCCCACACATGATTTGCCTCTTTTTAGCCTGACACCTTTCCCTGTGTTGAGCTCATGTTGCAATGAATGCTCTTTATCTGCACTTATCTTCAGGTATGCCTGTGCCCTCCAGATCTTGATTCTGTCTTCCATGGTTGGAAAGTCAAGAAGATATCTCATTGCTACAAAGGGAGTGTCCCTCGTACACCCCAAGATAATGTGCATAGCTTCAATCTGTATTTTCTCCAGCTTGTCAATTTGCATCTTACTGACTGTAAAAACTGCCAGGGCATACTCGATTAGTGCGAGGGCTAGTCCCTGGAACAGAAGGGTAAGTAGATTCTGCTTGATAATTGCACTGTATTTTGAACCATGTGACTAAAAGCATCATTGCAGAAAATTTGTTTGAGGCTCCTTTCCTTTAGTTTTTCTTGACCTACAGACAACTGGCTGATTATTTTACAAAAACACAGACATAGTCATTTACCTTTTCTCTATTTCCAGCTTTCTGTTGACTTTCTTCTCAATGTTCAAAATATCTTTGATGGACATGGCCCTACCAGTCTCCTTTGTTAGCTTGTCCCGAATCAGCATTCTGGCCAGTCTTTTATCATCATGCATGCTAATTAAGTTGTAAATTTCCATCTCTGTTTCTTCATCCAACTGCTTTTGACGAGATAATGATTTGTACTGCTCCTGTGGACAATATACGAACTTTTTGATTGTGCAAATGCTACTACAAATATGCAAATCAAGTTAGAAATCATTTTCAACCTAAAAAAAAAAAAATACAGCTGTCTCAGATTATGTGCTGACCTCATGTATTCTGCTTCTCTAATATATTTAAAACTTGAACCATAACTTGTTTTTTGTAACTGCATGGCAGTCACAAAAATAAAATGTATGCATTCCTGATTAAATCTTTCAATCAAATTGAAACAGAGTGAATTCACCTCTCTTGAATTCTTTAAATGACATAGTAAATAATGGCACTAATAAATTACTAATTCCTGTGCTTTAATGTCAATTATTCTTGACTGTTTCCAGAGCCCTCTAGGTTTCTATAATATATCATGCGTTTGCAGTTAATATTACATACAACATTAATCACTACATTCTTACAACTAATACAAATATTTTTTTTAACTAATTACATTTTTATAACATACATTTTAAAGTATTCAAATTTAGTGACACTAACATTTCATTTTTTTTCTTCAGATTTTCAGAACCATCCAGTTAACCTTGGATTGTGATGTCAATCTGTGACTGACGTGTTTACGATACCATAGTAAAACTTACTACCACTTACTTGTAACATTAAAAGCTTTAAAAATAGTGTTTTCTTTGAACTTTTCGACACACAGCTGTGTGTTTACACTAAGACAGACACAGGGAACTCGGATTGCCTGTCTCAGGTTGATTTATGACCTGAATTTCACCTCAGGGGTCGAACATATTACAATTTAGTACCTCCAAAGAATTCCTAATTGTTCTAAGCTTTATATTTCCCCCTAGTTGCAATCCCCAACCTCCCCCAAAAGATGGTTTGAGACAGTTAAATATAGAGGTAGTTGTGTGTTCATTTAGTTTGTAAGATAATCATATGAGATTTTAAAATATTAATATTTATATGCTGTCATCTGTACATTTACAGCTGCTAATAATTTATTTTTTAAAGTAAGCAAAACTCGTGCAAAATATTTTGTTATAATTTTGTGTCCAATGTTCAATTAAATAAATTTCAAAATTGTGCTGTGCAAAATGTATAAGTAAATAAAGATAACATAATTTGGGGGCCTCGGTAGCCTAGATGGGAAAACCACTCAACTGGACTACCGACGTTCGGACAACCCGATTCCTGCTGGAAGCAGTGTGAATTGTACTCGCGGTTGGAAAAAAAAATACCTCCCCACGGTTGACCCAGCCGTTGGCAGAAATGGGTACCAGGGTATTACCCTGGGAAGGTGAGGAATTTCACCTCAGCATCTGAGTTTCGATGCTTGAGGCGACACTATACAGAAATCTCCGAACATTTCTGGATAGGCGGCCGAGCACATATGGGTGGAAAGTCGCGTGCTAAGATGCCAGTTCAAGTCTCATACTTTACCTTTACCTTTACGCATTACAATGTCTATAGGTACTGATGCAGTAAGTCCATCAGTATGTTTGACTACCTCATAGCATTATTCACTGTGTTTCCTGAGTTAGAGGATTGTTGGTGATGACAGTCGGTCAATGTCAGAGGAAATTTCGTTATTCACAGAAAAAGGAAAATCTACAAATTTCTTGAAAATAGGCGAATTTCACATTATATGAGATCATGTCCCCCGAAATTGAAAAAAAAAATCTAACAATGGAAACAAATAAAACACTCAGGGGTCATCGGAAGTGGTAATTAAGAAGGTACACTGAAGGGGTTTGGGGGGGGGGGGGGTGTAATGTTTGAACAAGGAAAACGTCATACTTTGAAGAAATTATGTTTTTCTGGGGTCATTTTTACTGTGGTATCGCAATCTAGGGATAATAATAACTATAACATGAAGGGTGAATTCAGGATGGCATCCGTATGTGGACAGTGTTTTCCGTTACAGCATGTGTTGTTTTGAAATACACCGGTTACACGCGGCGTGCTTCTTGAATTTAATGTTCTGCTCTTGCCTGTTGTGGTTGTTTAACTTCTGACAGGCTGGTGGATGGTAGGAATTCTCGTTGTTAAGTGGTATTTATCTTCTTTTCATTCGAGATAGGCCTATCGGTGATAGGTCATTATTTTTCACTGTCACTCCGGGCAGATGGGAATGTTCATCCAAAATTGTACAAAGTCTGTGATCGTGGATGGGGCGGAAAGAGTCAGCAATGGCCAATGGCCCAGAAAGCGAAAACAGCAGAGTGTATAGTACACAAGAGGCATGTTCAGGCCATGAAAGACAAATGTGGCAGACAACCGTGAAAGAGATTGGAGCCTCATCACGTACTATTCCAGAGAAAGCCATGGAGAGGAATTCAAAATTATGTCAGAGGAAAGATCTAAAAATAAGTACATGAAATGTTCTTCTATGAATCTTCTAGGAATGGATTCTATACCAAGAAGATGTACTAGTGTCACCACACTCAAGATCGTACTTTCAACTCGGCAGAATGAACAAGATCTTTTATAAAATAGCAATCAGTTTATTCCATTCATTCTCTGATCTTCAAAATCTAATCTACAATATTTGTAATTCACTCAGCTAGACTAATCCTGTACAAACTAAGGAGAGACTAACTGCTGACCACTTTTTGACTGTTTGACTGTTAACTGCTCTGCTCTGACTGTTCCACTGACCATTGACCATTGAGTGCGCTTCTAAGCTTTATATTTCCCCCTAGTTGCAATCCCCAGCTCCTTCACTCATCCAATCAAATTCTGCCACTCTAATTTCCTTTGTCTCCTAGTTGCTACACAAATATGTTACAACCATTAAAACAATACATCACCCCTTTTAGAAATTTCCAGATCGCACCATTTTGAACACTTCATGTACCCATGCTCTATTCTCATACTTTGCACACTTTCCACAATCTCCCAGTTCACCTATACCCTAGCTGGTGACTATTACAAAGGAAACTTGGAAAATCTTATTCAAGAAGCAGAATGACTAAACATAGATATTTTAGGCATATCAGAGACAAGATGAAAAGAATGTGGGTTACATAGAGGACGAAAAAATATACATTTATATACTCAGGCAACACAACATAATATCACAGAGGGGTAGGAATACTAATAAAAGGAGAGCTACAAAAATATATAAGTACCCACTGGATATACAATGATAGAATTATACTACTCAAGATGAAAGCAAAACCATTCATGACTACACAGATGAACAAATAGAGGTAAACTATGAAGATCTAAATAAAGTTATGAAGCAAGTGAAATCTTGGTCTGCCTCTGCCTCTTTTACCTTGTATTTTCCCCTCCAAGATTAATTTTAGTAGGCTGTTGTGTCTTTAAACATGGCCCAAAAATCGCATTTGTCTTGTTTGAATTGTATTTAGTAGTTCTCTTTTCATCTTTAGTTGTTTTAAGACTTCATCATTTGTTTTCTTGTCTTTTCATCCAATTCTACCTATTCTTCTATATATCCAAATTTCAAAGGCTTCAATTTTCTGTTTTGTTTTCTTGTCTAATGTCCATGTTTCTGCACCATATAGGAATGTTGAGAAGATATAATATTTTGCTATTTTTAGTTTTAGCCCTGGTGTTATTTGTTTTGATGTTAGTATATTTTTCAAGACGTTAAAATTACTTTTTGCCATTCCTATTCTTTTGTTTTTTTCAGTCATATATTTTCCATCACTGGCTATAGTATGACAAAGGTAGTTGTAGTTGTAGTTCTGTACTGTCTCCAGGTAAACACTTCACAGGTTTGCTGCATAGCACAATTTTTTTTTTTTTTTTTTTTTTTTTTTTTTGCGTTTGCCAGCTTTTTAACTTCTGACATAGTCCCTAGAGACTAGGAATTGAATTTTGCATGTTAATCCATTTTTACCTGGCAGCCATGCACACAGGGGTCCCTCGCTGCACAGGCAGATAACTCCATCTTTGGAGGTACTCATATTTTTTCCGTCCATGAGTAATTGACGTTTCAAGCCGGGTCTCGCTGCTGAGACCAGGAATAAACATAAAATAATACTGTGAAGCTAGTCTAACAGAAAGATAAAATAAACTACTACAATGTTTTGGCAAAAGGCCTTCATCAGGTATATCAAACAATCTACATAAATTAAATACAGATATCCTATTTAGAAAACACAGCACAGCTCCAAAGAAATGGTGGAAACAATGGCAGTTAAGACTAGTGACGGTGAGAGATGACAAGGAAAAATCTACAAGTAGCGGCAGAATATAAAATTATATAAGTTCAGATATCAAATAGACAATATTAAATACTACGTGGGGCCACGAGTATAGCTGCAGATAATATATAAAATAAACGTAGTAGCTTGTCTTGTCTTTCTGTTAGTCTAGTTACTCAATGCCTTTCAATGTTTATTTTATATTTTGTCTGCAGCTATACTCATGGTCCCGCAGATAGTATTTAATATTTTGTATATTTGATATCTGCAAACCACAACACAATGCATCTATGCCCACTTAACATCCTTTAAAGGGGAACAATTATTACTCACTTATTTCCAAATTAACGCTCATAATATGTACACATCTGTGGTAGGAAATCATCATGTGCCATACCGGTTGGCGTAGGTGATCATGTCCCTCCACAATCTTCTATCTACAGTGCATCGTATCAGTTCTGTTGTTGACTGTTTTCCATGCCATGACACCAAGCTATCCAGTATTTTCTCTCTTTGTCGCCCGCGATCTCTCTTTCCTTTTATTTTGCCAGTTGTAACCAAGTATTCCAACTTTCCTCTTCTCATGATGTGCCCAAAAAAACATTGATTGCTTCTTTCTGTTGTTTTTTAAGAGTTCCCTTTTTGTGTTGGCCTCCCTCTTTGAGAACTTCCTAATTGGTCTTTTTAGCTGTCCAGGGAACTTTCAACATTCTTCTGAGAAATCCCATCTCTGTGGCCTCTAATCGTCTTTTCATTTGTTTGTCTGCTGTCCATGATTCGCTTCCATGGGTCAGAATTGGTTCTATATAGCACCGATGAACTCTCTTTCTCATTTTTATTGACAGAGATTTGTTGCATAAGATATTTTTCATTTTCTGAAATGCTATTTTGACCTGAGCTATTCTGCTTTTTATTTCTGTGGTGCATCTCCCATCTGATGTTATTATTGTGCCCAAGTATTTGAAACGTTGCACTTGTTTCAGATTTGTCTCGTTTATTTTTATGAATCATTTGTCTGGTAATAATAAACAAGCATAACAAACAAAGAACTTACCTCACTTATTTCATGATTGTGACAGTCAAGCTTGCTCTCCCTAACTACCAGTCTCTGTCCATCTGAAGTTGCAGAAATTCGTATCCGTACTGGACAATCAATTTTTCTAGAACTGAATGGAAATATAATTTATCATTAAATATGTTTCTTAATTAGGAGCCGCGATAGCTCAGTGATTAGTGAACTGGACTACTAAGGACAAGGGGTAGGGTTCGATCCCAACCAACGGCTTCAGAGTTCACCCAGCCTTAAATGGGTACCGGATTTTTTTCTGGGAAAGTAAAGCAGCACAGGCCTAATAACGACCACATTACCCCAAAAATCATGTGCTGAAGGTCTGTAAAATATAGGGTCACTAACACCATATTTCCCTATACGCCACTTGGCGTGACGGGGATACTTTACTTTTTTATTTACTATGTTTCTTAATTAATGTTGTGATAAAACCTTAAACAACACGACAAATAATTGGTTTAAAAATTTATGACATTCATTCTATACCTAGTTCCCTTTCTTACCATAACAAGGGCCAAAAATACAATCAATGACTGACATGACAGAAGGTGCCTCATTGGACAACAATTTTCCATGGTGCATGGATTTGACCATCCATGATATCCCAAGTCTGACTTAAACTATGAATCTAAGCTAACAAACTAATCCATGCTAACAAACTATTTTGAAAGTAGATCATTTCCTACATTGACTCGGTAGTAACATTGCTACTACCGCTGATCGCCATTACTGTCATGCTCTTCATGATCGTTCTGTCCATCATACACAAGTCCCGGTGGAAGAATCTCAGTGGCCTGCCGATGCTGGAAGTTTCTGAGCTGAAACCGATCAACGATCCTAGGTGGAGCTCAGTGCGAGCTAGCGCCCAGGTTCATGTGGCTAGGATGCTCTCTGCCTTGTATCATCATGAACGCACCCAGCCACGTGACCAGACTGTACTATCTGATGCGGACTCAAGACTCAGGGGACATGAAATTGACATTCTCTAAAGGTTATTGAGTTATTTGCGGGTCATCATCATTGCACTCCGAACATGTCCATAGGTGCTCAGATCCCCTCCTCAGCAATTCCCTCAGTGTCCAGCGACTGACGACTCCAGGTCTATGTTGGTTGATAAGTCTTCTTACACGGCCACTAAGTTTCTAATTTCTGGCTGTGTCCATCTTAACTCCCATTTCCATCATCCGAAGAAGTGACGTGGATCTGTGTTTGTCGAAGTCATGTACTCATCCCGCATCTCAGAGGGCATTGATGATGTCCGCCTGTCCTCAACGACAGCGCAGCTAGCCAACCTGTCTGCTCTTTCATTTCCCCGTACTCCCGCATGTCCAGGGACATAGACAAAGGTGACCTTACGTATTTTGGATTTCTGCAACGACTCTACCCATTGCATGCGTTCAGAGGCCGCCTCCACTTTTTTTATCATGCTCATCGAATCACTCAGTATACATGTGTGGGTGTAGTCTTGTGACTCTAACCATTTGAATGCCTTGGTCACTGCCATCATCTCCATTGTCATGCTACTCGTGGTCATGACGTATGCACCACTGTCTTCCTTGACTATTCTTCATGCCGAGCGTGCTGTAAATGCCCATGCACTTTTTTGGTGTCGTCTTACAGATCCGTCTGTATATATGACTGCATCTTTTTCATCAGTGTTGTCGCAGATGAACGTTGACCTCAGCATTAACCACAACCGGGTTCTGTTCCCTACTTTTCCTGTTGAGTGTGACAATACACGAGAAACTCCCCTTGAATGATGTAGGCACCGGTATCCACTCCTTGCCAAAGCTGATATTGGTAAGCCCACAGACCTGTATGATGACATCTTCTGCTCGGCCCACCCATGATTTGCCTCTTTTTAGCCTGGCACCTTTCTCTGTGTTGAGCACGTGGTGCAATGGATGCTCTGTATCTGTACTAATCTTCAGGTATGCTCGTGCTCTCCAGATCTTGATTCTGTCATCCATGGTTGGAAAGTCAAGAAGATACCTCATTGCTACACAGGGAGTGTCCCTCGTACATCCCAGGATAATGCACATGGCTTCATTTTGTATTTTCTCCAGCCTATCAATTTGAGTTGTACTGACAGTAAGAATTGCCAGGGTATACTCGATTGGTGCGAGGACTAATCCCTGGAACAGAAGAGTAAGTAGCCTTTGCTCTATGTTGGCGGCTGCCATGACCTTCAAGGCGGCTAATCCTTTGCGGGATTTTGCTATAAAAAAAATGGTCGACGTGGTCCTGAAAACACAGGCTGCGATCAAACTTAACTCCGAGGTATGTCATCAACTTGTCCCTGGTCACCTCATCAGCTCCCATTCGTACTACCGGTGTGGTCATATTAACTATATGATTGTTAAGGGAGAACCATGAAACTGATGCTTTATTAGGATTAACCAAGGCACCTGAAACCCCACACCAGGAAAAAATACGATCGAGTTCGTCTTGCATTGCGGATCTCTAAAGGTATTATCCGGCTGATCTTCCAGCACGTCAGCCACGCCCACAAGTTTTGGATCTTTGTGGTCATCAGTAGAAACTTTACCAGGAACCTCAGACAAACTTTAGTGGAAATTACCAAGTGTATATGCTAGTCGTGGCTTATATCTTGGTGGTTGTCTGTGCTAACCATGGCTCATATCTTTATGTGTGTATGTGATAGCCATGGTTTCTATCTTGGTGGGTGTCTGTGATAGCCATGGCTCAACTCTCAGTGTGTATCCGTGCTAGTCGTACCTCATATCTTAGTGGGAGACTGTGATAGCCGTGGCTGATATCTTGGTGGGTGTTTGTCTGGGCTGGCCATGGTTCATATCTTGGTGTATATCCGTGCTAGTCATGGCTCATATCTTGGTGAGTGTCTGTGCTGGCCAAGGTTCATATCTTGGTGTGTGTCTGTGCTGGCCATGGTTCATATCTTGGTGTGTTTCCATGCTAACCATGGCTCATATCTTAATGTGTTTCAGTGCTAGTCATGGCTCATATCTTAATGTGTTTCAGTGCTAGTCATGGTTCATATCTTAATGTGTTTCTGTGCTAGCCACGGGTCATATCTTGGTGTGTCACTGTGCTAGCCATAGCTCATATGTTAGCTTGTGTGTGTGTGTGTGCATGTGTTAGACATGGCTCATATCTTGGTGTGTGTCATGTTAGTCATATCTCATATCTTGGGGTGTGTCTGTGTTTAATCATATCCCATATCTTAGTGTGTATCTGTGTTAGTCATGTGTCATATCTTTGTGTGTGCGTGTCTATGTTAGTCATATCTCATATCTTTGTGTGCATGTCTATGTTAGTCACATCTCATTCCTTTGTGTGCATGCCTATGTTAATCACATCTCATTCCTTTGTGTGTGCATGTCTGTGTTAGTCATATCTCATATCTTTGTGTGCATGTCTATGTTAGTCACATCTCATTCCTTTGTGTGCTGCATGTCTGTGTTAGTTATATCTCATATCCTTGTGTGCATGTCTATGTTTGTCATGTCTCATATATTTGTGTGTATGTCCATGCTAGTCACATCTCATATCTTAGTGTGTGTCTGTCTATGTTAGTCATGTCTCATATTCTGTGTGTTTGTGTTTAGTCATATCTCATATCTTTGTTTGTGCATGTTTATGTTAGTCACATCTCCTATCTTTGTGAGTGCATGTTTATGTTAGTCATGTCTCATATCTGTGTGTGTGTGTGCATGACTGTGTTTAATCATATCTCATATCCTAGTGTGTGTATCTGTGTTAGTCATATCTCATATTGTAGAGTGTGTCTGTGTTAGTCACATCTCATATCTTAGTGTGTGTGTGTGTGTGTGTGTTAGTCATATCTCATATCTTAGTGTGTGTCAGTATTAGTCATGCCTCATATCGTTGTGTACATGTCAGTGTTAGTCACATCTCATATCTGTGTGTGCATGTCTGTGTTATTAGTCACCTCTAGTGACTCGGGCAGATGGTGCTCGTAAACCTTGGAGGGCTTGCTGCCTTGCAGGATGATTGGGGGCAATCAAAGGCTAAGGAAAGCAAACCTGAATAAAATGCTGGCTGAAATCGGTTGCACTGGGCCACTGGCGAAGAACACAGTGCAACATTTTAACAGGTACTCAATCAGGTTGGATCTAACAGACTCTAATTATGATGTTTTGTCTGTGGGGTCAATCAATTCACTTAAACAGACAGCTGTCTTCATGTGAGAGTCTGGAACCCTATTCAGATTGAGTCTTGATCGCAGAAAGAGAGATTTCCTACACAGTTTGTGTATGGTCTTCATTTTTAACCTTCCTGCCTGCCTGTCTATTTATCTATTATACTTTTGAGCCTAAGAGGGTATATGACAGAAATTTTGTACTCTCCATATTGGACAATCTTTGCTACTAAGTGTTAGACTTTGCACAGGACCCACATTGTATCTCATCACATGTCCCCAACAAGCCTCTCAACCTTGACATGGGAGTTGATGCCTGCTGTTGCTACCTCTTGCCTCAGTGTTCATTTTAGTGTTTCTCTAGATCTGCCTCTTTTTTTTTTGACTTCTTTTTCATTGTTAAAAAAATACCTTCCAAAAAAAAATAATTTTATAAAAATGTCTCACTGCCTTCTTCAGCAATCAGCTATTGCTAATCATTTTTACATATAGACCAGTTTAGGTCACAAATAATATAGTGCATTTGCACTATCTTAGATCATCAGAGGTTCCACATAACTTGTCATCCAGTGTTGTTTCTGTGAGTTATCTGTGTTCTGAGGGTGTTGAGAGTGCAGTCCTTTGAGGGTGTTGAGAGTGCAGTCCTGTAGGATATGCTCTGGAGTTTGTCTAGATGCTCCGCAGTCACATGTTGCAAAAGTCACTGAGTCATATATCTTGTGTAGGGCCACAGTGAGCTGTTCTTGGTCTGCTGAGTTTGTTTAAGCTGTTGTGTTATGGCACATATTTTCCATTTAACGTCCTCTATTCTGTTTTTCTAGCTAGTTTCAGTATTGTTTTTATTTCTTTGAGGCTCTGAGGTTGGTTGAACTGTTGAAGGCACCCACCTACTTTTGCAAGTTTATCTGTTTTCTCATTTCCAGGAATGCCCCAATGTGCTGATATCCACTGCAGGACTAGTTCTGTCTTTTCTGACAGCAAACACACGTTGTTCTTTATTTCCATAAAGAGTCTGTCCTGTTTCAGCTTTGACATTGCTTGTATTACTGACCCCGCATCAGTGAGGATGGAAATTTTTGAACTTAGGACCTATAGTGTTTGAGAATTTGTATGGCTGTGTGGAGTGCCATTGCCTCTGCCCTAAAGTTTGTGCACCTTTCTCTGGCTGGAAAAGAGTATGTTTCTGTCTTTCCACTTGGGTAGGTTATGTTGATACCATTGCCTCCCTTCTTTGGTGCTTCACTTCCATATCCATCTGTGAAAACCATGTTCATCTATCTTTGGGGTATTTTTCCAGGAGCATGATAAGTGATAGGACTCTCATTTCTGCTTCAGATTGCTCATTTTTGAAAACTCTTCCTGAAACATCTAGGATTATTTTTTTTTGTTTTAGCAGTCGGACCATGCTTCTGGCTTGATGGTTTCACACAGATCTTTGTTTAGTTCTAATACATGTGCATGCTTCTGAAGGTTTCCCTTGCAAGATGATTTTGGCTTATCTTCAGGAGTCTGTTTATGCTCTGTCTTCAAATTTTTAGTGCAGTGGGTGATCTGGTAGCCTTTTAACCCTAGATTATAATTTTATTGTAAAAATTAACGTTTCAAAATACAAATTCTTGAAATTTGACAGTTTGCTATAGGTAAACACCCCCCCCCCCTTTTTAAGGCTTTTCCTAATTACTACTTCTGGTGACCCCTGAGTGTTAGATTTGTTTCCTTTGATATTGGATTTTTGTTTGTCAAGTGCAAGATAAAAATTACGACTGTATCATGGAAATCTTAGCCATCAGCGAGACATCAAACAAACCTTTCTAACACGGGATAGCCAGCAAACGATGATTTGAGGGAGCCACACATACTGCTGGATTGATGGACTTGCAACAGCCGTATGAATAGACAACGTAATACCTCCAATAGCCACGCCACAAATTGTTCAAATTTCAGGTCATAAATCTAAGGTAACCCAAGAAATTATTACAGCATCCAATTCCGTTGTGTCTATTTGGGTAAACACAGTTGTGTTGCAAAAGTTCAAAGAAAATCATCATCATCAAATACCTGGCCTGCTGGCGTAGGTTATTCATGTCTCTCCACAATTTTTGATCTCGACAGTTATTTATAATTTCTATTGTTGACCTTCTGCCAAGCCATTCTCTTAAGCTGTCTGGTATTTTTTCTCTTTCCTTTCCTCTATCTCTTCGTTCCTCAATTTTCACAGTTGTTACAATATATTCCAGTTGTTCTCTTCTCATTACACGGCCAAAAAATGAAGATTGTTTCTTCCTAATATTGGAAATTAGCTCTCTTTCTGCTTTGGCTTCGTTCGGAACGTTTTCATTACTCTTCTTAGCTGTCCATGGTATTCTCAACATTCTTCTGTAAAACCACATTTCTACAGACTCCAGTGATTTTCTTGTTTGTTGTCCTATTGTCCATGATTCACATCCATATGTTAAGACTGACTCTGCATAACATTTAAGAACTCTTGTTCTTGTTTCTTTGGTCAAAAATGGATTGCATAGTACCTTCCTCATTTTTTAGAAGGCTGCTTTTTCCTGAGCCATTCTGTATCTCATCTATTGTTTCCAGATATTTCAATTCATTTACCTGTTTTAATATTGTTCACTTGTCTTTATTGTGTATTACGTGCATTGTGGTGATGTCTTTTTCTGTGTTGCTACCATTCATCATCATCATCATCATCTGGTGCCATCTCTGCAAAGAAGTTTGGCTACCATGGATCGCCATTTCACTGTTTCTTATTTCTTCCTCATTTTTTGGAAAACTGCTTTTGCCTGAGCAATTCTGCATTTCACCTCTTTTGTACATCTTCCGTCTGAGGTTAACAAAGCTCCCAAATATTTAAATTCATTTACCTGCTTTAATATTGTTCCACTTGTCTTTATTTTGCTAGGTGAAGTCTTTTTCTTTACCTTTACTTCTGTCTTTTTGCTATTAAGGCTGAGTCCTTTATTTTTGCTTTCTTTCAGTACAATGTCTAACATATCTTGTAACTCATTTTCACTCTTAGTGTTTAAGACTGTTTCATCAGCATAGATTATTTAATGAATTTGTTTCTTTTTTTCATGAATTTGTTCACACTGGTGGTATGAACTCTTTTGATGTTTGTGTTTGTTGCATTGATTGTTTTAGCATTTCCCACTGCTCATCAATAGGAGCCATGATAGCTCAGTGGTTAGTGAACTGGACTACAAAGGAGAAGGGGTAGGGTTCGATCCCAACCGACGGCTTCCGGGTTCACCCAACCTTTAATAGGTACCGGATTTTTTTCTGGGAAAGTGAAGCGGCACGGGCGTAATACCGACCACATTACCCCAAAAATCATGTGCCGAAGGTCTGTAAAATTTATGGTCACTAACACCATATTCCCTATACGCCACTTGGCGTGACGGGGGTACTTTACTACTTTTTTTTTTTACTTATCAATGCTTTTTATCTTCTCTATTGCATTGTACCAGTTCTGAATTGTGATTTTATATTTGTCTTGCAACTTCTTGTCTGATTTGAGCAAATCTAAATTTAACCTGATGTTAACTGAGGCTTGTTTTGTTGCTTTTAATTTTACTCTAAGCTTTCCCACAACTGGTACAAGATCACTATTGCAATCTGCCCCTGGTCTAGTTTTCACACACACCAGACTGTTTCTAAATCTATCGCTTATCATTATGTAATTAATTTGATTACGTGCGTTGTCTCCTGGGCTTTTCCATGTCCACTCCTTGGATTTTGCTTAAACCAGGTGTTTCTTATCATCAAGTTGTTTGTTCTTGCCCAGTCAATAAGTTTTTCACCTCTTTCATTCCTCTAGCCTAAGCCATAATGTCCAACTACTTCCTCAATTCTTTCTTTTCCTACATTTGCATTAAAATCCCCTAGAACTATGGTGTTTTCATGTGGTCTGCATTCCCGAAGTGCCAAATTTAACTCATCATAAAAATTATCAATTGTTTGCTATTATAGACTGTCTGCTGTTGGTGCATAAACATGTATAAAATTTATATCTATTGGCTTTCCATTCATTTTCATTAAAAGGACTGTGCCAGATATTGGGTAAAAGCCTTCACTGTTCTTGCTCTTTCTGCATCCAAGATGATACCTTCTCCCCTTTGGTGCTCAGCACCTCCAGAATAGATTATTTTATTTTTATCAGAATATATCTCCCCTGATCTGGTGTATCTCATTTCGCAAAGACCCAGTAATTGTAAACCCATTCTTTTCTATTCTGGAATAACAATCGGAGGTCATAATATAAATAATCTAAGGTATGCTGATGATCTTCTTAATAGCTAAGAGTGAAAATAAGTTACAAGCAATGTTAGACATTATAGTAAAAGAAAGCAAAAAAAATGACTCAGCCTTATTAGCAAAAAGACAGAAGTAATGGTTGCAATTTATAGAACAATAGGTAGAATTCGATGGAAAGAAAAGAAAACAAATGATGAAGTTTTAAATCAACTAAAAATAAAAAGAGAACTACTAAACACAATTAGAACAAGACAAATGAAATTTTTGGGGCATGTTAAAAGACACAACAGCCTACTAAAAGTAATATTAGAAGGGAAAATACAAGGTAAAAGAGGCAGAGGCAGACCAAGACTAACATGGACGAGTAACATCAAAAGATGGACAAGCCAATCTATGACAACCTGCACCATCAAAGCAAGAAACAGTGGAATGGCGATCCATGGTAGCCAACCTTCGTTGCAGAGACGGCACCCGATGATGATGAATGGTAGCAACACAGAAAAAGACATCACCACAATGCACGTAATACACAATAAAGACAAGTGGAACAATATTAAAACAGGTAAATGAATTGAAATATCTGGAAACAATAGATGAGATACAGAATGGCTCAGGAAAAAGCAGCCTTCTAAAAAATGAGGAAGATACTATGCAATCCATTTTTGACCAAAGAAACAAGAACAAGAGTTCTTAAATGTTATGTAGAGCCAGTCATGGATGTGAATCATGGACAATAGGACAACAGACAAGAAAATCACTGGAGTCTGTAGAAATGTGGTTTTACAGAAGAATGTTGAAAATACTATGGACAGCTAAGAAGAGAAATAAATGACTCAGCCTTATTAGCAAAAAGACAGAAGAGTAACAAAAACGCTCTGAAAGAGGCCAAAGGAAAAAGAGAGCTAATTTCCAATATTAGGAAAAAACAATCATGATTTTTTGGCCACCTAATGAGAAGAAAACAGCTGGAATATATTGTAACAACTGGGAAAATTGAGGGACAAAGAGAAGGAAGGAAGCAAAGTCAAAAGATACCAGACAACTTAAGAGAATGGCTTGGCAGAAGGTCAACAACAGAAATTATAAATAACTGTCGAGATCGAAAGTTGTGGAGAGACATGATCACCTACGCCAGCAGGCCCAGTACTTGATGATAATCTTCTCTACATCTTAAGTTGCAATGGTAAGATTTTGGCTGCTTGTGGTTCGCTAGGACCTTGAGTAATATGAGTGTTCCTCTTTGAGTTGGTTGAGCTTGACAAGACAGTGTGACAAAGTCCTTTATCTCTTTGCCCTTTGCATTAAGGCTTGGGTACCCCCAAATTGGAGAATGGCTGTTGAAGTTCCCAATGATTATCCAGTTTTACTTATGTGGCATGAAGCTTTTCAGGTGAACATCTTTCATCATCATCATTGAGTGCCATTTCTGCATCGAAGGTTAGCTACCATTGAGAGCCATTCTGCTCTATCTCTTGCTTTAATAGTGCAGGTTGTCATTTGCTGACTTGTTCATCTTTTTAAGTTACCTGTCAATGTTAGTCTTGGTCCGCCTCTGTTTCTTATACCTTGCATTTTCCTTTCCAAGATTACTTTTAGTAGGTCTTTTAACATGCTCCAAAAATCCCATTTGTCTTGTTTTAATTGTGTTTAGTAGTTCTCTTTTCAGTTTTAGTTGTTTTAAGACTTTGTTTTCTTTTCTTTCCATCCAATTCTTTCTATTCTATAAATCTTCATTTTAAAGGCTTCAATTTTATCTTGTTTTATTGTCTAACATCCATGTTTCTGCACCATACAGGAATGTTGAGAAGATATAACATTTTGTTATTCTAAGTTTTAGCCCTGGTGTTATTTGTTTTGATGTCATTGAACATATATGTGATCACTTCAAAACCAAAATCTTCTAGTGCCTTTATTATCTCTATCTGTATGTTGTCAGGTCCTGCAGCTTTTCCCTTTTTCATTGTTTGTATACCTTTTTCCACCCAAGATTTTATAGTCTGACATACATTTTTAAATTGGTTTCTTGTCCCTTTCATCATAAAATAATTCTGTTATATACTCCTGCCATGTATTGATTATATCTTTATTGTCCGTTAGCATTTGTCCTTTTTTGTTTGCAATAGATCCACTTTCTGTGGCTGTTTTATTTTTACTAGTCATTCTCATTATTTCTGTGTGCATCCCTCTTAAATCTTGTTTATTTTCCATAGTTTCGATTTCTAGACATCTTTGGCTGAGCCACAGTCTTCTTTTGCCTTTTTGCACAATTTGCGTATTTCATTATCTATTTTGCTGTATTGGGCAGTGTTCTTTGCTTGTCTTCTTTCTTCTATTTTTTACAAAATGGTGTCAGTTATCCATTTTTGTTTTTTTCCTTTTTAGGTAAGAGGTCACAAGTTTTTTGTACGCTTTCCTTTATGCATTACCATTTGGTTGCAACTTTTTCATTTGGATTTTCTCTTCTGAAGTGCTCAATCCCTTCTTCTAGCAGCTTCTGATATGTGTATTAGTCTTTTGTTTGTTTCTCTTTAGTTTGACTTTCATTTTAATCATTACAAGATTGTGATCTGAGTTAATATCTGATCCTGGATAGGTTTTGGCTTTCTTGATGCTGTTACTGAATCTATCTTTTTATCATTATGTAGTCTATTTTATTCCTCTTCCTATCTCCAGGGCTTTTCCATGTGTATAATTTCCTTTTCTCTTGCTCAAAGTAGGTGTTACATATTATCAGCCTGTTCTCTTCACAAAATTGTATTAATTTTTCTCTTCTTTCATTTCTTTTTCCTAAACCATGATTTCCTATATTGGTCTCATATTTACCTTTTCCTACTTTAGCATTCATATCACCCATTACAATTAAGATGTTCGATGATTTCACTTATCATAACTTTCACTATCAAAACTCATAGTCTTTTCTTCTCTTCATTACCACTTTCCTTCTCTCTGTGCCCCCTCTCACTGACCATTGAATGGCTAAGGGAGCAGAAGTCATGTTGCTGTCATGTCATTCCTTGATGCACTCTTTCATTCATGGTATGGTGATTTGAGAATTGAAAAAAATATAGAAAAAATTGTATGGTAAAAGCTTTACATGATTGATAGATGACACAAATTTGAACGACATTTCGGCTCAATAGGCCTTCAGCAGGAACAAACAAACAACACAGATATGTAAGTAAATAAAACATCCAAAACAAATAATCAAAACTGGTTTGAGAAAATAAAAATTTCTTCCCTATGTCGTGATCAGTGGCCAGAACAAGAAAAATAATCCGCACGGTTGTACGCTGTAATTACCCTGCTGGTCGAAGGGTCATAGAACCCTTACACAGTTTAGCCCTTCTCCAAGACAGTTCTCCACTCTTTGGCAACTATAATAATTTCTTTGCTCTGTTCCAATAGTGTTGCCACTGTTTGATAAATTTATGAGAAAAGTGGTTTAAGATTTTCAGCCACTAATGTTGGGTCTGTTTTGAAATGCCATGGCCAAATGTTGTTCTGTTCTCAATGCACTTTGGATGGCTTTTATAGCTTCTCTCAGTGGAGCATCTGTATTTCTTTTAAGATCTATTTAACCTTTCAGTGCATTTCGCTATAGCCTGCACTATGCTTATTTCAGTCAAGTAAGTATCAATGCAATCTGTGTCAACCTGGCCATTTTCAATTTAATTCGTATAAACATATATTTTCCTACTCTTACATTTAGTTATTTTATATAGTTTCTTGAAAACTTTACTTAGTGGAGAGCTCCTTCCTTCATCTAAATGTAGTGTTTACAAATAAATTGTGTAAAAGAGTGTGATTTTCCATTTGGATTAGCAATGTTTATCACCAACAAAAATAAGCTGATTGAAACGGCATTGATTATTATTGATTTTAATGCTAGAATTCAATTGATTACAGCTGAAATAGACAGTAAATTAGCTTTTAAAAAATGTTTTGAATACTGATAATATCTAAGCAACAATGTGAGCAGATATTTGGGCAATTTTTCTCTAGATTTAGAAACAAAATCATTTTGGATACTCTTGTAATCAATAAAATTATAGTGAAGAGGAAATCAATACATCGTGATTGTTGATGACAAAAGATAAGTTATTTTTATGCTACAGCAATAAAACTTTCAAGGCTGAAGGCTGCTTGAAGACATATTGCCAATTTTTTTTTTTTCACTAAATAATTCATATTCAGGGAGACACTGAGAAGAACATTGATGAGAGAGGCAAGAGCAGCAGGAATCGGCTCCCTCAATGAGATAGAACTGCTTGCACAGAACAGAGACAGATGGCGAGATTTGATAAAATATCTTTAAAAGAAAACTGCTAGAACAAAAATTCATATAGGAGAAGGTGTATCTTGGTCTACGCCCTATGGGCCGGTTACGGCTCGAAAGGTCAATAGAATAGAAATAATTCATATTAGATTACTTTCATGTGATATTTATGATCATTAAGATCATTTTGTATATCTTAGAAGCTGCAGAGATCAAGGAGAATCAAAAGGCAGAAATTAGAATCAGAAGAGCAAAGGCAGCAATGACTTTCACAAAATGATAAAATATGGAACTCAAAATTACTAAGCACAAAAACAAAGACCAGGATTTTCAAATCAAATGTATTATTCACCCCTACTTATGATTGTGTGAGCTGGAAAACAACTAAATAAATTAATAAACTGGATGCATTTGAAAACAAATGCTTCAGGAAAATACTTTGTATACTATGGAATGAACTCAAGACTAGTGCAGAAATAAGAGAAATGACAAAGCATCCAACAATTTAATCTACAACCAAGAGAAGAAGATACTCATATGTTGGCCATGCGATGAGAAGAGAATCTTAACCCTAGATTACGATACATATATATGACATGACGTTTTCCCGACACTGTCGTAAAAATTACTACATCTTAAATGTTACATTTGGTTTCCGAAAATGGTATTTTCTTTGAACATTTTTTACACATCTGTGTGTTTATCCAAGCAGACATATGGGAATCGGATGCTGTAAAAATTTCCCAGGTCACCTTAGATTTATGGCCTTAAATTTGAACGCATTGCACCATGGTTAACGGAGATGTTACACTGTCTATTCATAAGGCCACCGTAGGTCTGTCAATGCGTCATTCACTGGCGTTGGCTCCCTCAATGTGTCATTCACTGGCTATCCATTGTTACAAAGGTTTGTTTGATGTCTCACCGATGGTCAAGAAGATTTCCCCGCCATGAGAGAAAAAAAATAAAAAACAACGAATTTCTTGAAATTGGCCCAATTTATATTTTATAAAATAAAAAAACAGCTCCTTTCTACGATGCCGTAGTAATGTTTACCAGGCACTTGAAAATCCAGCACCAAAGGAAACAAATCCAACACTCACTGGGGTCACTGAAAGTAGTAATTAGGAAGGTCTAGAGATTTGGGATGGGGGGGGGGGGGGGGGGGTGCCTCTCAAAATTTAAAGAATTTGTATTTTGAGGCAGTAATTTTTACAATGGAGTTATTGAATTATTAGTGGGTCATCATCATTGCACTCCGAACATGTCCATAGGTGCTCAGATCCTCTCCTCAGCAAGTCTCACAGTGTCCAGCGACTGACGACTCCAGTTCTGTGTTGGTTAATTAGTCTTCTTACATGCTCACTAAGTTTCTCGATTCTGGCTCTGCCCATCTCTTTCATCTGAAGCAGATTTTACAATGGAATCATAATCTAGTGTTAAAGCAAGCCTTCAAATGGAAAGAAGCAAGTAGTGGGGTGCAACATACACTCCTACAAGGTATAGTGGCAGCTTTACAAAAAACAGCCTTAAATGGGTACCGGATTTTTTTCTGGGAAAGTAAAGCAGCACGGGCGTAATACCGACCACATTACCCCAAAAATCATGTGCTGAAGGTCTGTAAAATATAGGGTCGCTAACACCATATTTCCCTATACGCCACTTGTCGTGACGGGGGTACTTTACTTTACTTTTACAAAAAAGAAACAAACAAAATACTGATGTTTCAGACAAAAAGCGGGCCTTCTTCAGAAAACGAGACCAACACAAATGGACAATGAGATGAGGATAAACACTGCAATTATACGCCTGTTCCCCCCTAAAATGGGAATCTGAGGATAAAAGAAAAAGAGGCTGACCTAGAGAAAAACTAAAAAGAACATATGGTAAGAGGCAACAACAGCAGGCATCAGCTCCCTCTCCAAAACTCACCCAGAACAGAACCATGTGGCAAGACACAGTGTGAATCCTGTGCAAGGTCTGACAGTTGATAACAAAGATGGTCAAACACAAGGGTCTAGTTAGATAGATATTTATGATGGTGAGTTGGCAATTATGGTCTCAAGTTTACATTTTCATTTTTTGTTGTTGTGTGCTTAGGTTTTTTATTCCACATTTTCTTTCTACATGTCTTGTAGCGTCCCTTTATTTGTAAAATCTAATTCCTTGTTCAATTATCTATAAGACCAAGATGAATGCATCAAGATGGACACTTGTTTGCGTTTGAACAAAGCCCAACGGCCAAGATCAGAATTTGCAGAATTCGTTTTTCGCCACCTACATATTTAGCTTTCTGTCTGTATGGTACGTTGTGTGCAAAACAGTGGAGAATTACATCACTATATGTCATCCAACAAGCTTTGTGGTTATGTGCACAAGGCAACGCGCCAGTATATTGCTCCTGATTGGTTTCCATTCTAGCATTGTTTGTTCTATTACTAAGAAGCTATGTTGTTAATCAGAGATCATCATCATTAAATACTATGCCTGCTGGTGTAGGTGATCATGTCTCTCCACAACTTTTGATCACAACAGTTATATCATTTCTGTTCTTGACCTTCTACCAAGTCAATTTTTCCAGTCGTCACAATATATTCCAGCTGTTCCCTTCTTATTACATGGCACTCTCAACATTCTTCTGTAAAACCACATTTCTACTAACTCCAGTGTTTTCATTGTCTGTACTCCTATTGTCCATGATTCACATCCATATGTTAAGACTGGCTCTACATAACATTTAAGAACTCTTTTTCTTGTTTCTATTGTCAAAAATGAATTGCACAGTATCTTCCTCATTTTTTGGAAAGCTGTTTTTACCTGAGCTATTCTACATCTCATCTTTGTTGTACATCGACCATCTGAGGTTAACATTGTTCCCAGATATTTAAATTCATTTACTAATATTGTTCCACTTGTCTTTATTATGCACTGCGGTGATGTCTTTTTGCTTTATTGCTACCATTACTTCTGTCACTTTGCTTTTGAGACTTATCATCATGTGCTTTCTCCGCAACGAAGGTTGGCTACCATGGATCGCCATTCTACTCTGTTTCTTGCTTTGATGGTGCAGGCTGACATAGATTGACTTGTCCATCTTTTGATGTTACTCATCCATGTTAGTCTTGGTCTGCCTCTGCCTCTTTTACCTTGTATTTTTCCTTCCAATATTACTTTTAGTAGGCTGTTGTGTCTTTTAACATGCCCCAAAATTTCATTTGTCTTGTCTTAATTATATTTAGTAGCTCTCTTTTTATTTTCAGTTGTTTTAAAACTTCATCGTTTGTTATCTTTTGTTTCCATCCAATTCTACCTATTCTTCTATAAATCCACATTTCAAAGGCTTCAATTTTCTGTTCTGTTTTCTTGTCTAATGTCCATGTTTCTGTACCATACAGGAATATTGAGAAGACGTAACATTTTGCAATTCTTAGTTTCAGCCCTGCTGATATTTGTTTTGTTGTTAGTATATTTTTCATGGCATTAAAATTACTTTTTGCCATACCTATTCTTTTGTTTATTTCAGTTTTGCATTTTCCATCATTGGTTATAGTATGTCCCAGTAGTTGTAGCTCTGGAATGTCTCCAGATGTATTCCCTCAACTGTGATATTTAATTGTAGGTCTTGAGAATTTTCTTTGTTTATGATCATAGTTTTAGTCTTTTTGATATTCATTTCTAGTCCATATTTTTTGCTTGTTATGTTTATCACATTAAGCAATTGTTGTAGGTCTTTAGAATTTTCTGATAGTAGAACAGTATCATCAGCATATCTTAGGTTATTGATTATCTTTCCATTAATATTTAGGCCTGGTATCACTGAGATGTTTTTAAAGATTTGCTCAGTGTATAAATTGAACAAGCTTGGTGATAGGATGCATCCTTGTCTTACTCCTCTTTTTATGTCCATGGGTGTAGAGTTCTCCTTGTTATATCTTATTATTGCTGTTTGCTCCCAGTACAAATTACATATTAGTCGTATGTCTGTGTCGTCTAGATTTATATCCTTAAGGCAGTCTATGAGTTGGTTATGGTGTATTTTATCGAAAGCTTTGGTGTAGTCTATAAAGCAGGCATATATTGGTTTGTTTACTTCTGTGTACTTTTCAATCAATGTTCTCATGCTCAATATGGCTTCTTTTGTCCCACTGTTTTTCCTGAATCCAAATTGTTGCTCATCTAATTCAGTATTGATTTTATTCTGAATCCTTCCCTGTATAACTTTTAGTAAATTTTTTTTACCTGGCTCATTAGGCTTATTGTTCTGAAATCACTGCATTCAACTGCACCGTTCTTTTTAGGCAAATACAATGAAAGTTGATGTTTTTAGATTGTTTGGTATGTATCCTGTATGGTATATGTCATTGCATTTGTCTGTGATCACTTCGACGCCAAACTCTTCTAGAGCCTGTATCATCTCTATCTGTATATTGTCAGGCCCTGCTGCCTTTCCCTTTTTCATTGTTTTTATAGCTTTTTCTACTTCAGATTTCAGGATTTTATAGTTGTATGTACATTTTATGTCTGGCGGCTTTTTGTCCCTTTCGTCATGAAATAATTCTGTTATATATTCTTGCCATCTACCTATTATATCTTTGTTGTCTGTTAGCATTCTTCCCTCTTTGTTTGCAATACATCCATTTCCTGCAGCTTTTTGTCTTTATTCGTCATTCTCTTTATTTCTGTGTGCATCTCTCTTAATTTTTGTTTACTTTCCAAAGTTTCGACTTCTAGACATCTTTGGTTGAGCCAGTCTTCTTTTGCCTTTTTGCACATTCTCCGTATTTCATTGTCTATATCCTTGTATCTGGCAGTGTTTTTCGCTTGTCTTCTTTCTTCCATTTTTTTCTAAGATTTTGTCAGTTATCCATTTTTGTATTTTGTTACTTTCCTTTTTGCGCAAGATGTTGCAGGATTCTTGCATGCTGTTTTTTATGCATTGCCATTTTGTTGTGACTTTTTCCTTTTGAGACTGAGTTCTTTATTTTTGCTTTCCTTCACTATAATGTCTAATATTTTTTATAACTCATTTTCACACTTAGCGAGACTGCATCATCACCATACCTTGGGTTATTTATATTATGACCTCCAATTGTTATTTCAAGCATGTACCTTACGGATCTTAAAATATCTCACAATTCTCATCATCATGTGTCATACCATTTGGCATTGCAGATCATGTTCTTCCACAATCTTCTATCAACCTTGCATCATATAAATTCTTTTGTTGAGTGTTTTCCATGCCATGACACCAAGCTATCCAGTATTTTCTCTCTTCGTCATCTGCGATCACTCTTTCCCTGTATTTTGCCAGTTGTAACCAAGTATTCCAACTTTCCTCTTATCATAATGTGCCCGAAAATGTTGATTGTTTCTTTCTGATGTTTTTTAGGAGCTCCCTTTTTGTGTTGGCTTCTTTGAGAATGTCCCCATTAGTCTTTTTAGCTGTCCAGGGAACTTTCAACATTCTTCTGAGAAATACCATCTCTGTGTCCTCTAATCGTCTTTTCTTTTCATTTGTTTGTCTACTGTACATGATTTGCTTCCTATAGGTCAGAATTGGCTCTATATAGCACTGATGAACTCCTCACTTCTAATTACAAAGTTTTGTTGCATTAGATGTTTTTCATTTTCTGAAAGGTTCTGCTATTTTGGCCTATTCTGCCTGGATCTATTCTGCTTTTTATTTCTGTGGTGCATCTTCCACCTGATATTATTGTGCCCAAGTGTTTGACAAGTTTCACTTTTTTAAGATTTGTCCTGTTCATTTTTATGCTGCATGATAGTGATGATCGTTTCTTCAATATGACCATTACTTCTGTTTTCTTACAATTCAGACTTAGACCTTTCTTGTTGCTTTCATTATTATGTCTATCATTTCTTGTAGTTCATTCTCTGTCTCTGCTATTATGACTGTGTCATCAGCATATTGCAAATTGTTTACTTTGTGACAATTGACTTCAATTCATTTTATACCTACTATTGATCTCATAGGACTTCCAGTAAATATGGCAGACAGGCGGCAGAAACCATTGAGGCTGTGTCTGAAAAGTGTTCCTTGTTGCAGTTTCCTCATATTCCAAGTCCGGCTTACTGCCGAGCTACTGAGTTTATTGTTCTGTGCACACTGTGAGCTGTGGTTTTCATTCAGATCATGTTTCGATGTTCTGATTGCTTACGATGAATGATGATACTGTATGACAAAAGGACAGTTCAGCTGCGTTCACTTCCGGTGGTGCTTGGCGTGTGCTGTGGCTGCTATGATGGGAACTGCAGCTCCCTTTCTTTGACTGGATCCTTAAATGAGACGAGATGTTAATTCAGATGATTCCAACTGCACGGGTGGTTGAGTAATTATGGATTTTAATTTGTTTGCATTGATACTAGGGCCTTCAACTAACTATAGCTATTGATCTCATAATAATTTCACTGTAAAGTGAAAACAAATCCGGCGACAGAACACAGCCTTGTGTGACTCCTTGTTTTATATATTGGAACTGTCCTGTTTGGTAGTTAATTCTTATGGCTGCTGTTTGTTGCCAGTACATGTATTTTTATGATTTGCAGATCCTTGCCATCAATGTTTAATTTCTCAAACATATTGATTATTTCCACCCAATTGATTTCCAGTTCTTATGCCGCTGTTTGTTGCCAGTACATGTTCTTTATTATTCTTAGATCTTTGCTATCTACATTTATACCTTCTAAAATTCTGATTATTTTTTGGTGCTTTCCTTTGTCAAATACTTTGATATAATCTATGAAACATGGGTATAGATCTGTTTTCACCTCTATGGTTCTTTCTACTAAAGATTTTATGATGTATATGGCATTGTTTGTATTTTTCATAATCATCATTTACTTTCGAGCCGTAGCCGGCGCATAGGGCGTAGACCAAGATACTCCCTCTCTTATCTGAATTTTTGTTCTAGCAGTTTTCAATTCTTTTAAAGATATTTTATCAAATCTCGCCATTTGTCTTTGTTCTGTTCAAGTAGCTCTATCACATTGAGGGAGCTGATTCCTGCTGCTCTTGCCTCTCTCATCAATGTTCTTCTCAGTGTCTCTCTGGGTCTTCTTCTTTTCCTCTTACCTGTTGTTTCCCACATGAGGGCTTGCTTTGAAACAGGGACGTAGCAGTAGATAATTAAAGAGACATTATAGTGAGGTAGTAGAGGTCAAGGTTAAAGAAAGGTTGAGGGTAAAATAGAAGTATGGGAAACTCATTCTTCTACCTTTTAGCTCCCAGTGGAGCATAGGTCTTCAACAAACACTTTCCAAGTCGTTCTGTTTTTTGCAATTCTTTTAAGATCATTCCATGTCTTCCCCATCATCTTCATCTCTGCTTCAATCTGTCTTCTCCAAGAATTCCTTGGTCTTCCTCTTTGTCTTTTCCCCTGGGGATTCCAAAAAAGGGCCTGTTGTGTAATACTCTCAGTTGGTTTCCGTAGTGTGTGTCCTATCCATCGCCATCGTCTTCGCTGTATTTCTTTATCCACTGGTATTTGACCGGTACATTTCCATAATTCCACGTTTGTGACTTTGTCCTGCCATTTCCATCCCTTTATTCTGCGCAAGCATCCATTAATGAAAGTCTGTACCTTCGTGATTGTCAATTTTGTTATTCTCCATGTTTCACAGCCATATAATAGAACCGACTTAACATTGGAGTTGAAAATTTGTATTTTTGTATTTAGCCTAATTTCTTTGGATTTCCATATGTTTCCCAGTGCAATGAAAGCTCCTCTTGCTTTTGATATCCTTATTTTGGTATCGTTTTCTGTTCCTCCCTCTTTATCTATATTACTGCCCAGATATATATAAGATTGTACGTCTAGTAGAGGTATTTCTCCTAGTTTTATTTGGTTATTGCCAACTGCATTAATTCTCATAATGTTGGTCTTATCTCTATTAATCTTTAGTCCTAGCTGTTGTGATCTCTCATCTAATATACTCATTTTATCTTGCATCTGTTGGTGGCTGTGTGATAGGAGAGCTATGTCATCAGCAAAGTCTAAATCATCAAGTTGTTTGGTCAGTGACCACTGGATCCCATTTCTGTTGTTTTGAGTTATTTTCATAATCCAATCTATGGCCAGTAGAAAGAGAAATGGAGACAGAAGGCATCCTTGCCTTCTCAAACTCATGGTCCACATGAAATGTGAAGAGTCTGAACAAATCATGAGGCATGAGAACTGTAAGCAATGTAGGAACGAGGGTAGATGTAAAATGAATTATGATTGGTGGGGCAAAGGAAAGCTGAGACAAAGAATAGGTGGGTGAAGTCATTCGAGATGGGGTGATGGTTCAATCCGGACGACTGTTTATGGTGTTACAGCCGACAACCAGGAACAAGGAGAGTTGGTTTTGGACATGTTTCGATAGCAGGTTAGTTGGTGTGTGGCCTTTGAACTGGTCAGATGTATTTCCAGGAGAAGTGATAGGATAGGTGGTGTAGTGTAATAATAGGATAAGGTGACCATGGCAGCGCCTTGTATGATTACCAAGTTAGTCCAACAAGTCACGTTAGCTATAGCTCGTTTCAAATCACTTGCCCAACTTCGAAACGCTATTGCTCAGAAACCGTTTGTTAAATCCTGTTGAAATTTTCCAAATGTTATTAGAATGCAAAAGACCTTTTAAATGTAAAGGTAAAAGGTAAAGTACGAGACTTGAACCGGCGTCTTAGCACGCGAGTATATACCCATATGTGCTCGGCCGCCTATCCAGAAATGTTCGGATATTTCTGTATAGCGTAGCCTCAAGCATCGAAACTCAGATGCAAAGCGACATTCCTCACCTGTATTTGTAAATGTATATTTAACAAATATCTTGCAGCTGCAGTTTTCTTAAAGCGGCGAATTTCTTTGATGTTTGTCAAAATTGTAAATTGTGAACCCCTAAATAATAGAAATTACCGTAGTTGCTGGTCTATGATTAATTTTCACTAGGTAAAGGCGTGGCCGTAATGGGGAAATAACTGAATAAGGAAAACACCAGGAGAATTATTGTCTTCTCAGTTCGAGGACGGACGATAATATCAAGGTATACCTGTATGTCCAATTTTCATAGTTGTGTGGTCCTGAAAAGGACCGTTTGTTGAACTAATTTAAGGTAATATAGGGGCCAACATTGTGGGGGCTATATACTTTCATTCTGAATCAGATGAGTCTAAAAGATTAATAACTGTTTGGGGTTGAACATTCCACAAACCATCATTTTTCCAGTATTCCTCTTCCTGTTTTAAGACGTGGTCTTCACATTTAGCCCAATAATCTTTGTCTATATTTAATAAAGCGAGATTAGCAAGAGTCTTTACATCGCATATTTTGAATGTTGTATTTTCATCTGCCACTTGTCCTTTTAATTTTGCCCAGAATAGTTCTATTGGATTTAAATGAGCATGGTAAGGTGGCAGCCTCAAACTTATATGACCGTGCTCTTGGATAATCTTATCTATTTGAAGAATCTGTGTCCTTTGTTTTTGCTTTACTAGAGATAGTAATTCAGGTTTTAAGTACATGTTATTAAATTGTATGTGCTCCTTTGTGAGCCATATCTTAATAGCATCTTTTGTACTGGATGACGTCGGGACTTTATCTTCAAGTGCAACAATGTTGTGGTACGCTGCATTGTCCATTATTAGGCAAGATGGTCGATCTAGTGAAGGGAAAACAGAATTTTCAATCCAATGTCTAAATATGTGACCATTCATCTCAGAGTGATAATCCCGATTGTCTATGGATTTTGAAAGAAAAATTAGCTCTGCATTCTGTATTAGTCCATGTTGTCGACTACCTGCATGAGCAATTATCAAGCGCTGTCCTTTGCTGCTAGGTATTAATCTCTTAATCTTTCCATCTGATGACTGCCATTCCCTTTGGTTAGTGTGGTGAGCATTATCCATGTTTCATCCAAGTACACAATATCATAACCTTGCTTGCGCACCTCTTTTACTTCACCTAAGTACTTGCTTCTCATGACTACTATATGTGGATTCTCACCGATGATGTTTCGTCCATTGGAATACTTTCTGAATGTAAAGCCTGCAGCTCTCACATTCCTCCATAATGTAAACTTTGATATTTCAATACTGTTGTTCTTTTTCAGCGAAATTTTTAATTTTCTTATTGTAACAGTTTCATTCATACCCAACATTTTGCGAATTTCACTTCTAATAAGTTCACTGTCGAAATTATACAACATTTTTGCTCTTCCTTGTGATTTTGTATATTTTGAACATTGACGGTCACATGCTTGAATCCAGCGATTAAATGACCGTTTAGATAAATCCAAAATGTGTCTTGTCCTATTCTCAGGGTTTTCTAAAGAATGAAATAATCTTCCTCGTTTAGCCTCTTTGCAAAAATAGTCATACATTTTTATTGCGATGTTTTGTAAACTGCAGAATTTCATTTTAAGACTCATGATAAATGTTATTGTTCCACGTCTCTACCTATGAATGAACGGAAATGGAACACACAATTTCTCAAGTGTCTAATTGTGTCAAACAAACCACGGGGAAAGCGTGCAAATACGTCAATTCTAACCGTGTATGGATTTGTACTCGCTATTTTTAGTTTAAAATACTGTAAACATTAAGTTTTGACTACATCAATGGGTCGTTATAAATTTATATAAATCAAATAAGCAACAATAATAACCAAATGTTTTTCTTTAATGAAATTAATTCCCTGTTGGGTTCTAATCATTATAACTTTACATGCAAATTTTGAATATAATACCACAAGCGGTTAAAAGGCTATCGATTTTAAAAGTTGGGCACGAGTTATGAAACAAGCTATAGTAGTAGATATTTAAAGAGACTTTGTTATATTTGTGAGTGTTCTCACCAACATTAGACTTCGTGGGAGTCATAAAAAGACATTATTGAGGTAGTTAGTAGTTACTTAGCTAACTAGCTAAGTAAGCAGCTTTCCAAAAATGAGGAAGATACTATGCAATCCATTTTTGACAATAGAAACAAGAAAAAGAGTTCTTAAATGTTATGTAGAGCCAGTCTTAACATATGGATGCGAATCATGGACAATAGGACAACAGACAAGAAAATCACTGGAGTCTGTAGAAATGTGGTTTTACAGAAGAATGTTGAGAGTACCATGGACAGCTAAGAAGAGTAATGAAGATGTTCTGAGAGAGGTCAAAGCAAAAAGAGAGCTAATTTCCAATATTAGGAAGAAACAATCTTCATTTTTTGACCATGTAATGAGAAGAAAACAACTGGAACATATTGTAACAACTGGAAAAATTGAGGGACGAAGAGATAGAGGGAAGCAAAGAGAAAAAATAACAGACAGCTTAAGAGAATGGCTTGGCAGAAGGTCAACAACAGAAATGATAAATAGCTGCCGAGATCAAAAGTTGTGGAGAGACATGATCACCTACGCCAGTAGGCCCAGTACTTGATGATGATGAGTAGCTACAACCATTAAGAGACTTTATTAGATTTGTGAGTGTTCTCACCAACATTAGACTTCATGTAAGTCATAAAAAGACATTATGGACATAGTTAGTGGCTACAACCAATTAAAAAGACTTTATTAGATTTGTGAGTGTTCTCACCAATATTAGACTTTGTGGAAGTCATAAAGAGACATTATGGACGTAGTTAGTGGCTACAACCATTTTAACAGACCTTGTTAGATTTTGAGTATTCACCAACATTAGGCTTCGTGTGAGTCATAAATAGACATTATTGATGCAGTTAGTAGCTACTTTGACTTTGTAGAGTGTGATTGTTCTCACAAACATTAGGCTTCGTGTGAGCCATAAAGAGACATGGATGTAGTTAGTAGCTACCACCAGTTAAAGAGACTTTGGTAGATTGTGAGTATTCACCAACATTATGATTCGTGTGAGTCGTAAAAAAGACATTATTGATGTAGTTAGTAACTACAGCCATTCACAGAGACTGTGTTAGATTGTGAGTATCTCTCACCAACTTAAGCTTCTGGTGGAGCAATGAGTACAAGACAGCGTGCTAAGGGGCAGCTACATTCAAATCGGGGACAGTACAGTAGATCATAAAGATGTCAAGCGTGTGTAGAAGCATGACACAATTTAACTAGGTGGTAGATAGTGCCACAGAGCCAGGATAGTGACTTTGAGCGAGAACAACTCGCGGGGTCACATCAACTTAGAGAGGGCTCTATAGGGAGTATGATACTCCAGGAGACCATGACGTAGGCGAGGTTGATGAAGACCAGTATCGTCATGTGGGGGTTATCCACTGGGCTGTTCTGGATGCTAGGGACTGCATTCCTACATATGTATAGTGAGAGAGAGGTAGGAGAAGTGTGAGAGACTGCCAACAGACTTTTGCTATTGTACTTGTTATGGGGGGTGTCATTGTGTGAAACAAACATCAGATGTGTGAATTTTTCACTAGTGTTAGTACATGCTTTGTCAAGTGCTAACTGTATTGGTTGCCCTAGTGAGGAACGAACGCTGGGGAGGGCTATGAACCAACGGAAGTAACAGCGCGGCGTATACCGGGACACGATCACATGCCAAGATTGTCATCAACAGGATTCCAGTTCCGGTGCACGAGGGCTCTGGTCTTAACGAGCCTTCACAGCATCAGACAGAGCAACAGTTACGGTGCAAAGAAAAGGAGGAAAAAGACCCGTTACAGCTTTGCTATTCGGTTATTATCTCTTCTCATCACATGTCCAACATATGACCATCGTCTTTTCTTTATTACTGAAGATATTAGTGGTTGATTGGCGATTTCTCTAGTTTCCTCGTTTGTTTTGAATTCGTTCCACGCTATACCAAATATTTTCCTTAGACATTTATTTTTTAATGCGTTCAACTTTGTTTCTATATCTCTTGTTGTTTTCCAGCTTTCACATGCATACGTAAGGGTTGATAGTACATTTGATTTGAATAGTGTAAGTTTTGTGTTTGTGTTGATGAGTTTGTACTTTTACCTCCAACAAAAGCACACTGTTCATCACTAATTTCTGGACTGATTTTGTTTCGCACGATGATTCTTAGTAGTATTATTGTCATGTGACTAATAAGGTTTCTTGTGCAATGATCATCACATTTAACCTAACCAGATTTCTCTGGTAGGGCTATGAATATTGATTTGAACAGTCATCTGTTATATATCCGTTGTATATATCATTCAATATATTTATTATTTCTTTTCCAAAATCACCCATGGCTTAATCTCTTCTTTAGTTATATTATCTGGTCCAGGAGCTTTTCCTGCTTTCATATTGTGCAAGGCGTCTGCCACTTCTTTGAGTATTTCTGGTCCTCCCCATTATCCTTGATATTTACTTCCGTTCATTCATCATCATAAAGATCTTTAATGTATTCTGTCCATTATAAGCATTCCTTTATGCTTTCTTGTTCAATCAACAGTTCTCCTTCCTTTGATCTTAAACATCAAGTTTTTTATTACGGTTTTCTTCCTGCTAAATCTTCAATTTGTTTGCTTACAGCTTTGGCATCTCTTTTTTTAATTGCATTTCAATCTTTTTGCATATCTTTTTTAGTCATGCTTTTTTTGCTTCATTGCATTTTATTACAATTTCTTTATTTAATCTCTTTTATTCATTTTTGTTATCCTTATTCCTTCTTTTTGCATCAATTTTTTGTAAAATATCATCTGTCATCCATTTCTTTCTTGAGTTTATCCTCACTGGTGGTATGAACTCTTTTGATGTTTGGTGCATTGATTCTTTAAGCATTTCACACTGTTCATCAAGGCTTTCTACCTTCTCTATTACATTGTGCCTATTCTGAATTATGATGTTATATTTGTCTTGTACCTCAAAAAAATACGCAATAGCCTCCACTAGACCGTCTGACAAGACGAAAAGGGCCATATATATATATATATATATATATATATATATATATTTGTCTTGTAACCTCGTCTGATTTGAGTAGTAGCCTCTGTAAGTCATAATTGACTATGGGTTTTTCAGAGCCCCTAGAAATATTTTTTTTTTCTTTTTTCGCCATGTATTCTCTTTTTCTATGAATGCGTTGGAGCTTTAGAGTGTGTTTCCAAAGGCAGCAGTCTGCAACTATTTCTTCCCAGGCTGTAGGGTTTATGTTCAGTCTTTATGTCATGGTTAAACACATCTACAAATCAAAGTTTTTGGTACCCCCTAGCCATTTTGTTCTCTGTTAGTTGTCCATAAAATATATCTTTTGGTATGCAGACATATTTCATACGGTGTACATAGCCAAGCCATAGTAACCTACTTTGTTTGAGAAGCTTGTAAATGTTCGGGAGGCCTGAGCGAGTCATGACCTCTACGTTTGTTACTTTATCCTTCCAGGTGATACCAAAAATATGGCGCAGACATCGCATACGGATTGCATTTAGCCTACTCTCCTGCTTTGTATAATTTGTCTAAGATTCGTCATCATAAAGGAGGATACTAATGATGCAGGCATTGTAAACTGCGGACTTTGTTTTAATTGTCAGTTTGCTGTTTTGGCAAATACACCTAGAAAGACAGACGAAGGTGGTAGCAGCTTTACCAATGCAGGTGTCAATCTCTGTATTTAAAGATCTGAATTGAGTAGATCTAAATTTTCACTTGATATTAACTGAGACTTTTTTATTTTTTAAATTTTACTCTAAGCCTTCCCACAACTGGTACATGATCACTATTGCAATCTGCCCTGGTCTAGTTTTCACACATACCTGACTGTTTCGAAATCTGTTGTTTGAGTTACTGAGTTATTTGCAGGTCATCATAATGCACTCCAAACATATCCATAGGTGCTGAGATCCCCTCCTCAGCAAGTCTTGCAGTGTCCAGCGACTGACAATTCCAGTTCTGTGTTAGTTGATAAGTCATCTTATACACGCACTAACTTCCTCATTTCTGTCTGTGCCTATCTTAACTTCCATCTCTTTCATCCAAAGGAGTGACATGGAGTCATGGTTCTCGAAGTCCTGTGCCCTTCCAACATCTCAGAGGGCATTGATGATGTCCACCCAATTCATTAGTTGACGTCTTCAACGACAGCGCAGCTAGCCAACCTGCCTGCTCTTTCATTTTCCCGTACTACCGCATGCACATGGACGTAGACAAAGGTGACCTTATGTATTTTTGACTTCTGCAATGACTCTACCCATTGCATGCGTACAGAGCCTGCCTCCACTTTTTTTTATCATGCTCATCGAATCACTCAGTATGCAGGCGTGAGTGTAGTCTTGTGACTCTAACCAGAAGAATGTCCTGGTCACAGCCATCAACTCCATCATCATGCTACTCATAGTAACAATGTTTGCACCACTGTCTTCTTTGACTATTCTGCCTGCCGAATGTGTTGGAAATGCCCATGCACTTCTTTTGTGTTGTATTACAGATCTATCTGTATAGATGACTGCACTTTTCTCATCTATTTATCCCAGAAGAGATTGTTGACCTCCGCATTGACCACGACTGAGTTCTGTTCTCTACATTTCCTGTCGAGTGTGACAATACATGAGAAAATCCCCCTGAATGATGTAGGCACCGGTATCCACTCCTCACCAGCGTTGATATTGGTAAGCCCACAGACCTGTTTGATGACATCTTCTGCTCGATCAACCCATGATTTGCCTCTTTTGAGCCTGAGTCCTTTTCCTGTGTTGAGCTCGTGGTGCAATGGATGCTCTTTATCTGCACTTATCTTCAGGTATTTTCGTACCCTCCAGATCTTGATCCTGTCATCCATGGTTGGAAAGGAAAGTCAAGAAGATACCTCATTGCTATACAAGGAGTGTCCCTTGTACATCCCAAGATAATGCGCATAGCTTCATTCTGTATTTTCTCCAACCTGTCAATTTGCATCGTACTGACAGTAAGAATTACCAATGCATACTCGATTGATGTGAGGACCAGTTCCTGGAACAGGAGTGTGAGTAGCCTCTGCTCAATGTTGGCAGCTGCCATGACCTTTAAGGCAGCTAATCCTTTGCAGGATTTTGTTATCACATGGTCAACGTTGTGGTAATAGGTTAACTATAACAGTTAGCTGAGTTGGCAGTACTCCCTAGCGTTTGGCTTCTTGTGGCAAGGTGCTGTGCCAAGGAGTGAGGGTTCGATCCTGCTTCAGACCATATATTGTTCTTTGGTTTTTTTTCTGTTGTTGATTATTTGTCATTTTTTTCAGAGTGCTGTAAACATACCTGATCCTCTGAAATGATTCGCTCATTTCAAACTAAGTGGAATTATTTAAATAAATTCCTAATCAAGTTTTTACTTTGTTACATCATAAGTGTTTACATTTCATAATCAACTGAAGGCTTTACACTAATTTACAGTACAGTCAGACAATCATAAGCTTTATGCAAATAATACTACATCTCATCTCTTCTACTAATTGAAAAGTCACAACTAAATTGACCCTATTACTGTTATTAAATTTTATATTTTTTTAAAATAAGAGGCATAATTAAGTATTAATTCGCTAAAAATTAAAAACTTATTACTTGTCTTTTCTCATGATTAACATGTAGTAATAGAGGAAGTAAGTTTATGGTACAGACCGTCAGGTATGGTATAGTTTACTATATGCTGGTATGGTTTGATAGGCGATTATTTACTAACCTTAAGAAAGAATCATTTTGCTCTTTTAAGGACTTATACTATTATATAGCTAACGCTTTCAATTTAAAGAAATTATTTTGAAAATATTACCTAAAGTTATCAAAATCGCAAAAAGCCTAGAAGGATAGTCAGGTCTGACTTGTCGAATTTTGCCGATTTAAGTTAGTTATGAATCAACATTATAACAAATAATAAAGCCACTGTCTGTATTCTGAAACTGATGCCCCATCAATTACAGGTAAAGGTCGAGTTTAGTGTTCCAAATTATTTCTCCTAAATGAGTGATCTCCCCTCACTGACCAGAAACTTGACTTCTTATCAACTGTTTGAACGTTTATTTTCTTTTTTCAACAAGGCTTAGGGTTAGTAAAGTTAGTTGTAGGCTATTACAAACCCTAGCCCTAAACATAACCCATGGGGTCTTCTAATGACAGATTCGAGAGCGACTGAATAAAGTAGAAATCATGGGACGTTACTCCGAGCAGAAATAATTTGAGACACTAAACTCCACATTTTACCAAATTTTTCCTATTACTTACTTATTGAATGTCTTATTGTCTACTTACACAGAATTACGAACCCCAGTTGATTTGGATGGGCCTTTTCTCGGACCAAACGTGCAGGCATACGTTAACTGCGAGAACTTGATTTGTGGGCTGTATGTTTTGGATAGTGAGGTTTCCTGGGCTTTT
This sequence comes from Megaustenia siamemsis, assembly GCA_032433765.1. Classification (NCBI taxonomy): domain Eukaryota; kingdom Metazoa; phylum Mollusca; class Gastropoda; order Stylommatophora; family Ariophantidae; genus Megaustenia; species Megaustenia siamemsis. Next base: position 64,902,409 of record JAVIAB010000125.1, on the reverse strand, counting down.
TCAACTGAGCGCGAATCTGTTCTGCTAAACTGAACAAAATTGGTGTCTTCATATTGTTCCATTGCCGCTTGAAAAGCGTCAAAAGATTCAAACTCCACACCAATGTCTAGCAAATTTGCCATTTTAATCGGAGTTATAAAACAAAAAATCCCAACTAATTACGTGACCCTTGACTTTTGTGTACAATCCAAACTTAAAATCTTATAGTCGCCATCTAAACAGGAAGTAGCTCTTCCAAAGGAAAATTACATATGGCCTTGGGTGTCTTGACAAGCGGTTGGTGTTAGTGAAAACTTTCAACAATCATGATTAGTGCCTTGCGCTGTTTTACTGAGCACCTTCTCTAGTAGCTGAATCTGCCAATATTGGATAGACAGATCTTACCGCGGAATGAACAAGAGCATTTGTGGTCCCTCGTCTCATCTCCCATCTCCTGCATTCATCATCCTCATGTGCCATACCAGCCGCGATAGCTCAGTGGTTAGTGAACTGGACTACAAAGGACAAGAGGCAGGGTTCGATCCCAACCGACGGCTTCCGGGTTCACTCAGCCTTTAATGAGTACCTGATTTTTTTCAGGGAAAGTGAAGCGGCATGGGCGTAATACTGACCACATTACCCCAAAAATCATGTGCCGAAGGTCTGTAAAATATATGGTCACTAACACCATATTCCCTATACGCCACTTGGCGTGACGGGGGTACTAAAAAAACTAAACTAAATGTGCCATACCGGTTGGCGTAGGCGATCATGTCCTTCCACAATCTTCTATCTACAGTGCATCGTATCAGTTCTGTTGTTGACTGTTTTCCATGTCATGGCACCAAGCTATCCAGTATTTTCTGTCATTGTCGTCCGCGATCTCCCTTTCCTATTATTTTGCCAGTTGTAACCAAGTATTCCAACTTTCCTCTTCTCATGATGTGCCCGAAAAATGTTGATTGTTTCTTTCTAATGTTTTTTAGGAGCTGCCTTTTTGTGTTGGCCTCTTTGGGAATTTCCGTATTGGCTTATGTAGCTGTCCATGTAACTTTCAACATTCTTCTGAGAAATCCCATCTATGTGGCCTCTAATCGTCTTTTCATTTGTTTGTCTACTGTCCATGATTCGCTTCCATAGGTCAGAATTGGTTCTATATAGCACCGATGTACTCTCTTTCTAATTTCTATTGACATAGATTTGTTGCATAAGATATTTTTCATTTTCTGGAATGCTATTTTGGCCTGAGCTATTATACCCTTTATTTCCGTGGTGCATCTTCCATTCGATGTTATTTTTGGTTATTTTGGTTATGGAAGGCCCCGGTATCACTGCAAACGAATTAAAATCCATAATTGCTCAACCGCCCGTGCCAGCGTAATCATCCGAATTAATATCTCATCTCCCAAACAAAGAAAGGCAACTGTAATCCCCATCGTAGCAGTCTCAGCACACGCCAAAAGACATAAGGCGAAACCTCGCAGAAAGTGAACACAGCCAACTATTCCCTGTCATACGATATCATCATTCATCGTAAACAATTGGAATATCGAAACATGCTCAAAACGGATGAGACACACAGCTCACGGTGTGCACAGAGCACTTAACTCAGTAGCTCTAGCAACAAGCCGGACTTATGAGGAAACTGCAGCAAGGAACATTTTTCATGCATAGCCTTTAATTGTTCCCGCCACCTATCCACAATATACCTGAAGTTTACCGCACATAAATATATAGAGTGATAATACCTTAAATGTTATTACAGAAAAAAACTATATGTGCAATCATTTTGAGTTTTACTATTTAATTTTTAAAAAGCATATAATTATATTTAAAAACATAATACATGTAAATATTAATTACAGAAAATACACATTATCTGTCTGTACTCTTCATATGCAATTATAAGAGAGTACATTAGTATATATATATATATATATATATATATATATATATATATATATATATATATTTGTTTAAATAGTACATTTAAATATTCATTAAAGAAAGTAAACATTGTATCTAACCAGACAGTACTCTTAAAATGTAATACATGTACTAAGAAAGCACATTAAACAATTTAAAATGACAATATATTTAAAAATTCATTGCAAAAAATAAAGATTGTTTTGAATCAACCAAGATGGTGTACAACAATGTTGACTTTGAACATCACGCTATTTGTTATCACAGCAAGTTGGCGGATTTTTAAAAATGTAACCACGGGTTTGATAATAAATGTTTGTACACAGTTCGTTACCACCGCTGTAGATCAAGTCTTTATTCTGCTGGCTTCGTTCGAGACCTTGGAAGTTAATGACCTAATTTGTGCAGCCGGTTGGTTTGGTACGAATTGTACGTTACAATGTCACTGCTATAATGACTCAGTTTGTGACAAAACTACAGGGCATGCCCAAACAATGACAGTTGTCAGCACGAATATTTCGGACCCCAGTGTCAGTACTTGGATCTCGTTTACAAACACGCCCAAAAATCTTAACCTACTTTCCTGTTTGATAACAACGACACCGCATGTACTCAGGACACAGATTCTACATCAGTTGAGGCAAATCTCAATCAATCTTTGCCGTTCTCCTGGTTTAGGATTTATGCGCATGACTTGAGTTTAGGATTTATGTGAATGACTTGACAAATCCGGACAGTTTCGTGGTAAAACTAAATGGTTCTGCCTCATGTAACAATGAATCACGGTTTGTAGTTAGTTCGCACGAGATTGTTGTCTTTTGCTCTGGGGCTGGGCTGATCAACAAGTTACGGATTGAAGGGGCGATAGTTGCAAATATCTGCTTCATCTACATTGGCGGGGGTCGGAATGTGGCTCTCAAACAAAACACAAACCAGACCGACACATTTAATGCTTGCTATACAGGAGACGGATGTGGACCAGAGGCCGCAGTTAATGGCAAAACAAAGACCAATCTCTATGACAATGACTGCACACACACACACAATTGAGAAGTGGAACCAATTCTGTTTACTGGTATCTGAACTTTGCCACGCCCCAGAAGACTCACACCATTCGAATTTATCATCGAGCTAGCACTATGATTCGGGTAAAGAATGCCACTCTAAAGGCTTTCTCTGACAGTGGTAGCGTAGTGTTCCAGTATAATGATATATCATACCCAAATATTTATGTGAACACTATTGTAGTCACCACACAAGCGACAATGGCACACATTAAGATTGAGTTCTCACCGACCATTTCGCAGGCCGTCAGTGCACTGACGGCGTGTGAGGTGCAAACATTTACAGACACCTATTGTCTGGACGGGCATTCTTGGTCGTTTTGTGCAGTGTGTAGTGGGTGTTGCAGAGGCTACAAAGTCATCATCGGTACGTGTCACGGCAACTGTTCACATGGAATCTATGAACACGACTGCTCCTGGTCTTGTCTTAGTGTATGTCATTTATGTGATGAAAAATCCGGAAAATGCCTACAATGTAAGCATCCTGGCTGCACCTGTAATGACACTTGTCCCGATGGTAATTTTGGGCTACAGTGCAAACAGACGTGTTCTGATGGCTGTGACATCATATGTGACCCGGAAAGTACAGACTGTACATGCAAGAAAACGTACTACGGGTCAGACTGCACTCTCAAATGTCTGGACAACTGTTTGAACGAAACCTGTGAACAGTTAATCGGGGCTTGCGTCTAGTATGTCGATGATTCCCACGTTAAGAAGAGTCTGCCTACTACAACAAACCCAAGCATATGGATACCTTAATGTGTTTCTGTGCTGGACATGGTTCATTTCTTGGTGTTTTTCCGTGAAGCCATGGCTCATATCTGTATGTGTCTCTGTGCAGGCTATGGCTCATATCTTGATGTGTTTCTATGCTAGCAATGGCTAGTGTGTGTGTGTGCTGGCCATGGCTCATATCTTGGTGTGTGTCATGTTAGTCATATCATATATCTTGGTGTGTCCGTGTTAATCATGTCTCATATCTTTATGTGTGTATGTGTTTAGTTATATCTCATATCTTAGTGTGTATCTGTGTTAGTCATGTGTCACATCTTTGTGTGTGCATGTTTGGGTTAATGATATCTCATATCTTTGTGTGCATGTGAAATAGTGGATAATTAAGGGGAGGCTATCAGGCGTATAAAAGGTCGAAAGGTGGAGGGCAGGGAAAATAAACAGATAAGAGCTCAGTGGGCCCACGTGAAAATTATGACAGTGAGCGCGTCGTGCAAAGCATGAATGGAAAGAAAGGGCGAGATTGAGGGGTTTTAAGACAGAAAAGGAATAAGTCAGTCAGTTGAGCGTTAGACATTGATGGGATCTCATGCAGACAGCTGTGTGTTAGTTTTGTTATAGCTGGTACTGTTGATCATGTTAGAGTTTGTTTTTTCAGTACAAGGATAGAGTAGGAACGATAGGCTCAAGTTATGAGTTAGCGACAGTGATAGAATAGAATAGACGTGTAGAAGTGATGGAATTCAGTTGTTTTAATAAAGGATGGAATACACACAAGTGAGTTACAGTTTCCTCCAGAGAGGGACAGTTTTTTTTACTAATTAGTGACTAGCTAGTAGGTTAGTTACAAGAGACAGAGTGAACGATTATGAGTTCACTAGGAGAGACAGAGTGGGGACATTCTTGGTGTCTCATTATTATAAAGTGGCGTAGTCCACGAACACTAAGTATTCAGAGATAAGTCTTTTCAGAGAGGAAGGCTATTAGAAAGTGGCGTAGTCCACGAACACTAAGTATTCGGAGATGAGTCTTTTCAGAGAGGAAGGGCTCAGGAAACGTGTCGTAGAACACGCATAGTGTGATCCAGAAGTGATTACGCACTGGTGTGACTTCAGAGGAAGTCCACATTAAATGTAGTTGCGCCGAGGTGCGACGAACAGCTATATTCGAGGAGGGAGCAATTCCCTGTCTACTTCAAGGGAAGATTCCTTTGAAGGGGTGTCATAGTACACCACAACTAGCAACAAGAGCTCGCACGGGTCCTGGAACTTGGATGGAGCGAGCAGGAGTATGATTCTCCAATGAAGTACCATGTTGGCAAAGGGAAGTGTACCCTAAGTGTCCAACGATTTATATATTGCCTTATAGACGAGGGTAAGTGTGCCCTGGTCGTCTACATATTGTTATATTACCATAATGGCGAAGGGAGGGAACCCTGATCGCCAACCCATTGTGTATAGCAGCAAGGCTGCAGAGTGTGTATGAAAGGGGCGTAATTGTCAGCCCATATGTAGTTACGACTGTCAACTGTGAACTGAATTTCGAAGATGAATAAATACTCAGGAATGTGTTTCTGAATTGTTCTTTGATGTTCTATAGCAATATCTGTAATCGTCTGTACCGGGCGTAGCGAAAGCTGGGAAGGTTGTCAAACACAAACACGGAGACTCCACTATATGAATCATTGGCCATGGTTTCAGCATTGATACAATCAAGGTGAGCGACGCCACTGGTGGGCAGTCGCACTATCAAGCAGTACACAGCCGGTGCCAGTCATATCACGAGTCATTGCTCATCGTGCGTAAGCACCCTTGGTAATGATGGCTCGTGGTAACAAGGGGGAAAGCTGGTACCGCTGGTGATTATATTGATGAAGGAAACGTAATCATCATAGGCATCATCATCAGTATCATCTTGAAACGGAAAAGGAAGTTATTATTTCTCTGGGTATATTATATGCCCCTGATATAATCTTCGTAGTATCGCTGGTATTGTTCGGCGTGATAAAAACACTCCCCGGTATACATGATTATGTTAGTCATATCTCATATCTTTGCGTGTGCATGGCTATGTTAATCACATCTCATATCTTTGTGTGTGCATGTCTATGTTGGTCATATCTCACATCTTTGTGTGCATGTCTATGTTAGGCATGTGTCATATCTTTGTCTGTGCATGTCCATGTCAGACATATCTCATATCTTTATGTGCATGTCTATGTTAGTCATGTGTCATATATATTGATGTGTGTCAGTGTTAGTCATGCCTCGTATCGCTGTGTGCATGTCTGTGACTCTAGTGACTCGGGCAGATGGTGCTCGTAAACCTGGGAGGGCCGACCATCTAAGGGCAGAATCCCCCTACAGAAAAGATCATCTGCTGCCTTGCAGGAAGATTGGGGACAATCAAAGGCTAAGGAAAGCTAACCTAAATAAAATGCTGGCTGAAATCAAATGCACTGTGCCACTGGCGCAGAACATAGTGCAACGTTTTAACGGGTGTTCAATCAGAGTGGATCTGGCATACTCTAATTGTGATGTTCTGTCTGTGGGGGCGATCAACACACTTAACATGACAGCTGACTTCATGTGAGAGTCTGGAATCCTACTCTGATTGAGTCCTGATCGCAGAGAGAGAGAGAGAGAGAGAGAGAGAGAGAGAGAGAGAGATGTTATGTTTTGATCTTTCTGCCTTGCCACGTAGCCAAACCATTTTATTTGTTGTTTCTTTATATATTCTATGACGGGGGCTATTCCTAGTTTTTTTCTCAGTTCTTCATTTCTGATCTTATCTCTTTGACTGTTTGATGTCATTCCTCTTACACATTTAATCTCAGTAGAGGTTATTTTTTCTTATTGTTCTTGCATCTAGGGTCCAAGTCTGGCATTGGTAGCACAATGTTGGCATAAAGATTGTATTTTATAGTGCTCGTTTTGCCTCTAGAGTTATTTCCTTGTTGGACAATAGTGGTGATAACTGTCCAATGATTTGACAAACTTTATTGCATCTTGATTCTATCTCTGCTTTTTGTGAATTATCGTTTGTCACTAAACTTCCTAGGTATTTGAATTCCTCTACTTGTTTTAGTTTCCTGTCTTCTATAGTTATGTTGATGTTCTGTTTATTTTTGGCGACATTAATGACTTATGTTTTTTCGATGTTGATTTTCATGTTGTATTTTGTGCCTGAGCTGTTCAGTTTGGTTAAGTGTTCTTGTAGGTCTCATAATCTGATAAAATGTCATTTCGCATATCAACTAGTGTGGTAAAATCATCTCTCGAGAGTGTTAATCCATTTCTGGCAGGAAACTTTAGCTGACTCTCACCACGATATGTCCTTATGTTTATCAATGGTCTGTTATGAAAAGCAGAAACTGAGACGGCTTTAACACTATCTTTGACAATGGAATTATATTCTCATTGCCACAGGACATGAAAATCCGTTGACCACAAACATCCAATGAAGCTGGAATATTCACGCTAGACGATTCCATTCTGAAAACACACCAATAGGTAACAGGGCTCTGGCTTTCTGTGTGTATCCGTAGTGAGAACGGCTGACCTTTATACTATGTGACGGAGGGTGTGGCCCGTCTATTTATAGTAATTAATGCAATACGTTATTAGACGTGTTGAGACATATTCAAAGAGCCACCGAATACAATGAGTCACGTGAAGTTTGTTCCACGTAGCCGATGCATCCACGGAGTCAATAAACGATAGATGATATGGTCGTTAATATGTTTTCTCGCTGAAAATGACACGAGAATTATGTTAATGCTTGCACCACGACAATTTAAAATGATATAATAAACACAATAAAGACAACATGTGTTGCTAATCAAATCTTGTAACACTCGTGAGCTGTAGATGAATGGATCGTGTGAATTCCTCTCGATAAAGCTTTAAACATCCGTGTGCCTTGGAGGTAGACCGTAGGAATCGAAATACTCTATTTGACCAAGGCATTGTAAAAGAGAATCATCCAGTGTTCACCTGGTTTATGTGCAGTGTCGGTGTTTATGACAAGGACTGCAGTCTTGGTAGGGTCGATGATGAGCGGTAAGTGGTTTCGTGGGAGGACACTAACAAGAGAACAACGTCGAACGAAAACATCGGACATCAAGAAACTCTAAATAACCCCCGGTTTATTTTCTCAAACCGCGTAGTCTGTTAGAACCTGGCGTGTCTTTGACACCTCGAGTACTAAATCCAACGCTGCATAGACAATAACTTGTAGGGGAGTTGTTGTGAGAGTGGCAAACTTCAGCTCTATCGACAAGGGTCGATTAAAAAAAAAACTATCTTTACGACACATAGTACCATTGCTAGTGTATGTCGGGGGGCAACGATAGAACCAAAGGGATAAAGGCCGCTTGGTCAAGCCGTCGCCACGACGTGTGCGACAAAGAATTTTTATTTCACCCCCGATAGAAAAAAACCTTTCTGTCGGCCGCGGGCTTCAAACACCGTACGTCAGCTTTTCAGCCAGCGGAACAGTGGTTTTAGCCGCACGGCCACGTGCACCTCCCGTTCCGCTTGGTCCGCTTGTGGCTAGCTCAAATCGGGATCCATCTAACAGGATGGGGAGAGGCCAAAACCAAATAATAAAAATCCGTCCTTAAACTGTTGATAATCAACGACATTTCCAGCGTCTCTACCAATCAGAGCCAAAGCCAAATTTGTACCAAAGAAGGCTCGCGCATAGTGATTTCGTTCAAAGTCCATAGTTACGGGCTTTCCTGAAACATATCTCCCATCAACCGTCAGGTTGATATAAGTCAAACCAAAGAGTTGAAAATTGAACGGGTTAGTGTTATAAACTCCATTTAAGGCACTGGCGGCAATCAGACCTATCACTAGACGTGTTGGCGTTTGATACAAGAATCAATTGTCTTGGTTGTGCGAGGGCATACCTCTAGCAATGGCAAATGTTTTTATGGTAACCTTCTTGATTGGGTACCGAGCAATCTTCCTTAAAAGAGCCTTTTCGTGGGCCAGAGAAATCGCCGGGTTTTGCTTAACTTTCCTGACCACGAGTGCAGCATAAGTGATCACACTCTTATAATCCACAGACTTATCTTGAGCCATGATGTTGAACACGTCCTTAGAGGGTGTGAGGTTGATCTTTACATCCACTCTATTTAACATATAACGATTCTGCACAAAGAGCTCAGATTACAAACGACCCATCATTTCAACCTCTTTACTACCCGAAATCAAAGCGTGCCGTATTTTAAATCCCTCGTTGTCCTGCATATCATCGTGGTGGCCTGTTGTGTCTTTGTAGAACAGAGCGGCCGTCAAGTGCTCCGTTTTCGCATTTGTCCCATAGATTAGCGTAGTCTAGAATACCGCTCTAAATGGATAGGTATTCTCGGATGGTGCTCAAGGAGAGATCAAGTCATCATACTTCGCCTTCGCACTGGTCACAATAGAATGAGAAATCACATGTTCATCAAATTCAGAATAGGTACAACCAGCTTATGCCACTGTACAATGGACAATATGACTACAAAACATGTTCTACAGGATTGCCCCAAGTACACAGACTTGAGAAGAACAATGTGGTCCACGTCAATCTCCCTGGAAGAGAAACTATATGGGGCAATCTATTCGCTTAAACAGGCAGCTGACTTCATGAGAGAGTCTGGAATCCTACTCTAATTTAGTCATGATCGGAGAGAGAGAGGGATGGTGAAATCAGCGTGTCCCTCATAGATTCGTCGACTTGAGAAAATAGACTGAAGATAATTGTTGACTGGCCCTACCTCGGAATTCAATTGTAAACTATCCCGTTGGGGAGGATGATCCTGGCTCGCAGATGCAAAAACGTGTTGAAAAAATCTAGATACTCTTCGCTGTTTCCAGAAATGAAAAGAGATATTTGCGGGCGGAACCAAAAGAGCAAAATCGCATTATGGTTGAAAAGTGGCGGTAGAAAACCAGAATCAAGAAATCATCATTTTTAGATCACGCAACTAAGTTCAGTTCCAAACATCACCTTCCAGCAGAAAGACTTCAAGATATGCCCATCCGCCCTGAAGCACTTTGCCGTCAAATCCCCGAATGCAGGACTGAGCTCTGCGACCCCCTAGCAGACAGAAATACTCGACTTCCAATACTTAAAACCATAGCACTGAAAACCATTGACCAGTATCCACGTAATGCCGTCCACGTTTATACTGATGTATCTTCATGTAAGATCACCCTAAATGCTGGTTACGGTGCTGTTGTCAAGTATCCCTGCTCTCACTCAGACGACTACTCCCAAATTTACGGTCCATGCGGAGAATACTGCTCCAATTACTCTGCAGAAATTATAGCAATAAAGAGAGAGGATATTTGCAGACTTTTAATGCGACACCACAGAGCCGGAAGATATATATATTTTCTCGGATTCAAAAACAGCACTCGAAGCAATTGAAAGCGGACTAACATCCGATGTTTCCAATATAATATCCTTATTCAACCAACTCTACACTACATATGGCGTAGCTGTAACCCTACATTGGATCCCTGGTCACATTGGCATTTCAGGAAATGAGAGAGTGGATACGTTGGCTAAACTGGGAGCATCTCTATCACAGCTTCCTGTTCAAGTTAGCCTCAAAACATGCAAGCAAATTCTAAGAAACAACTACCACGAGGAATGGTTGAATATGTGGGCTTCAGCTAAGACCTATGTGGCCTACTCTACAGATATCAAACAAAACCAGACCCCTCGACCCCGTTGGGGAGCTGAGGCGAAGGGATCATAGCCTGATATTCCAGCTGAGAACTAGCCATCATCGTACCAATCAACACCTGAGCAGAATAAAATCACAACATGATCCAATCTGCAGACACTGCCGTCAACAATCTGAGTCAGTTGATCACCTGCTGCTACACTGTAGTCATTTACAAAACCGACGGAGCATGTTACTCCCACTACCTCCTACCATCAATAACACACTGTACTCTTCAGCTGTAAAACTGAGCAGGACCTGCACCTTCATGCGAAAGGCATTAAGCTGTATAGAGTTCATAGCTCACGGCTAACAAGGGGATTAAGTCAAGTCAAGGTGACCCAAACACCAACTGATCTCTTTAATTCCTAGTTTGGTATTACGTTGCAAGGCTGTTGTACAGCTATACGCCCCTGGTTGACTAGGATCAAAGTAATGACGCATAAATATTTTGCCCACCTTTTCCATTTCGATATTGGGATTTTAAATTTTATTTTTTTGAACCTCCGTTTATATTATTGTTGTTGCGTTCGCCAGCTTTCAACTCTGACGAAGTCCCTAGAGACTAGGAACTGAATTTTGCGTGTTAATCCATTTTTCCCGGGCAGCCGTGTGCACCGGGTCCCTCGCCGCACAGGCAGATAACTCCGACTTCGGAGGTACTCATGTTTTTTTTCCGTCGATGAGTAACTGACGTTTCAAGACGGGCCTCGCTGCTGAGACCAGGGTGGTTGTCACAGAGAGAAATCATATTAAAAATCATAACCGGTGGAGCCGAGATTTGAACCCACAACCTCTCTATACCGAGGCCGATGACCTGCCTCGAGACCATCCAGTCCCCCATGGAATTGGAATATGAGGAAACTGCAACAAGGAACACTTTTCATGCATAGTCTGCAATGGTTCCTGCCGCCTATCCACCATATACCAGAAGTTCACGTCCTCCCGAAAGTGATGATCGTCATATTTCCTTAAAAATCTATAGCGCTTGATGATGTTAGGCCATCGTTGTTGACTCCAATTTCGAACATATAAACACACAGTTAGTCGTCAGATTATCCCCGTCGCACATCAAACAACAGACCGTAAGATTAGTGTAACGCCGGTCTAGGAATTTACGATGAGCCATTACGATGACGTTGCACACATAACAATGGCGCAAGCACAGCAATGACGCGTCCTTTAGATTCTTGATTACTCTAGTGAATGTAGCCTACGACGAACAGAACACGGTGCAAATTCCCTAAGATATAAAACTGAGGCTATCAACGTTATATATCAATGGGTATTAAATCATCGCAATATAGGATACGTTGCATTTCATCGCCTAAATCTCTCAATTTGTCATTGATCGCCTCGGGTGGTAGTTTGTCTCAGACCCTCGAGCAACCAAGGATCCATCAAGATAATTTTTTTGCCATGTTTACACACCTAATACACCGCCGAGAACACTTAATATAGGTCTGATCAAAGCACCTTTGAATCCACCAGTTTGTAGAATCTCTTTCCGTCGCTTAAGAGTCGATTTCTTTTTAGTGAGGAATCTCAGCTTGTTCTTGAGTCGACGTAGCTCTCACTTCTGTCACTGAGTGAGTCTAACATTGCCTTTTAATATGTTATGACAACGCTCGCACAAAAAGCGAATGAATTCAAGAGATGCTGATTTTCAATATGGCTATTAAACCACTCGGCGTGGCGGAGCGCAGACATTTCAACATTTCACCGTGTCGTCTAAGTGAGTCTGCCATTCTGATACTATGGTACTTAGACGATTTGTCTCTCCCCTGGGAATATCTTTGTTCTCAGCCTCAGAGGATCCGGTGTTTCCTGTCGAAGGTCCACCAAGAAATAGCAGTGGGGGGACGCTGGTGCGTCCTTAAAACTATCTTGATGGTACGCCACTTGCCCTGGGTACATTTTCTTAAACAGATTGGTAATTTGACTTCCGTCTCTGGGGTTCTTGAAATGAACTATATAATGGGCATTGAGGCTTATAGTTCGATGTTCCTTTTTTACAAAATAGGTTTTGAACAATGTAGATCACGCTCATATCTCTGTGATGACTACCTTTGGTGAATAATTTTGTTACACTGTCGTCCGTATCTGACATCAAGTCGTCGAGGATGATGAGTCTTCTCTTCTTACCCCCTTCCAAGTTATCGATATCTGGTAGACCCTCGATAAATCTCACTGTCTCCATAGACTCCTACATTGCTTGCCATTTTCCATAACACCATAGAACTTCCTCGGGTATGGGCAAAACTAGCTCTTGTAGATCCTATTGAAACTTTTGCACAAACACCGTTTTTCCATAACCTGTGGGACCAGCTATCAGAGCGGTAAAGGGGTATTTCCACCGAGCGTCCATCATCCCTAATGACAGTTCGATGGAGTTTTATCACTTTTTTAACATTTTTTATCATGTAGTAAATTGTCTGTCCCTTTCCAAATCTTTGTAATGTGGTTTTCTTGTTTTACAGATCACCGTAAAATGGCATCTAATGAACCTTATCTCCCATTCGATAAGTTGCTGTGTATTTTACAGTATCAACCATACGTCTACTGTAAAGGGTGTCAGGCGAAGCATGACAACCTGTTACCTCACTCGTATCTTGTAGACTTTGAGTAGCGCCTTAGCGCGCAAATAAGTGATATTTTAAGTCATGAGCTCAAGAAAGAGTATGTGGTCTTCTTGTTTGCAGAACACATATACCAACGACTAATGGGATACATCAATTGGGAAAGTACTTACTCTGTACTACCCTCCCCATTTCTCTGCAACATTAACGAACCAGAAGCTACGGAGATTGGCGTTGGAGAAGGGGTCAATTTGAGTTCAAGTAACTCACCATCCCCAGAAGTATTACCTGGCCCTACCGCTGACCCGATAGCCACTACATATGGTGCGGCTGATGATAGAATTTCACCAACACTCCTAGTTCTCGACCCCACCAATGAGACAGACTGGACCGCATTTCAAGCGGAAAATGAGGCCAGTATTCGCTTTAATACTAATGCTCTTCTCTAAGTGGTTATAATCCAGACGTCAGTCATTTCTTTACTTCGCCTACAATACTAATGCTGTTCTCTGATTGGTTAATCCAGATGTCCGTCAATGTTACGATAATCACTCTCTGATAGGTTAATTTATACTTTAACCACATTTGTTACCAGATTATATTTAAACTAGACCCATGCGTGATTTCATGTTATAAGTGCGGTTGATTCAAGGAAGGTTATTTCCATAGTAGTGTTCAGTCTAGAGAATTGTGTTGAGACTATATTTTACGCTGTAAGTTGGAATATTTTTATGTTTCCTCTTTATGTACGTACGTTAAAACTTATCGATAAACGGTTATACTATTTTATTAATGTTAATTTGTTTAAAGTGGGTATTTTAAGTCTTGCTGGTTAATTGTATTAATGTATTTAAACTAGAATGTTAAGTATTGTTGACAAAGGGTTATTTGTTTTTCTACAGATGATTTATAATAACGAGGTTTCTTCTGGAGAACCTCAGTGCCCATTTTTTCCAAAGAAGTTTAAATGGCGCAGAGGTTTGTTGGGGCACACTCGAGCTGCGCATCGCCGTATTCGACACATTTGTAACATTTGTCAGCACACGTATAAAATTCATGGTTCTTTTTTGAGAAATTTGAGACTAAAAAATGTAGTTTCTTTAACAGTACCATCTACAACACCAGCTTCACCATCGGCTTCTTCTACATCACCCACTTCACCACTGGAACCATCTACATCACTCACTTCACCGGTGGTCCCTTCATCATCAACCAAACAGAAGATAGACGAAGAACGTTCACCTCCGAGTAAAAAACACAAGAACGATGATCCCTTAGTAACACTGCCGGAGGATGTGCGGGCTGTATATCATCAAAACTCGTCAGCTATAAACACCCACGCTAGTATCAACAAGACAATTTCCACATATACTATCTTCCACTCACCTGCTCTCCCATTCACCACAGACTGGTCTGCTTTTCTAAGTGATGTGTTTGATAGTCAGACAACCGTTTTAAAATTAACTATGGCCATCATCTTATTCTGAGACACAGAGATACTTGGGATTTACCCTTCTTCAATGCATCTCTCAGTAACTCGGCTGTTTCATAAATTTTGTAGAGTCTTTAAAAGAACACAATCCCGTAGACACTGCACTGCTCAAAAGACCCGATTCTAAATGGATGGTGAAGAACATTTCCCGCTACTAGTTTTTATTTATTTCACATACATGACTTCCCTATACGGTGTAGCTTGGAGGAATTACTACCTCATGTTAGTAACAACAAGTGCATTTACACCTTGCAGAAAAGTTGGAATACTTCTACTTCTTACAATGATAGTCTTCTTTTTTCTCCTGTTTGGCGTTATTTAAGGGGAGAGATATCGACAATCTGGAAATGCCCACTTGACAGCACGTTAGTTAGTGGCACTTGCGTTGGGATATTCTTTTCGTGGACACATTTCCAGGGTGACTTTACAACATCTACCACACTTGAAGGAATGTTTTGAAATAAACATTGATGTATTTGAGTTCAACGCAGAAGAGGCCCTCTGTCCCAAACTAAGAAGCAGGGGATCACATGACACCACCATGCGAGTCTTGTTTCATAAGGAATTTTTCATGTATATTACTTATATTAATAAAGCAGCTGACGCCTTCTCTTATTCACGGTGTGGGAAATTGTGAGCTCGGTTTACCAATATGAACGACCATGAACAAATATGCAATAGGGGTAAACCTAAGATTTTTTTACACGGGGGGAATTTATACACCTAGCTAGTCTATTGTGAATGCAATAGAGGAAGAGGGAATTGACATGTCCAGCGGTTTCGTGTATCCCTATAGGGCCACCTTTGATTACGAGTACTATGTTGATAATAGCAATTTGCTCACCACAAAATGTGCCTCTGATACGAGACATTTTTTAGCAAAACATGTCCCTCTATTCGTGTCTGTGGTATCCAACGTCCCCGGGTTTAGAGAGCTTGTCTGTTTTGTCACCGAGGGTGATCCCTAGAAGTTGGTTAATAATATGCTTGATTATTTAAACTCTATCTCAAAGGATGCTTACACAATTTTAAAAGGTGATTTTAAGCAACTGCATATTAAACTGGCCCCGTGTGCGGAAAGGCGTGATCCGGAGAAGTCCGACCTGAGAGGACGTCTAACCGCATACTTGAAACAGCTCCCGGTCATAGGTTTCAACGCAGGCAAATAAGATATAAATTTGATGAAGCCATTTTTAATTAATCGTTTCACCGCAGCCTCCACTCCCAACATAGATGCGAAAGGTTATGACTATATTGAGAATAGCGAGCAGGAAGGAGAGGGACAGGATGAAGAGAAGCGGATAGATTAAGAAAACAGGATCGGTGGTATAAATTTTATAGTTAAGCGAAACAATAATATCATGTGTCTCGCAACATAGAAATTAAAACTCATTGATATCGTAAATTATCTAGCCCAGGTTTCAGTTACAGCACTTACTTGGAAGCTTTCAAAGTTGAGGAGACTAGGGTGTTTTCTGTTACGAGTACATAACTGATTTTAAAAAGTTGAACGAGACGCAGTTACCTCTTCACTCGGTCTTCTTTTCCAAACTAAAATAATTGTAATATTTCCGAAGAGAAGTACGCTCAGTGTAAAAAGATCTGGAAGGACAACAAGATAACGAATATAAGGGACTTTTTGGTGTGGTACAACGACAAAGATGTGGTTCCTTTTCTTCAAGCCATGAGCCTTCAGGTTTGGTTTTACGTTGATTAGGGTATCGATATGTTTAAAAGCGCGATTTCAGTCTCCTGTATAACTCTGAGGTACCTTTTTGAAACTCATCCCCGAGATGTGGGTTTTTCTATGTTTGCAAAAAAAGGAAGCCGATTTAGATCACACCATAGGACAGAATATCGTCGGAGACCCGTCTATCATCTTTCATCGGTACCACAAGAAGGATAAATCTTTTATCAGAAACAAAGTGGTGCTCGGCGTTAAAGCATATGATGCGAACGCTCTTTATTGGCGCTTATGCAAAAAATTCCACCTATTATACGGTCATTCACAAGGTTGGGGATAAACCCCTTAAGATGAAATATTACTCGCGTCAGTGCAGAGAGCATCTGACTTGGATTTCCCAACAAAACCAGGTCCATGAGATCCCAGTTAAATACCGCGAGATGGCTTTAGGCAAACGCAAGATAAGAGTGGATTATTGGGGTAAAGCTAATAATACAGTGTATCAGTTCCACGGCTGTCTCTTTCACGGACATCCAATCTGTGACATCACTCGCGATCGCGAACTCAATCTGGTGAATAATATTCAGTTGGCTGTTTTGTACCAGAAAACATGTGAAATAACTTCTTATTTAAGGGGTCTCGAACGTATTCGCGTAATCGTCATGTGGGAGTGTGAGTAGCAAAAACTGAAGAAAACAACGCCGGCTATTCAGATCTTCATAGATGAGAACTTGCGCATTTCTAGACCAACCTTTGCTAAACATAAACCCATCACCGATAAAGTCATTGTAGATTCAGTATTAGGCGAGTCATTTTTTGGTCTCGTCGAGTGCAAATTTCACGACCCGAACAGTTACAGGCCCATTTTAGCGCGATGACCCCTATATTTTAAAATATAGACATAGGCATAGATGACATCAGTCCCTTTATACGGGAGGACGCCACCAAAAACAATCTGTTGAGTGCCACTAGACGTACTCTCGTGGATAGTTATAGTGGAATAAAGATCCTGTTGACCACATTCCTGCTAAAGTGGTAATTAGATATCGTATTGAAGACCCTGACGAATAAGGTGAAATAAGTATATGTGTCCTAAGCTAAGGAGGGGACCAATAAAGTAAAGTATGACTGTTCCAAGTGTAAGGCGAGACAATTATACGACAAACGGACTCCTGGTCTGTTCAAATTAGAATATTTGGGCGATGGGTAATAATTTGTCCTATTACTGCTTTGGAGACTACGCGAAAGTTAGCAAAGGGTCTTAATAAACACCACAGCAAGTTAGATAAGGATACTTTCACAGAGGTCCTAAACAAAAAGCAAGTCGGGGGTGGTAAAAAAAATATGGGGTTTAAAACACACGAGGAGTCGGTATACACATAAACGCAACACTGGAACTTAATTTTCGTATTTCTACATCAAGCAACACGTCCATTCTGATAACGTAACTACCTCCCCTTTATCCATTTAACAATATCATATATGAATGGTCATATATAAACTACTTTGTTTCTTATGCATTGAAGTTGTCTTTATGTAAACATGGATTTGCTAAAGAATACATTATTGTCTGAACATGTGTTGTTATCTATTATGACATATATATGAATTTTTTAAAAATAAATAAATAAACTTGTCACTGTTTTATTGCCTGAGAGAATGGGCTAGATAAAGTACCACAGATGATGCCGATATCTACAACTGGTCCCCATCCACAAGTTCCCCTTTCACAAGACATCACGAAAGGTCACCCGACCGGGCCGGTCAGCCCGGAAAAAATAATGTTAGGGTAGACTTATTATATAGCAAAAAATTCTCTGGCAGTCTAACAACACGGGGTATTATGCTGTAAAATCACTACTCTCACTCTTGTTTCTTTTACTGCTTTGTAGAAATCTCTTGTGGCTGTCTTGAAGCCCCTGCTCATGTTTTGTCCGAATTCTATCCAATTCTTTGCTCACCTTCTTTGATCAAAATTTTAACTCTTTTTCGAACTAAGGCATATTTTCTTCCTTCTTATTCTCCCTCCAATTTTTAGACAGTTTCTTCTTTTCTTTAATTGCTTCTCTGATTGTTTCGTTCCACCACGGGGTGCTCTTTTTCTATTCATTTGTCCTAAGCTTCGTTCCACAAACTGTTTTAGAGATGTTGGTTACTGTTTCCTTCTTTTATTTCCAATCTTTTACTGTGCATACTTCGTTAGAGAGTTTATTGAATTACTCTGTTAGTTTTTCTTATAGGGTTTTCCTTGATTGTTGATCTTTTAATTGTTTTATTTTTATTGTCTGTTCTCTTCGCTTCTTTTGTTTGTTTTCGTACATTCTCTTTATTTTTGGCTGTCTGGGTGTGATCATAACCATCTTGTGGTCCGTGTTCATAACGATCTTGTGGTCCGTGTCTCTGTTTAGATCTTCTTCTTCTTCTTCTTCTTCTTCTTTCCTTCCTCATCTGCCTTTCAGCGTCGAGGGGAGATATAATTTGCGGTCTTTTGCTCTTATGTTCGCCTCTGCTGCTGTTATGTTTCCTAGTGCTTCTAATATTCCATCGATCCATCTTTTTCGTGGTCGACCCTTGGGTCTGTTGTTCTCACAACGTTTGTTGAAGGCTCGTTGTGTTGTGTTTTGTTCTTTCTGCCTTGTCACGTGGCCGAACCATTTTATCTGTTGTTTCCTTATATATTCTATGGCTGGGGCTATTCCTAGCTTTTTTCTCAGTTCTACATTTCTGATCTTATCTCTCAGACTGTTTCCTGTCATTCGTCTAACACATTTCATCTCTGTAGAGGTTATTTTTCTTATTGTTCTTGCATCTAGAGTCCAGGTCTGGCATTGGTAGCACAACGTTGGAATGAAGATTGTATTGTAGAGTGCTCGTTTTGCCTCCAGAGTTATTTCCTTGTTGGACAATAGTGGTGATAACTGTCCGATGATTTGACAAGCTTTGTTGCATCTTGATTCTATCTCTGCTGTTTGGGAATTGTCGTTTGTCATTAGACTTCCTAGGTATTTGAATTCCTCTACTTGTTTTAGTTGTCTGCCTTCTATAGTTATGTTGATGTTCTGTTTATTTTTGGCGACATTCATGACTTCTGTTTTGTTGATGTTGATTTTCATGTTGTATTTTGTTCCTAAGATGTTGAGTTTGTTTAAGTGTTCTTGTAGGTCTTCTATTGTTTCATGTATTAGTGCCTGGTCGTCTGCAAATAGAAGCTCGTTGATCTCCTCTGTCTCTGATGGGTTGGCTAGCTTGCATATATGGTCCATGTATGTAATAAACAGTAGGGGGGATAGTACGCACCCCTGTCTTACACCTGATCTAACTTCGAAGTAGTCTGTGTAGCCTGTTGCTGTTCTGACCCTGCAGCTGCTGTTGGCGTAGAGACTTTAATGTTACGTTAATGTCTCAGACATTTTAACAACTACAATCGAGTTCTGTTCTCTGAGCCTTTAGTCTAGCCTGACTACGACAGAAAAGACAGTACTAAATCCTCGAGGCACAGGTACCCACTCTGCCTTAAGATTAATGTTCGCACATAAATATAACAGTATCCTCAGCCCGACATACCCATGATTTACCCCTCCTTTATCTGCACCCATTTTCTTCAATCAGTTTATAAAGCAGTTGTTACTGTTCGCTTATCTTTAGATATGCCCGTGCTCTCCAGATCATGAGTTTGTCCTCCATAGTAGAGGAAATGAGACCACACATGAGGTGTCTCTCGTGCATCCCAATATAATAAACTTGGCTACATTCTGCACGTTTTCCACTCTGTCGGTAGAATTCATTCTAATAGTAAGAATGACCATGGTATTGTTCGTTCAGAAATTCGTGCCCACAGAGTTGATCAATTAACTCGGAAACTGTTTGATGAATTTCAATAATTTTTGTTCATGAAATCTTATTTTTTCACCGACGTTAAGCCTGATTTGTTCCCCTACTGTCTTGCATTTAGGAAAGGTTTTTGTTTCTTTAGGGTATATGAAAATTTGAATTTCTTGGTTGTCCTAATTTTTAGGTGTTTACATCTTCCCATATTTGTTGCAATCAACATTGTCATTTAAAAAGGTAAAATGTCACGTGTTTATTCTCACAATCTTTGTATTTTCTCGCACTTATTGAACGTGATTTTGAAAGACGCGCGACTTTTGTCATTTCCGATTTCTTGTTAAATAGTTTCAGAGGCGTACTTTGATAAAGTATTTACTATTCATGTATATTCCTTTACATGTTATGATTTTTAAGCTATTGTAAAGTGACTACTTGATTTTTAAAATCATGAAGATTTTAAAGTGTAAATTCATCACTATGCAAAAACTAACTGCGTTATTGTACAGGCACATTTGCAATTACCTATTTCTATGACGACGATAGAAAATAAAATGAAAAATTGTGACCCGCTTCAATGTGATACGGATACGCCTTTGATCAATGTGATACGGATACGCCATTGTTAGAAAATTCACGTAATTTACAGTAAAATCTAATGTTTAGAGCACACGGTTTGATATTTTCTTAAAATTATATAACAAAAAACGATTTGTGCAAAATACAGACTACCTTTGTACTTAAATGTTATAAAATCTTAAAGTCGGTGAAAAAATAGGATATGATAAAAAATTACAGAAATTCATCAGTTTACGAGATAATTGATCAACTCTGTGTGCACGAATTTGTGAACGAACTATAGTTGTATATATTTTGCTTTCGAAAAACACTGCCAGATACAAGGATATAGACAATGAAATACGGAGAATGTGCAAAAAGGCAAAAGAAGACTGGCTCAACCAAAGATGTCTAGAAGTCGAAACTATGGAAAGTAAACAAAACTTAAGAGAGATGCACACAGAAAAAAGAGGATGATGAATAAAGACAAAAAGGCTACAGGAAACGGATGTATTGCAAACAAAGAGGGAAGAATGCTAACAGACAACAAAGATATGGAAAGTAAACAAAACTTAAGAGAGATGCACACAGAAAAAAGAGGATGATGAATAAAGACAAAAAAAGCTACAGGAAACGGATGTATTGCAAACAAAGAGGGAAGAATGCTAACAGACAACAAAGATATAATAGATAGATGGCAAGAATATATAACAGAATTATTTTATGACGAAAGGGACAAAAAACCAGACATAAAATGTACATACAACTATAAAATCCTGAAATCTGAAGTAGAAAAAGCTATAAAAACAATGAAAAAGGGAAAAGCAGCAGGGCATGACATTATACAGATAGAGATGATACAGGCTCTAGAAGAGTTTGGCGTCGAAGTGATCACAGACAAATGCAATGACATATACCATACAGGATACATACCTAACGATCTAAAAAAACATCAACTTTCATTGCATTGCCTAAAAAGAACGGTGCAGTTGAATACAGTGACTTCAGAACAATAAGCCTAATGAGCCAGGTAACAACAATTTTACTAAAAGTTATACAGGGACGGATTCAAAATAAAATCAATACTGAATTAGATGAGCAACAATTTGGATTCAGGAAAAACAGTGGGACAAAAGAAGCCATATTGAGCATGAGAACATTGATTGAAAAGTATACAGAAGTAAACAAACCAATATATGCCTGCTTTATAGACTACACCAAAGCTTTCGATAGAATACACCATAACCAACTAATAGACTGCCTAAAGGATATAAATCTAGACGCCGTAGCTCGTTTCAAATCACGTGTCCAACTTCAAAACGCTATTGCTCAGTAACCGTTTGTTAAAAACTGTTGAAATTTTCCAAATGTTATTAGAATGCAAAAGACCCTTTAAATGTATATTTAACAAATATCTTGCAGCTGCAGTTTTCTTAAAGCGGCGAATTTCTTTGATGTTTGTCAAAATTGTAAATTGTGAACCCCTAAATAATAGAAATTACCGTAGTTGCTGGTCTATGATTAATTTTCACTAGGTAAAGGCGTGGCCGTAATGGGGAAATAACCTAATAAGACAAAACACCAGGATAATTATTGTGTTCTCAGTTCGAGGACGGACGATAATATCAAGGTATACCCCTGTATGTCCAATTTTCATAGTTGTGTGGTCCTGATAAGGAACGTTTGTTGAACTAATTTAAGGTAATATAGGGGCCAACATTGTGGGGGCTATATACTTTCATTCTGAATCAGACGAGTCTAAAAGATTAATAACTGTTTGGGGTTGAACATTCCACAAACCATCATTTTTCCAGTATTCCTCTTCCTGTTTTAAGACGTGGTCTTCACATTTAGCCCAATAATCTTTGTCTATATTTAATAAAGCGAGATTAGCAAGAGTCTTTACATCGCATATTTTGAATGTTGTATTTTCATCTGCCACTTGTCCTTTTAATTTTGCCCAGATTAGTTCTATTGGATTTAAATGAGCATGGTAAGGTGGCAGCCTCAAACTTATATGACCGTGCTCTTGGATAATCTTATCTATTTGAAAAATCTTTGTCCTTTGTTTTTGCTTTACTAGAGATAGTAATTCAGGTTTTAAGCACATGTTATTAAATTGTATGTGCTCCTTTGTGAGCCATATCTTAATAGCATCTTTTGTACTGGATGACGTCGGGACTTTATCTTCAAGTGCAACAATGTTGTGGTACGCTGCATTGTCCATTATTAGGCAAGATGGTCGATCTAGTGATGGGAGAACAGAATTTTCAATCCAATGTCTAAATATGTGACCATTCATCTCAGAGTGATAATCCCGATTGTCTATGGATTTTGAAAGAAAAATTAGCTCTGCATTCTGTATTAGTCCATGTTGTCGACTACCTGCATGAGCAATTATCAAGCGCTGTCCTTTGCTGCTAGGTATTAATCTCTTAATCTTTCCATCTGATGACTGCCATTCCCTTTGGTTAGTGTGGTGAGCATTGATCCATGTTTCATCCAAGTACACAATATCATAACCTTGCTTGCGCACCTCTTTTACTTCACCTAAGTACTTGCTTCTCATGACTACTATATGTGGCTTCTCACAGATGATGTTTCGTCCATTGGAATACTTTCTGAATGTAAAGCCTGCAGCTCTCACATTCCTCCATAATGTAGACTTTGATATTTCAATACTGTTGTTCTTTTTCAGCGATACTTTTAATTTTCATATTGTAACAGTTTCATTCATACCCAACATTTTGCGAATTTCACTTCTAATAAGTTCACTGTCGAAATTATCCAACATTTTTGCTCTTCCTTGTGATTTTGTATATTTTGAACATTGACGGTCACGTGCTTGAATCCAGCGATTAAATGACCGTTTAGATAAATCCAAAATGTGTCTTGTCTTATTCTCAGGGTTTTCTAAAGAATGAAATAATCTTCCTCGTTTAGCCTCTTTGCAAAAATAGTCATACATTTTTATTGCGATGTTTTGTAAACTGCAGAATTTCATTTTAAGACTCATGATAAATGTTATCGTTCCACGTCTCTACCTATGAATGAACGGAAATGGAACACACAATTTCTTGTGTTTTTAACAAGTGTCTAATTGTGTCAAAAAACCACGGTAAAAGCGTGCAAACACGTAAATTTTACCGTTAAAATACTGTAAACATTAAGTTTTGACTACATCAATGGGTCGTTATAAATTTATATAAATCAAATAAGCAACAATAATAACCAAATGTTTTTTTTTAATGAAATTAATTCCCTGTTGGGTTCTAATCATTATAACTTTACATGCAAATTTTGAATATAATACCACAAGCGGTTAAAAAGCTATCGATTTTAAAAGTTGGGCACGAGTTATGAAACAAGCTATAATATGTAATTTGTACTGGGAGCAAACAGCAATAATAAGATATAACAAGGAAAACTCTACACCCATGGACATAAAAAGAGGAGTAAGACAAGGATGCATCCTATCACCAAGCTTGTTCAATCTATACACTGAACAAATCTTTAAAAACATCTCAGAGATGCCAGTAAAAGTAAAGTAAAGTACCCCCGCCACGCCAAGTGGCGTATAGGGAAATATAGTGTTAGTGACCCTATATTTTACAGACCTTCAGCACATGATTTTTGGGGTAATGTGGTCAGTATTACGCCCGTGCTGCTTTACTTTCCCAGAAAAAAATGCGGTACCCATTTAAGGCTGGCTGAACCCGGAAGCCGTCGGTTGGGATCGAACCCTACCCCTTGTCCGTGGTGGTCCAGTTCACTAACCACTGAGCTATCGCGGCTCCCTCAGAGATGCCAGGCCTAAACATTAATGGAAAGATAATCAATAACCTAAGATATGCTGATGATACTGTTCTACTAGCAGAAAATCCTAAAGATCTACAACAATTGCTTAATGTGATAACCATAACAAGCAAAAGATATGGACTAGAAATGAATATCAAAAAGACTAAAACTATGACCATAAACAAAGAAAATTCTAAAGACCTACAATTAAATATCACAGTTGAGGGAATACATCTGGAGACAGTCCTGAGTTACAACTACCTGGGACATACTATAACCAATGATGGAAAATGCAAAACTGAAATAAACAAAAGAATAGGTATGGCAAAAAGTAATTTTAATGCCATGAAAAATATACTAACAACAAAACAAATATCAGCAGGGCTGAAACTAAGAATGGCAAAATGTTACATCTTCTCAATATTCCTGTATGGTGCAGAAACATGGACATTAGACAAGAAAATAGAACAGAAAATTGAAGCCTTTGAAATGTGGATTTATAGAAGAATAGGTAAAATTGGATGGAAACAACAGATAACAAACGATAAAGTTTTAAAACAACTGAAAATAAAAAGAGAACTACTAAATACAATTAAGACAAGACAAATGAAATTTTTGGTGCATGTTAAAAGACACAACAGCCTACTAAAAGTAATATTGGAAGGAAAAATACAAGGTAAACGAGGCAGAGGCAGACCAAGACTAACATGGACGAGTAACATCAAAAGATGGTCAAGTCAATCTATGACAGTCTGCACCATCAAAGCAAGAAACAGAAGTAGTATCTTGGCATGTTTACGCGCTTTAAAAGTGCAAGGACATGCACCGAAACTGCACCAAAGACAATGGATTTTGCACCGAAACCGCACCGTGCAAAACCGTGGCTTGGCGGGCGTGACGGCTCGGCGTGCGGTGGGGCGTGACGGCGTGCGGTGGGGCGTGACGGCTCGGTGGTCGGGTCGTGGCGTGCGTCGCATCGTGGGAAAATGGGCGCTACAATGCTGACGTGTTATTAGAGCGGTTCTAAAACTTGTGGAAGGGGGGGGACAGAGCGGTTCTAAAACTTATGGGAAGGGTGCCTTATTGGTCGAAATGTAGTATCGTCGTTATCATCATGTGCCAGGTGTTATTATAGCGATTCTAAAACTTGGGGAAAGGGTGCCTTTATTGGTAGAGTGTGTTATTAGTATCATCATGTGTCGATTGGCGTAAGATTATGCTAATAATCTAACATTAAATACTGACGCTCTCTCTCATGGGCAACATCATCATGTGTTTTGTAATTATTAAATAGTGACTCTCTCTCTCTCTTTCACATTCATGGTAAAGCAAAACAAAATTCGTACTATATTTCACAGCTTTATTATTAATACAACAAATGTATTTATTAATACAACACATATTTGAAAATATATTACTGTCCGGTTGTTGATAATTTTAAGCGTCTGGGTTTCCTCCCTCCTGATTTGGTGGTACTGTTTGCTTGTGTTAAATGTCTATCAAACACAGGTGCATAGGAAGTTTCATTAGCCTTAAAAACACAACCGCCCTCCATTTTGACAAAACCTTGATCAAAGCTGGAAAAAGTCATTGGTGACTCTGCTGAACCACCCGCGGCATCCATATTGGCTGCCGGATCTGTCGTCTGATTAACAAGAGTTAGGTTCCCTTGGTTAACAAAAGGGGGCGTGTAGTTGATGAGATTCAGGTTAACAAGAGATGGTTTGTCGTTCTGGTGGTTAACAAGAGATGGCGTGTAGTTCTGGTGGTTAACAACAGGCGGCGTGCAGTTGATCTGGTTAACGAGATGTGGCGTGTAGTTGATCTGGTTAACGAGAGGTGGCGTGTAGTTGACGTTAGCATATGCGGTTAAAATTTTCTCTCGCATCTCAACTAACGTGATAAATTCCTCTCTCGATTGTGTTATCCCAGTTCTGGTAGGAAACTGCAAAAAACTATCACCGCTATATGTCCTTATATTTAACAATGGTCTGTTACGAAAAACACAAACCGAGACTGCCTTAACGCCATCTTTAGACAATGGAACTACAGTCTCATTACCACGTGACATAAATATGCGCTGATCACTGACATCAAACGAAGTTGACGTATTCAAGCTACACGACTCCATATTCAAAGAAAACAAACACAAGGCACCTGGCATCAGACGCTGGTTATCTATGTGTGTGTGTACACTGATCGACTGGGGTTTTTATGCCCGTTACGTTTTTCGGGTCGAGGACCGTCTATTTATAGTAGCTAACGCAATACGTTATCAGGCGTGGTAATACGTTATGTTGCGACATGTTCAGTGACCTCTTGAACTGACCCAATAAGGTGATATGTGGGAAATTTCAGTTGACCTGGACAATGATGTGTGTAACAATTCGGTCTCAGGTAATGCGGCTTGAGACTTGGAAACCACTGTATTGTTTATATAGGATGTGGATTTTAAAATAGGTGTTAGTTGAAGAGGGGAAAACTCGCGCGCTGACCTAAAATCACTCCTTTTTATTTTGTCGGTGGCGTAATCACTAAAGTTGGTAGCACTTGTGAGGATGGATCCCCAATGGAATCATCCCTTCACAGCTCTGATAGCCGGTCCTACAGGGTGTGGGAAAACGGTATTTGTGCAAAAATTTATACAGAACCTTCACGAGGTAGCTGTCCCCGTACCGGAGGAAGTTATATGGTGTTATGCGGAATGGCAACCGATATACGAGACTATGGGGTCAGTGAGATTTATCGAGGGTTTACCAGACGTCGATAAATTGGAAGGTGGTAAGAAGAGAAGACTGATCGTCATCGATGACTTGATGTCAGAGACGGACGAGCGGGTACCAAAATTATTCACCAAATGTAGTCATCACAGAGATATTAGTGTGATGTACATTGTTAAAAATCTATTCGGAAAAAATAAAGAACATCGAACCATAAGTCTCAATACACACTATCTAGTCCTTTTCAAGAACCCGAGAGACGGAAGTCAAATTATCAATCTGGCTAAACTAATGTACCCAGGACAGGTGGGGTACCTCCAAGATAGTTTTAAGGAGGCGACAGCGTCTCCTCGCGATTATTTGCTGGTTGATCTTCGTCAGGACACACCTGATAATCTTAGGTTGAGTACAAAAATATTCCCAGGGTAGAGACAAATCGTCTACGTTCCAAAGTAGAGAATCATGTGTGATGAATCACTTAGACGGCACGGTGAAATGTTGAAATGTATGCGCGCCGCCTCGCCGAGTGGTTTAAGAGCCATATTAAAAACAGCCTCTCCCAAACTTATTAACTTTTTGTGCGAGTGTTATCATAACATATAAAAGGTAATGTTAGACTCGCTCAGTGACAGAAGTGCGAGCTACGTCGACACAAGAACAAGTTGAGACTTCTCACTAAAAAGAAACCGAGTCTAAGCGGCGGAAAGAGATTCTACAAACCGGTGGGTTCATATGTGCTTTGCTCCGCCCTATATTAAGTATTCTCGGTGGAGTACTAGGTGCGTAACAATGGCCAAAAAATGATTTTGATGGATCCTCGATTCCTCGAGGGTCTTAAACAGACTACAAGCACGTATACCCCACCCGAGGCGATCGGTGACAACTTGAGAGATTTAGATGATGAAATGCAACGTATCCTATTCCGCGATGATTTAGCACCCGCTGTTAAGGCCAGAGTGTACCAACGTGCTCTGCACCAGTATTTAACTAGATTGGAGCAGTATAAACGACGCTCATTGGGCTCGGTCGATCTCATTCAACACAACACTTCAACAGAAAAAACACCTTCCCCACCACCACCACCACCACCACCACCATCAATCGAGGTATCACCAGAGCAGACCAAGACACCACCACCACCACCGGAAACACCAAAGCTAGGTAATGGAACCGCTCCGCCCGTAACCACGTATAAACTGAGACCTAAAAAAAGAAAGAGCGGAATCATAACACCAAAATGGGAACGGTGGAGAAAATATTGAGACGTCATTACTTTGGCCCTAGTCGACCAGGGGCGTATAGTGGTGCAACGGCCCTGCGGCGTAACACCAAACTGGGACTCGCAAAGATCAAACAATGGTTGAGTCATCAGGATACCTATAACCTTCATAAACCAATTCGTCGCAGATTTGAAAGGCGTCCCATTATAACGAGTGGCCCACAGCAGCAATATCAGGCAGACCTAATTGATTTGAGACATTTGAAAAACCACAACGATGGGTATTCCTATTTGGTTTCTTGCGTGGACGTTTTCAGTAAATTCGCGTGGTGCGTACCGATACGAACCAATACGGGGAAATCCTTAGTGGAAGCCACCGGTAAGATATTTCTCGATGGGAAACCAACGATTCAAACGGATAAGGGGTCAGAGTTTCTGAATAGAACATTTCAGAAATTCCTCGCTGACAACAACGTTCACTTTTTCACTACACAGAACGAAGATATTAAGGCCGCCGTGGTAGAAAGCTTTAATAGGATTCTGAAACAGCGGATGTGGCGATATTTCACGAAATCCAATAAACTGTCTTATGTCCGAATCCTACCCGCCCTACTTCGAAGTTATAACCATTCGTATCACAGAAGTATAAAAATGGCACCGGTCCACCTCAACGCAGACAATCAAGAACATGTATGGAACACGTTGTATAATAGCAAACGCAACTTTAAATTTGAAAGACCCCTGTATAAGCGTGGTGATCGAGTTAGACTGGTCCTGGGCAGAGCAGATTTTAAAAAGGGTTATTACCCGGCTTGGACGAAGGAACTCTTTTCCATCAGTCGAGTAAATGAAACAAACCCCGTTACATATGTGTTGAAAGACGATAAGGGCGATGAGATGGAGGGGTCATTCTACACACCAGAAATTCAAAAAGTTGGAGACAAGCACGAGTACAGAATCGAGAGTATCATAACGGAGCGTCGCACATCATTTGGGCGAAAAGAGAGATTAGTCAAATGGTTTGGGTACGATTCCTCATTTAACACTTGGATACCGACCAAGGACATTGTCAGATACAAAAACTAGAAATGAGAGGAGAAGCAGAAGAAGTGGTAACTTTTGGAGAGCCCGATTTGCGAGCCGTAAACTCGGGAGTGAGGAGAGAGCGAACGACGCTGGGGTCGGTGTTTGGGAAACTATCCCCCTTCTTAGAAATTGTCTTCGATAAGGGGTTTTATATTTACAGTTGTAGCGGTCTCGCTGTTCAATCTGACCACCGAAAAGCCAGACGCAAAGGAGGGAAAACTGTGGATAGCCCTACTGAGCAGCTGTTTGGGTTACATGCTACCGAATCCAAACTTGGAGAGGCGACGGTGAAACGAGTAAAATGAGTTTTTATGTCACCCTACCTAGCAATGCATCTATGGAACTTTTTAAGGATACTAACCCCGGCCACTTTTTCGTTAAACTCCCTCAAACCATTGACATTTCGACGCAGTATGAGATCGCACTGGTGGAGATACAGTTTCCGCTAAATTATTTCAATGTAATAGAGGGTGATGTCTGGATTCGGTACGAATCTCTTGTTAACGACGATATTTGCGACGCTAGATTTCATTTCAACATGAGCCTGGAGCCTGGGTTATACAAGAAACCCGATGCGTTCATCGGCGCATTGAATGCGTCGATCATAAAAGCGGAGGATGAGTCGAACGGGGATGTGAAGGCGAAAAGAATGAGATTCATTTACGCAAAAGAGGTGAATAAAGCCATCTTGAAACTTTACGAAAAAAATGCCAGTGTTACCATAAGCGACACTTTGAAAAATATGTTAGCCTTCCCCACGACCTCTATATCAGACACGACTCCCGATATCTACAGCGTGGGCGTAATGGACTTGGAAAGTGTTGCGAAGAATGTCTACGTCTACTGCGATCTCTTTTCCCTAGACCGGTCGGGGATGTGATGGTGCCTCTCCTCAGGAGCGTGCCTGTTCTCAATAGAAATCACACTGCGGTGTTTCAGATCTACGATAAGCCTCACTACCTACCCCTGAGTAGATTTTCCTTCGATACCGTGGAAATCCTTTTAGCCAACGAACACGGAAAAATCATTCCATTCACCAGCGGGTCGTCGGTGCTAACGGTACACTTTCGAGTGAAGAAACATCTAGAGCTGGTATAATGGTGAGACACACACCCTTCATCGAGATGTTGAGTTATACGAAGACTTTTACTGTTGTCAGGCGGGTTATGTAATGCCCGTGTTTATAGGAAGTCGAAGTCAGAGCGGTCGAGGAATCGGTAGTTTCTTTGGTGGAATCGGGAGGGCTATTTTACCCTGGTTAAAAACCGCGGTAAGGCCTTGCTCCGAGAAGGATTGGGGACCAGTCTGCAAGTCGCACAGGACGCATTAGCCGGGAAAAATGTCGGTAAAGCTTTCAAAGAACGAGCTAAGGAGGCCGGTCAGCGGTTGATACACGGGGCTTTACTGTCGTTTTCCCGAAAACGTTTGTGTTCAAATGCGGTACGCAGACACTGAACCAACAAAGATATAACTTGATCTACCAACTTTCTTAACTGGGCATACTTTCTGAGACCGTCACTATTTAAAGTTACTTTTAGATTTCCAAAGTTAGCTGATTTACAAACCGATCACATTACCCACCTTACTACAAAACACGCCAACCGCTATGTCACATGATGATGATGCCGACGATGTTAAGTCACCATGTCAGCGATACTAAAAACTTCGACACTAATAACGTCGACAACATATTTACACCCCGTGACGAACAATCAAAATGGAAAACACCCATTTTCTCCATTTTTAGAATCATCACAACCACTTCGTTATTTAGATTTGCACGCCTGGCCTTATGGTCACCCGATAACAGCACACTAGCAGCAGATACCCTAAGAGATAATACTCAACCACGTCCACTTACACCCCTTCCCATTCTCATTATTTAGAGTACGAGATCGAAAGTTGTGGCTTGACATGTTCACTCTACACCAACGGGCTTGGTACCTGATGATGCTGTTGAGGGTGGCACATGATGATGATGTGTCACTAAAAATGTAGACACTAATAATCGGCTTGATACTTTGTGTGGCATGATGATGATAGGACATGAAGAGTACATGTTGATGATACTGTTGAGGGTGGCACATGATGATGTTGCCCGAGCCTCGAGATAAACCACCGAGTCGTCATGACACATGATGATGTTAAGTGAACAGCGATACCACTTCTTCTGCCTTTTAGCTCCCAGTGGAGCTTCCTGTTACAATTTTTTTTATCAATGAAAGGAATTGGGTGAATCTGGCGACAGACTGTAGTACATTCTTCTTCTTCTATCCTTCCTCTATAGCCGTTGGTGTCGAGGGGAGATACAATCTGCGATTCTTTGCTCTTCTGTTGGCCTCTTCTGGTGTTATCCCTCCTAGTGACTCTAGTATTCCCTTTATCCATCTCTTTCTTGGTCTTCCTCTTAATCTGGCGTTTTCGTAGTGTTTGTTTATGGCTCTTTGAGTCATTGTTAGTTCTTTTTGTCTTGTTATGAGGCCGAACCAATTTATCTATTGTTTCTTTATGTATTCGATGGCTGGTTCAATTTCAAGTTTCTTACTCTGTCCCTTAAGCTGTTTCCTGTCATTCATTCTTCTGACACATTTCATTTCGGTGGTCGTTATCTTTCTTATTGTTCTAGAGTCCAGTGTCCAATTCTGGCACCGATAGCACAGAGTTGGTAGAAAAATTGATTTGTATATTGCCCTTTTTGCTTCCGTAGTTATTGCTTTGTTCTTCAATAGTGTTGATACTTGGCCTATAACTTGGCTTGCTTTGTTACACCTTATATCTATCTCGGTCTCTTGGTTATGGTCTTGTGTTAACGTGCTACCCAGATATTTAAAATTGGCAACTTGCTTCAAAGACGTATTATCTATTATGATGTTTAGTTTTTCCTTTCTTTCTCTCTATTGCCGAGATTACAGACACCACAACATGAAAAAGTGATATTCCATCGTTATGTAGAAAATTTTCTGAACTTTTGTGTTCGTGCATGTTACAAATTCTCAAACGGTGGTACGGACGGTATACAATTTTTATGAGGGGGTGGTGGATATTCATAGGCAGCACTATTTGTCGACAATTCGGAGGCGAACGATCCAGCCCAGTAAAAAGCGGAATTTATTGTATTTATGCACACCGAGCAAGTCAAGTGGGCTAGGGCGGATATTTACTGTAGGTACTGTGGGAACACACTGGTCACATCACTCATCAGAGGCGTTACCGCATACGCAATTTATCGTTGTGTTGAGATATATTTTGCAAATTCTGCGCGGACTTCCTCTCAACCTTTTTCAGCCATTTTTTTTCTGCAGCGCTGTCTATCCCAAGGGCAGAAGACCTAATCTCTTCCTTCATAATTTGATAGCGATCAAGCTCGTCCGATATAGTTTTAAATTCTTCATCGGTGACTTTCGAGTCAGTCAGTGCCTTAGACACGAGTTGCTGAATTGAATTTAGCTTTGCTCTAGCGGTTTGGCTAATAGTGGCGTGCTTCTTTGCCTTGAGAGCGCATTTGTGTTGAATCCTGTCACACACTAGGACGACAAGGCCCTGTCCCCAATTCTGACAGTACCATGCCGGGAATAGCGCCCACACCAGTCACAATTAACGGAATCCCAGCGGTCTCCATACCTAAAGCTAAAACACCAGCTCCGGTGCTTATTGCTTGAACAATGTTGATACCACGCTGGTATTTTTTCTGTATCTTGCGTCGCGCCTCTACCTCTTGTATCAGGTAGATATCGAGCTAACTAATGCGGGTGAGGCAAAAGCTCTGGCCAGGTTCGTCTGAAGATATATCAGGATAAAGCATGATTTAATAGTATAAATAAATGGTACGTTTAAGTTGAAAGTTTCTGAGGAGCCGGCAATTTTGTCTTAACCCAATCTTTCAGAAGAGCTTCAACACGTGCATCTCTCGCCAACAAAAATTCTATGTAACTGGCAGATACTGGTAATACAGAAAACAGTAGGCGCACTTTTCTCTGCTCTAGGAAAGGGAGATACAGATGCTGAGCAGAAATGACACGATGAGGCTGTCTTCTTCTTCTTCTTTTACCTTTTAGCTCCCGGTGGAGCATAGGTCTTCAACAAACACTTTCCAAGTCGTTCTGTTTTTTGCCATTCTTTTAAGATCATTCCATGTCTTCCCCATCATCTTCATCTCTGCTTCTATCTGTCTTCTCCAAGAATTCCTTGATCTTCCTCTTTGTCTTTTCCCCTGGGGATTCCAAAAAAGGGCCTTTTGTGTAATACTCTCAATTCCCTTCCGTAGTGTGTGTCCTATCCATCGCCATCGTCTTCGCTGTATCTCTTTATCCACTGGTATTTGACCGGTACATTTCCATAATTCCACGTTAGTGACTTTGTCCTGCCACTTCCATCCCTTTATTCTGCGTAAGCATCCATTAATGAAAGTCTGAACCTTCGTGATTATCAATTTTGTTATTCTCCATGTTTCACAGCCATATAATAGGACCGACTTAACATTTGAGTTGAAAATTTTAATTTTTGTATTTAACCTAATTTCTTTGGATTTCCATTTGTTTCTCAGTGCAATGAAAGCTCCTCTTGCTTTTGATATCCTTATTTTGGTATCATTTTCTGTTCCTCCCTCTTTATCTATATTACTGCCCAGATATATGTAAGATTCTACGTCTAGTAGAGGTATTTCTCCTAGTTTTATTTGATTATTGCCAACTGCATTAATTCTCATAATGTTGGTCTTAGTTCTATTAATCTTCAGTCCTAGCTGTTGTGATCTCTCATTAAGTATGCTCATTTTATCCTGCATCTGAATCTGTTGATGGCTGTGTGATAGGAGAGCTATGTCACCAGCAAAGTCTAAATCATCAAGTTGTTTGGTCAGTGACCACTGGATTCCATTTCTGTTGTTTTGAGTTATTTTCATAATCCAATCTATGGCCAGTAGAAAGAGAAATGGAGACAGGAGGCATCCTTGCCTTACTCTTGTTCTTATTTCAAATGCTTCTGTAAGCTGTCCTTCATGCACCACACTACATTTTGTTCCTTCATACATTGTTTTTATCAGGTTAATAAACTTTATGGGGATTCCGTAATGACTCAGCAACTTCCAAAGCATTCTTCTGTCTAAACTATCAAATGCCTTTTCGTAATCTATGAATCCAATATAAAGTGGGTATTTTAGTTCTAGACTTTGTTCAACTATTATACGTAGAGTAGTTATTTGATCAGCACTTGATCTGTTCTTCCTAAAACCTGCTTGTTCATCTCTCAAGTGTTTCTCTATAGCCTCCTTTAATCTCTCCAGAATGATTCTGCCTAATATTTTTCCTGGCACTGATAGTAGCATAATTCCACTATAGTTTGTGCACTCCTGTAAACTTCCTTTCTTTGGTAGTTTGATCATATAACCTTCTCTCCAGTCTTTAGGTATTTCTTCCCTCTCCCAAATTTTATCCAATAGATCATGTAACATCTTGGTAGAGGTGTTAATATCTGCTTTGATGGCTTCCGAAGGAATTTCATCTAGTCCTGTGGCTTTACCATTTTTTAATAGTTTGATAGATTTCATTGATTTTCATAAAGAAAAGACGATGGTCATACGTTGGACATGTGATGAGAAGAGATAATAATCGAATAGCAAAGCAAGCCCTCATATGGGAAACAACAGGTAAAAGAAAAAGAGGAAGACCCAGGGAGACACTGAGAAGAACATTGATGAGAGAGGCAAGAGCAGCAGGAATCGGCTCCCTCAATGAGATAGAACTGCTTGCACAGAACAGAGACAGATGGCGAGATTTGATAAAATATCTTTAAAAGAAAACTGCTAGAACAAAAATTCATATAGGAGAAGGTGTATCTTGGTCTACGCCCTATGGGCCGGTTACGGCTTGAAAGGTCAATAGATAGATAGATAGATTTCATTATTTCTTCTTTGCTTGGTTTTCCGCAGTTAACGTGTAACTCTTCTTCTGCTGGTAGTATATCTGGAGGATTATTTGAGCTGGGTCTGTTCAAAAGTTCTTCAAAGTGCTCTTTCCATCTCTCCATTTGTTCCCTTATATTACTAAGTAGCGATACCACTTCGATCAATAAAATCTCTCCACCCGCGAGAGCCCACCTATATTTTTTTTAATTTCAATTCATTTAAGTTTTTAAATATTGATTTTTATCATTTTTAAAATAAGTCCGTTTTTTTTTTTCATAACAATCGGGTTTAGACCACGGCTAGTTTGGCGAGACCAAAAACCATACCCAGTTCACACCTACTATCGATGAGTGGACATTAGGTGGTCGTCTAACAATCTGGACTAATAAAAACAACCTTACTACAACTATAAAGTCTGCTAACAACCAAAACACTGGACACCTCCGGAAATCGCGTTCATTTAAAATAAATTCATCGTTCATTTTAATATTCTTAAACGTAAATTACACATTCTTACATTTCTACTTCGCTTTTTCATCGGAAACAATATTTACCTAGTCCGCGAGAGATAGCTGTCGAGCACCAAACAAAAGTCACGAGTCACCTGGCGCATTTAGCCTCTAATTCAACGCAGACAATCAAGAACATGTATGGAACACGTTGTATAATAGCAAACGCAACTTTAAATTTGAAAGACCCCTGTATAAGCGTGGTGATCGAGTTAGACTGGTCCTGGGCAGAGCAGATTTTAAAAAGGGTTATTCCCCGGCTTGGACGAAGGAACTCTTTTCCATCAGTCGAGTAAATGAAACAAACCCCGTTACATATGTGTTGAAAGACGATAAGGGCGATGAGATGGAGGGGTCATTCTACACACCAGAAATTCAAAAAGTTGGAGACAAGCACGAGTACAGAATCGAGAGTATCATAACGGAGCGTCGCACATCATTTGGGCGAAAAGAGAGATTAGTCAAATGGTTTGGGTACGATTCCTCATTTAACACTTGGATACCGACCAAGGACATTGTCAGATACAAAAACTAGAGATGAGAGAAGAAGTAGAAGAAGTGGTAACTTTTGGAGAGCCCGATTTGCGAGCCGTAACTCGGGAGTGAGGAGAGAGCGAACGACGCTGGGGTCGGTGTTTGGGAAACTATCCCCCTTCTTAGAAATTGTCTTCGATAAGGGCGATGAGATGAGAGGAGAAGAAGAAGAAGAAGCCAGATTTGCGAGCCGTAAACTCGGGAGTGAGGAGAGAGCGAACGAGAGAGCGAACCCCACGCTGGGGTCGGTGTTTGGGAAACTATCCCCTACTTAGAACTTGTCTTTATTTGTCACGTGGTAGTTATATATACAGTTGTAGCGGTCTCGCTGTTCAATCTGACCACCGAAAAGCCAGACGCAAAGGAGGGAAAACTGTGGATAGCCCTACTGAGCGGCTGTTTGGGTTACATGCTACCGAATCCAAACTTGGAGAGGCGACGGTGAAACGAGTAAAATGAGTTTTTATGTCACCCTACCCAGCAATGCATCTATGGAACTTTTTAAGGATAATAACCCCGGCCACTTTTTCGTTAAACTCCCTCAAACCATTGACATTTCGACGCAGTATGAGATCGCACTGGTGGAGATACAGTTTCCGCTAAATTATTTCAATGTAATAGAGGGTGATGTCTGGATTCGGTACGAATCTCTTGTTAACGACGATATTTGCGACGCTAGATTTCATTTCAACATGAGCCTGGAGCCTGGGTTATACAAGAAACCCGATGCGTTCATCGGCGCATTGAATGCGTCGATCATAAAAGCGGAGGATGAGTCGAACGGGGATGTGAAGGCGAAAAGAATGAGATTCATTTACGCAAAAGAGGTGAATAAAGCCATCTTGAAACTTTACGAAAAAAATGTCAGTGTTACCATAAGCGACACTTTGAAAAATATGTTAGCCTTCCCCACGACCTCTATATCAGACACGACTCCCGATATCTACAGCGTGGGCGTAATGGACTTGGAAAGTGTTGCGAAGAATGTCTACGTCTACTGCGATCTCTTTTCCCTAGACCGGTCGGGGATGTGATGGTGCCTCTCCTCAGGAGCGTGCCTGTTCTCAATAGAAATCACACTGCGGTGTTTCAGATCTACGATAAGCCTCACTACCTACCCCTGAGTAGATTTTCCTTCGATACCGTGGAAATCCTTTTAGCCAACGAATACGGAAAAATCTATCAATTCACCAGCGGGTCGTCGGTGCTAACGGTACACTTTCGAGTGAAGAAACATCTCGAGCTGGTATAATGGTGAGACACACCCCCTTCATCGAGATGTTGAGTTATACGAAGACTTTTACTGTTGTCAGGCGGGTGATGTAATGCCCGTGTTTATAGGAAGTCGAAGTCAGAGCGGTCGAGGAATCGGTAGTTTCTTTGGTGGAATCGGGAGGGCTATTTTACCCTGGTTAAAAACCGCGGTAAGGCCTTGCTCCGAGAAGGATTGGGGACCAGTCTGCAGGTCGCACAGGACGCATTAGCCGGGAAAAATGTCGGTAAAGCTTTCAAAGAACGAGCTAAGGAGGCCGGTCAGCGGTTGATACACGGGGCTGTAGACCACCTTAGTGGTAACAACCAATCAGGAAGTGGTTTACGACAAAGCAGAAAGCGAGTTATGAAGTTACCTCCACCAGGAGAACCCGTTACGAAGAGGATAAAACCGACAGCTAGACGGTTCCCCCTTCATTCGGTGCACAACAGCAAGAAGACGAGGGTGGCAAAGGATATTTTCGATTAATAATGTCCCTCATTCACCCCAAATTGCGTGAATGTCTTTTATGGAATTAAGACTTTTATGGAATTGAATGGATTTATTTAGCGTTCCACCTACACATACATCTCTAGACTCTGGCCAGTTTATTGAAATTCTTCCGACCGCAGCCTTGTCGCATAGCGCACCGATAGAGTTTTTCATTTCTGGAAACAGCGAGGAGTATCTAGATCTTTTCAACACGTTTTTGCATCTGCGGGTCAAGATCACCTTCCCCAATGGGGATAGTGTACCACCGGATGCTGAGGTAGGACCAGTCAACAATTATCTTCACAGTCTATTTTCACAAGTCGACGTATCGCTAAACGACACGTTGGTTACACCGTCGGAGAATACCTATCCTTTTAGAGCAGTGTTTGAGGCCACGCTAAACTACGGGGAGGATGCGAAAACGGGATACTTGACGGCCGCTATGTTCTACAAAGACACAGCTGGCCACCATGGCGATTTGAAAGAAAATGAGGGTTTTAAAACACGGCGCGATTTCACTTCGAGTAGTAAAGAGGTTGAAATGATGGGTCGTTTGCACTCTGATGTCTTTGTGCAGGATCGTTACATGTTAAACAGAATCGATGTAAAGTGAAAAATTTATGCCCTCTAAGGATGTGTTCAACCTCGTGGTTCACGATAGTTCTGTGGGTGATGAATTTGATATGTAGGGGTGTCAAATATTATGTTTGAGGTATGCGTTGAGGTTAAATTTCAATTTTTTATCGATTTCAGGGGCGTATCCCTCAAAAATGTTAAGGAGGGTAACAATCATAAAATTGATTTTTATTGAAAATCTCCCTATGTGGATGTTCTATATGAATTTTGTGGTATGCCTAGCAGTTAACTTTACTATTTTTAGTGATTAACGTGTAACTCTTCTTCTGCTGGTAGTATATCTGGAGGATTATTTGAGCTGGGTCTGTACAAAAGTTCTTCAAAGTGCTCTTTCCATCTCTCCATTTGTTCCCTTATATTACTAAGTAGCGATACCACTTCGATCAATAAAATCTCTCCACCCGCGAGAGCCCACCTATATTTTTTTTTAATTTCAATTCATTTAAGTTTTTAAATATTGATTTTTATCATTTTTAAAATAAGTCCGTTTTTTTTTTCATAACAATCGGGTTTAGACCACGGCTAGTTTGGCGAGACCAAAAACCATACCCAGTTCACACCTACTATCGATGAGTGGACATTAGGTGGTCGTCTAACAATCTGGACTAATAAAAACAACCTTACTACAACTATAAAGTCTGCTAACAACCAAAACACTGGACACCTCCGGAAATCGCGTTCATTTAAAATAAATTCATCGTTCATTTTAATATTCTTAAACGTAAATAACACATTCTTACATTTCTACTTCGCTTTTTCATCGGAAACAATATTTACCTAGTCCGCGAGAGATAGCTGTCGAGCACCAAACAAAAGTCACGAGTCACCTGGCGCATTTAGCCTCTAATTCTGTTGGCGCTGGTAGCATAGTGGTAAGTATTCTCACTTGCCACGCGGAAGTCCGGTGTTCGATTCCAGCCTTGTTTTTTTTTATTTATTTTTAATTTTTTGTTGATAATTATGAATTTTTAAAATTTACACCGACACCATTGTTTTTTTTATTTGTGTGTAATAATTCTGAATTTTTAAAATTTACATCTTTCACATCTTTACTGTTTCAATCTTTCATCCTTTTTTCACTTGTCCACGTCAGCCGGGCACACAAGCCACCCATAATCCCCCCTCAGCCTTTGACATAATCCCCCCTTTGTCAGCCCTTGACATAATCCCTCGCCTTTATTTACCTGAGATATCGACAAAGTGGCGGACCCACACAAAAAAAAAATTTCCAAAATGTTTGACTTTTTCGACGAATTGGCGGATTTAAAAAATATTTTTTTTGGCACCATTGCACGGTGCAAAATCCATTGTCTTTGGTGCATTTTCGGTGCATGTGCTTGCACTTTTAAGTTGCTTAAACATGCCAAGATACTACTAACAGAGTAGAATGGCGATCCATGGTAGCCAACCTTCGTTGCGGAGAAGGCACACGATGATGATGATGATGATTTTTCTTTATGATGCATTATCCTGCATTCACTTTTGCGTCCACTTCTGCTGCACCCAGTCCTTTCGTGACGTCATGTGTATTTTACGTCCATTGTGTAATTGGTGACGTCATAAGGTTCCTTCTCTATAATCTTTTTTTCCCTCGGTGTTATTGGTACTCATATGATACACAAAATTGGTGTCAAACCGGTAACTATTAGCGACTTCAAATAGTGGTTTCAACATGAGGTAGTGACGTCATTATGATGTCTGTTTTGTTCTCGGTGTTAGTGGTACTCATTGTGTCTATCATTCTATGTGCACCAACACATTACACACTCCACACA
Source organism: Megaustenia siamemsis (assembly GCA_032433765.1). Lineage (NCBI taxonomy): Eukaryota > Metazoa > Mollusca > Gastropoda > Stylommatophora > Ariophantidae > Megaustenia > Megaustenia siamemsis. Next base: position 64,861,917 of record JAVIAB010000125.1, on the reverse strand, counting down.
CTCACATCAAGACACACACACACGCACATATTACTCTCTCTTTCCACTCATGTGGTTACAGTATGAAGACAAAACGTAATAAGTGCATTTTTTATTCAAATATATATGTTTATATATTAGACCAGGGATGGCCAATAAGGTGCCTGCGGGCCACAAGTGGCCTGCGATATCATTTTTTGGCCCGCGGCAGATAAAAAATAAAATCAGGTTGCATTGAGCAAAATGTCCTGCGTAAAATTGATTAAAAATGTGTTACATTAACTTCTTTCGTGGAGAAACGTAACTCAAATATTATGTAGTAGTTTGTTTAAAAAAAGTATAATTCTTGGTGGAAACATCTGAGGTAAATCAAAGAAGAATAATAATACAAGTAGACCTATGTTTAGCACTCGGAACATTCTAGTACAGGAATGGCCAATTAGGTGCCCGCGGGCCACAAGTGGCCCGCGACGCCCTTTTTGTGGCCCGCGACGGATAAAAGATAAAATCAGGTTGCATTGAGCAAAATGTCCTGGGTAAAATTAATTTAAAATTTGTTACATTAACTTCTACCGTGGAGAAAGCTAACTCAAATATTCCCTAGTAGACCTATGTTTAAAACTCGGAACACTCTAGTAGTTAGTTTAACGTCGACTCCCCGTCATTCCCGGCCCATCCTTTTTTTTTCCTTTTGATCATCCTGTGACCGACTTAAACAAAGGAAGAAGCCAACGAATGGTTCTAGAGCCGACTCTCGGTTCGGCGAGTTTAAACAGTTTCCGCCAAGAAATACTGCCAGTCACCCACCTCCTCCACCTCAACACATTCACCTCACAATTATTTTACTTTCAGTTTCTTTCTCTCCAAACCTCTTTTCATCAGTCAAAATTATATATCCGATCTGATCATTCTGATTTTGTCGAGTTACAGTGAACAGTTCCATTTTAACAGGAAACAGTGCTATTGTTGTAATCTGTGTTTTCATTGTCTGTTGCTTCGGTCGTGGTATAATATGAACAATAAACGTTAATTAAATGAAAAAATCAGATTTTTTCATGAGAAATGGGAATATGATTTTTTATTTATCAACAATAAGGATAGCAAACCGCAGTGCCTTGTGTGTTTGCAAGTGATGTCTGTAAATAAAGAGTATAATCTTAAACGGCATTTTATACAGCATCACGCCGCTAAATACAAGGACTACATTGGTACAATACGTTCTACACTTGTGTGCGATTTGAAGAAAAAGGTTAGTGCTCAGAAATCTGTTTTTACTACATTAACAACAAAACAAACAAATTCCTTAATGGCATCGTTTGTTGTAAGCGCAGAGATAGCGAAATTAAAAAAAAATCATTATGTGACGGTGACTCCATTGCCCAGCATTACACTGCATTATACACCAGGAGGCGCTGTGTGGCAAGATTCTAGACGTGGAGGATGTTATGAAAACTGTAATAAAGTGTGTGAATTTAATAAAAGGCGGGAATCGGTCTTTGACACACCGACAGTTTATAAATTTTCTATCAGAAGTTGAGGCGGAATATGGCGATTTGGTGCTCTACACACAAGTACGCTGGCTAAGCAGAGAGAATTGTTTGAGGCGGTTTTTTGCTTTGAGACACGAGATAAAGCAGTTTTTACAGAAACATGATACCAACAAAGAACTGATCAGAAAAATGTCTGATCTACATTTTAACAGCGTATTGTCCTTTTTAACTGATATCACCCAGCACATGAATGAACTCAACGTGAAGCTACAGAGACGTTCCCAAACAGTCTCAGATTTGGTAGGACACCTAGATGGATTTATAAGTCAACTAAAAGTTTTTAGATTTACCCTGGCCAAAGAAAACATTCATTTTCCTTCGTGCAAAGAATTGATTGAGGAGCGCAGTGACACTGATTTCAAATTTTCTGTATTAATGTTAGACAAACTATTGGAGCAATTCAATGAACGATTTTCTGACTTCAGTGGTATACGACCAGAACTGGCATTGCTTAACAACCCTATGAAGTGTGACATTTTCCAACAACATGACACTTTTCAGTTGGAGTTATGTAACCTCCAAAGTGACCCTTTTTTCCAATCAAGGATGGAGATAGGAGTTGACTTTTGGAAACTTGTGCCACAGGAAAAATATCCCGCATTGAGTGATTTCAGTTTGAAAATTACTTCTATGTTCGGAAGCACATATATATGTGAATGCGCTTTTTCAACAATGAAGGAGATTAAATCGTCACAAAGAAACCGACTCACTGATGGCCACCTTCAGGATTTATTACGATTATCATCATCATCTTTGCACATTGACTTTGATGAACTTGTTGCTGCACATGAACGTCCACATTGTTCTCATTAAGGTTTGTTACATGTCAACTTTAAAATGACCTAACTAAAACATGTTTGTTAAACAATATAAATAGCAAATTTTATTCATTTTTATAAATAAACTATGCATTTCATCAGAGACAGATGGCGAGATTTGATAAAATATCTTTAAAAGAAAACTGCTAGAACAAAAATTCATATAGGAGAAGGTGTATCTTGGTCTACGCCCTATGGGCCGGTTACGGCTCGAAAGGTCAATAGATAGATAGATGCATTTTTAACTCTGTTGCAACAAAATTATTTATGTAAGCAAATAATGCCGATAAATAACAAAAATATTACCTTAAAACAAATGCCAAGTTTATTTGTATTGATGTTGTTATGTGTGTGGCCTGAAACAAAAAAAAATAATTAGAAAGTGGCCCGCCATTTGAAAGAAATTGGCCATCCCTGTTTTACTTTATCACTCAGAAGGCTTGCCTCAAGTAGCTTTTGAGAAAATTCCACATATTTCTGCACAGACAAAGAGAGATTGGAAAATCTGTAATACTTTCATATAAAGCAATCATTTATACAAATTTGTTTCTTACATTGCGTATTTTTCTTCTCAGCAGGCGCAACTGAGAGTGATTGGACTCGTGTTTATAGTTTATGGCAAGTCGTGACATGTGCACCCTTTTGCCCAAACACATCTATCTTCCCCATGGAAAGATTTTTTCATTTAATCACTTTTGTCCAGGCAGTGACCAATCTTGGCCTACTCTCTTTAACGTGTAAGTGTTCGTTAATGTACGCAGATTGTACACAGAACTTTCTGATTTTCACCTTTATCTGAGAGGGCTAGACATCAGATCACACTATCCAGACCCCGGAGGAGGGTAATACAACAAAGGAATCCAGGGATTAAAAAAAATTTCACCACCTGTGCTAGGATTTGAACCGATTCTTTCCTGTTCAAAGGGCAACATCTAGTTTCTAAGAGTAACCAGTGTCCCATGTTGATTATTAAGATGACACAATCTAGCAACTGCTCAAGATGAATGTAAAATTTATTTCTTCAGTAAACAACCATTCATTTATCTTTAGCATAGGAATGTCTTGATCTCAGATATAGCCTTTTTGCTACAAACAGGATAAATATTGCAATTTTCAGAACATGCAGTACAAAGCACAAAGTGACTATATGGC